>JACTOM010000060.1:777964-1010663 GCA_015832385.1 Elymnias hypermnestra | reverse complement strand
CCTCTCTGTTAGATTTTTAGATGTTTGTAATAGATTAAAAGATACATTTTTACAGAGGGGTTCGTCCCATGATTTTTGAGAAGATAAAATATTTGGTAAATTTTGACTTGAACATGCTAAAAACCAAGCATTTTTGGCATCTTCTAAATAAATGTTATTAATTCTATTATATAAATCATTGCCAACGATATTCTTTACTAAATTTTGGGTACTGTAAGAAGAAGCCAAAAAAGCCGGTAAAGCAACACTTGAAATTTTGCGGAAATTAAATTACAAAACATAAGGAATGAATAACAACTTTATTTATTGATTAATACATGATCAGCAGTGAAACGTTAACAAGTTGCTTACTTTTAGATAAATTCTACTACAATTACGGTAATTATCAGCCCATTACCGTCCCACTGCTGGGCATAAGTCTCCTCACTCATACGAGAGAGGGTTTTCAGAGCATAGACCCACCACGCTGCTCCACGCTGCAGGTTCGTACCTACCCTGGATGGTAGTAAATTACCGCAAAACAACTAAGGTAAGTCAGTAATAAACATGATGTCTATGTACACAACTTAATTTAGTCATCGTATATTTCATTTTAAAGAAATTATCACACAGTAAGAAATATTAAAGCATAAATTTTCCGTCATAAACTAGTAACAATGGAAACTACAATGAGAGCGAAGGATGAATTTTCAATATTTTTTTCTTGACCTACATTTTCATAAGGAACTTCTTTATAAAACGTCATATTTCCGTCTTCATCTACGGCTTTAGAATATTTAAAGACAGAAAATAAAACTCCGGTAAGCAGACTTTTATATCCTAAAACATAATCTCTACGTAATTTTGGAAAAACTATGTCCAAATCTTTTTTCATAACCGGAACCATTCGGGTCACTGGAGTGGAATGCGAAATGGGAGCCACTAGTGATCTCATCTAAGGATGCGGAGGGATTTGCTGAGTTTTATGGGTCTTCTGGTACCTCCAGTGAGTCAAACACTCCCGGTCGGAAAGATTTCACCTTCTTTCGGGGTGCGTAAAGGCATTTCCCCGAGAAAAAAACCTTACACACGTAGACTTGGATTTGATGATTCATCGTACTTATTAATACTGAAGAAAAAGCTCTAAAAGCCTATTATTACGAAAAAACGCAGCACGGTGGGCCTAATCTCTAAATAGTCTCTCTTAGCGATATAAAATTCCCTGTCAAAGTGTTTGACCGCGATGACCTTCGCAGCTATTAAACAGATTTTGATGATTCTTTTAAAATTTTGTTGCTTTTCCTCCAACTTAATACAAAGTATAGGTTTCATTGTACTTTATAAACATTTTTTTTAATCAAGAGATTGTTAATTATGAGTCAATTAAGTTACATACATCAAATAGATGGTGCTGTACTTGAAGTCCCAAATTTAAGTGTACGCAGTCCAAGTAGACCAACAAGTAAATTATCAATATTTAAAACAATATAATGTTCTTTAATTAGACTAAAAAGAAAATCGATACAAGACAAGTAGGTAAATATCGATTCAACCCAGTCAATTACACTTTCGCAATTCAAAAGCACGTTCTTTCTTTAATGGAATATTACTTAATTAATGGATATATGCTCGCACGCAAATGTAACCCTTATTCATAATTAGTATAAGGTGCAATGTAAACTAAGCGGTATAAAAAATGTCGAGGCGCGAAACTCTTCAATTTTTTTTTACTCTCGACATCTTATTGCAAATTATCAACAGATATTCAATATAATAGATGACCACCCTATAATTAAAAACAGTTCGTAAAGTTTTACGTTTTATTCTAATGGAAATAAGGTTATTTTTCGTTTGGCAAAAGTGTACTCGTATAAGCTTAGTATATGTGTGCAGTGTTTTATTAAACAATTTCTAGTGGCTTCCAGAGAAATTGATTTTGAACCTTAGCAACCTCATGTTAAGATGATTTATTGTTTGTTTACCTTTTGCATGAGATGTTATGTGTTGTATGAGAACATTTTGTGGCAGGGCGTTAATGGTTTCCGCCCGATAGCTGAATGGGTGCTGTCAGCACACTTTCCCCCCGAATATACTTTAAGTCGCCAATTGATTAGAGTATCTCTGTCGATAAAATGGAAATCAAGGAATTTTATAAGTAAGGTGTTAGAAATACAACATTTTCACGATTTTTTAAAGCCTAACTGATCTAATCAACTACGTCTGCACCTCATAAGAGTGACAGAGAAGGAAAATAATTAGGTTAGAATAAAAAAGGTTATAGTGAACTAAGCTTAAAAGATAGACATATGCTGTCTTGAACTTTTTTTTAGAACTTTTAAAGGTGAACAAATCTGCCATACACGGTTTTTGCGTAAATTTATCCGGTTACGCAGTGCACGCATCGGAAGCTTCAAAAGGTAAAACAAAACTTCATCTTTGGTGCACCGCTCCTATTGACTTTAGTAAATCCAGTTTTTTTCATTAGAACAGAAAAACAATATGAAAAACATTATAACTTTTGTATTTGTCGACTACAATTGTTATTTTTGGGCACTATATTTATTTTTTGTTGTTAAACAGATTGACTATAGCTGTTTGATTACCCTAATTTGATTTTTAATATTAAATATACATGCATATTTGCAACAAATTGGTCGAAACATGATATTAGTTGAAAGAAAACGTACTACAAGAACTATTTTATAGTCGATTGTTAAATGGTAATTTGTTTACATTATTCACGTTGGATTCATCGCAGCATTCTGCGGGGTACGGGCCTCGAGGCAGGGCCTCATTGCTGGACATCTTTTCTCGGCCATTCAGTAAATGCCCGGTACGCTTTTTTGCCTGTATTTCATACGGGCTGCATCCCGCTGGCGACGCCAACGGGTCCATCCTGATCAATTATAGAGATATGTGTTCCGGTACGAAACCATAAGAGGTAAAGCGCCTCTAACCAGATTAGTGCGCTTTCATCTTAGACTGTATCATCACTAACCATCAGGTGTGACAGTCAAGCGCTATACTGTCAGCAATAAAAAAATGAAATATATTATAAATAATACCAGCATCAACATAATTGAAGACCTATTTTATTGTTATTATGAGCTTGAGCCAATTACATAAATAATAACTTAATTCAATATGAATACTTTTATTGTAAGGTTTCATAAGTTTATAATGTGATTTAATCGAGATATTAACTTTATGATATTGATAGCAAAAAGACGAGACTAGGGTTTGCAATCCGGAACATCGGATTCGATTCTTAATATCAGAAGTTATTTGTACATTTATTTACGAGAAAGTTAAAGTGATATTTCTTCCAGCATCGATATAAAATTTAAATTTGTACAAATAAATAGTTTTTGTGTGTATATATCTCGTGTGTTTGTCATGTGGATAGACGATAAAAAAATGTTTTATGCAATAAATTGCAATTGAAAGCCAACAAACTTTTTTACGTAGCGTGTATAGGAGAAATTAAATTATCGTAGCAATTTCATTCCCAAGGTTTGTTACCAAATGTGTAGTAGAATTTACGAATATTTTTCGCGATCTTTGTTTAAAAAACACTAATACTGAAACTGAAAATTTAAGTTAATTATGTTTTGCGGTAATGTAGCTTTTATTTACAGCCCAGAACAGTTAGGATATTTAGTCATCTATATTGAAATATTTACGTTACTTTGCGCGATGTTTATATAATAAAGCTATAGATTACAAAAATACTTTAGTAAATTTTAGCTCTTTAGTTAAAAATGTGTACATATCACATAGTTCTAACATAATTATTACAGTAAAAATAACGATAAGTGTATTATATAGTACCATATATAAAATATATGGTACTTCCCGGAAAATATAGTACTCGTATAAGAAACTTTTATATTAATACAGAATTTATACAGAGGGAAAGGCATTAGGAATCATAAGTAAAAATAACATAATTTGTAACAAGTATAATGAATAGAAGTTTAAAGAATGAAGTCCATTCCTACACCTAGAAATAACCTACAAATAATCTTTTACATGAGTATTATAGTAGTAGAGTAGTATTATTGTACTGTGTGGATCTTCAAGTTTAAAAATGTATTTACACTTTAGTAGTTGGAAAAAAAAGTTTATTATCAACGATTGAATCTTTGAACTAGATACGAAATCTATAGAGAGAATGTGAAGTAATTGTATGAATTAATAGGAATAGTTTATTTATCAGAGTAACTATATGTCAAATGCGCCTCCAAACGTTCGGATATTATATAGATTCGATTGTGTTTTTAAACATTTGCCCTTGAGAGAATAGTCGGATATTGTGGCAGGGCATAGAATAATCGAACAAGTATTTAAACGTTTTAATTAACTTTCCAACATTGATGAATATAAAGTATTTCGAAACCTCTAAAGCTTTAGAAAATTGATGTGCCTAATCTATTTGAACTCAAATAACTTACACATCACGTTATGTCTGTTGTAAGATTTAAAACTTGTTTCATGACCAAAAACAATAGCTCACTGCATAAGGTAATAATGCATGAAATAACACATCTTTATTGTAAACACCGGAGTATAAAATACACATTATGCATGTAAATGCAAATGTACTTCCGCAATGCTTAGTTCACATGGAAATTCATCAAGCATATTTGTAGAATAAGACGTTATAGAATTTTCAACAAGCTGTCATATACAACTTATCGTAAGTATTCTTCAACAACGGGGTTATACAATAACTATAGTATTGTTATATGGGAGGAAATGGAAACAATGGAGGTTGAATGCAGCGGACAGCGGCGGTAAGTGATGAATTGCTTCAGCTAGAGTGTTTGCCGAACATTGAAACTAGGCTGAAGTTGAGTGGTTTCTATATTTTTTTTTGTAATAAACACAATAGAGACAAAAGTTAAAATATAAAGCATGACCTCGTAGAGCTCAGTTGGAATTGTGATGACAAATATAGCTTATAGTTGGCATTGAAATACTCGTATTCCGAATGCAGGCTGTAAAAATTTGTTTCAGCGTTTATAATATGAATATTAACTGTTAGAAAGATTTTATCAAAGATTGTTGGAAAGATGTTATGATTACATCTTTTTGTTTTAAATATTTCGTGATAATTTTTTTAAATTGTAAATACTTTAGCGACAGGTTATAGGAAATAAGAAGCTATGGGCTTCAAACTGCATTGCACGAAAAGATCCTCATCAAAGGCATTCCCATATTGAAGTGGCAAACCAACTTAAACAATATTAACATAATATCTATATATCTATAACTAAGCACGTTGGCATAAACGAGCAATGCGCGTTATTTTAACATGCAAGATAATTTAGACAGCAAAGTAATCTAGTACATACCCACGACGCCGGAGGATATCTTGGAAACGGTGCGATCGGTTTCGTTGCCACATTGCTTGGCAGTTCGTTCTTGATTCCTCGCTTCAAACGTTGTTTTTTTCTTTCCCGCGATTTGGCTCTTAGCATAAGAGCTGCCTGCATACTTGCCAGCTTTGAGGCCGTGGGGGAACGCGGGTGAAAATTCGACTTAGCTCCTAGGCTAAGATTTCACAACTCACGATACACAGTTTATACACACGTGTTCACGTTTGTTATTTTATTATTAAAGTTTAATTCGAGCACTTTTATGTTTCTAATCTAGCGTGACTATTCTATGTGTATTGAACAAATTTAGCCAACTATATTCCAGTCTACGCATCAAACATCAATATCACTTTTACATTAATCCGATCACAGCAAAAAGATTGATTTGATCTCACTAGAGATGCTTTTAGAATTGGATTAAGAGAGGCACAAGAAAAGGCGCGAAACTATGTTTAATTAATTCTAATTGAACTTTTCAACCTTACATACGATATGTTTTAGTGTGAGAAAACAATTTTGGAAGCAAGCGCAATTTGGCGTTGTGTTGTATTATTAATTGAATGTTTTTTTTATTATTGTTTTAGTTGTGTGCACTCATGTCTCGTTCCGCACGTCGAGTCGCAGTCTCTGATTCTTCAACACCTGCCCCCGGACATTCTCCGCTAGATGTCTCTGTTTCATGGCCGGCCTACTTTTGTCACTTCACGTACCAACACTGCCCCGCAACACATATTACTGGCGTCCTTTCAACCGGCACGCTAAAACCATTACACTTTCAGCACCAGATAGGATTACGCGTAATCATATTAAAGGTGACACCAGTTATTACATTGCATTGTCTCACTTGCTCATGCTAGCTTACCGTACAAATTAAAATAAACATTTACATCGAATACTATATTTACCAATATAACAAAAAGCTCAATACTTACACTATATCTCTGTAACAGCACATAAACGGTTTACGAAGCGACATACGCACTCGAACGGCTTACGCAAATCTACAACAAACGATCGTTATTTAAGAAAGCCGCCGGATTGGTAGCGTGTGTGGCTTTACATCGATACAGTTTCATGCTAAATACTAGAACATCGACACGTGGACACAACAATTCAGGCAGTACCTCGACGACATCGCATGGCGAATTGGACTCGAGGGCTGAGAGAGGACGAGGCGGCGGCGCGAGGAGTCGCGACTCCCAGTGTTGGCAAGAGTAGGCGCGGACGCCGGTGGGCGCGGGGTGGACCGGGCTTTGCGGGCGCGGGCTCGACGGCACGGGCTGGCGGCCGTGTTGGCGCGCCTGCAACACACACAAATATATACCCATTTCACCACACCCACTACCCTAAATACAGGAAAACTCTAGCGCAATACATAGCCTAAATACTCAGCATCACATCGCAACAGTGCACGTGTCATCGATTTCATAATGTGCCTTAACACGTTCGCTGGATTACGAGATCTATCAGATCTCGTGCAGTACTTTCGTATTGTGCGTTGACTACAATCGTGTTGCTTCACTCATTGTGGGAGGCTCTAAAGCTTAAAGTTCTTTTAGTATGAGTAAGCCAAATATACAATATTGCTTCCTACTTAAAGGTGAATTCGAGGGCATAAAAAATAATGGATTAGGGCCCTTACGCACAGTAGTATAATTATTTTCATCCCTTGCGTTAGGTGGCGTGTCTCTTGGAAACTGTATTTTTAGGAGACTGATAAGATCCCTAATGCAAGAAAAGATAGGTGAGTTACGAGATCTTTTAGGTCTCCAGCTGAAAGTTCTTTGAAAATGATGGCGCAGGGAACGTGTTAAAACACTTCCCTCATCGGCATAAGTGCAACTACATTTGAAATTGAATAACTAAATAAACAAAATCTCGGTTTTTTAGATAGTAGTTTTGAAACATAAATGGTGGTCTGTAAAATCGGCTTACGGACGATAGTTTTACGTAATAACGTCATAAGATAATATATAACAAATTAAAAGTGTCAGGATTGAAACTTCTTTGGCAAAGTAATTTTTAAGTCTGGTTTATATTTATACTAATCTAAAATTATGATAATAAATTTAATTGTCATAAAAATAATAAAGTTTTAAAAATTAATACTGATAATTTATTGATCTAATCTGAAATGAAGAATTGTAAACAAAAATGTTACGTGTTTTTTGTCAATTATTAGTTAAGCTTTGTTTTGTTTAAAAAAAAAAGCTTTGTAATTAGATTTAAAATTTAGAAAAGAGAATTTTATGAAAAATAGTCATTTAATAATATATATTAAATGAGTAGTGGCAAATAAAATGTCACATGTTATTTTTAAATATTAAAATTACATCACCTTCATACGTATTGGCATAAAAATCTTCGTGACGCTAATCACGCGTGTTATCCGTCAATATTTTACCCTTATTGGCCTAAAGAAGTTTCACTTCAAAAATGGAATTCGGCTGATCGGGCATCTTTAATGCTTACACACTCGGTTCAGGAGGAACTGGCAGCCATCGATTTATAAGACGTTATCACGTCAAAAGTTATTAATGATAAAAGCAAAGAATTGTGAAATGAATATTGAACGCAAAATAAACACAAAGTAAAAGGTGCACGAAACTAGAAATCAATTCTAAAGTGCACGTTGTAAAAGAAAATTGAATCAAACAAAGTTTTGCACGCTTCAGGTGTTAAAAGTTATTGCTATGAATAACGTGTAAATTTAGTTTACACATGAATTGTTATGTAATACCATATCTGTCAATATTATAATTAGAATGAAACCGGTGAATCAAATAAATACGATATAATGACTATATTGTAGAGAAAGAAATAATATATAAAAAAATAATGTCATTTCTTAGGCCATTTGCCAATAATAAATTAATAAAAAAAACTGCATTATGATACATGACAATATTGTAAAGAAAGTAATAATATATAAAAAAATAATGTCAAATCCTAGGTGATAGGCCAATAATTAATTGATATTAAAAAAAACTACATTAAGATACATGACAATATTGTAATGAAAATAATAATATATAAAAAAATAATGCCAAATCCTAGGTCAAAGGCCAATAATTAATTGGTATTAAAAAAAACTACATTAAAATACATGACAATATTATGAAGAAAAAAATAATATATATTAAATAATGCCAATTCCTAGGCCACAAGCCAATAATGAATTAATATTTAAAAAAAAAACTGCATTAAGATGTATGACTATATTGTAAAGAAAGAAATATTATATAAAAAAATGTCAATTCCTAGGCCATATCCCAATAATGAATTAATAAAAAAAACTGCATTAAAGATATATGACTTAATTGTAAAGAAAGAAATAATATATAAAAAATAATGTCGTTTTCTAGGCCATTGGCCAACAATGAATTAATATTTAAAAAAACTACATTAAGATACATGACTTTATTGTAAAGAAAGAAATAATATATAAAAAAATAATGTTAATTCCTAGGCTATAGACCAATAATGAATTAATATTAAAAATAACTGCATTAAGATACATAACTATGTCGTAAAAAAGGATCGAATTAATATATTAAAAAAATAATGTCAAGTCTTAGGCCATAGGCCAATATTGTGTTATACTGTGAGTAGATGAACGACGACGATTGAAAACTTGAACAAGATATATAAAGAGAGATTCTGAACTATTTGTAAGAATTGAAAAACATAATATAGATTATTACTGTAATAGTACTACTAAATATTTGGAAATCGATCACAGGCCCTTTGTTACATTATGATGCCAATCTTCATAAGTAGTGTATAGTTTAGAGACACTCGTTGCAGATCTACAGCATTCAATACCAATCACGTGCTTTATAGGTTCTCTTGTATTAATGAACTTGTAATTATTGTGCAATGGCGAATGAAATTCCTCATCCATTATCTAATGACAATGATACTACACCAGCAAATTTATCAAACAGTGTAATATAAGCCAATAAATTGGGATTGTGATATATGGCACTCATCGATCTACTTTCAGGATAGGGTACGAATCAAAACATATTAGTAGTTATAATCCAAATTTACCTCAATCCATTATATCACAAAACACACGTATAGTCCCCATTATATGTTTCTAACTTCTTTTTAATTACACTTACACTTGAAAAATTGTCATCTTCAAATTTCATAAGCAATTTTAAAATCACATTTACTACCTAAATCAAGTATCAGTTGTAAAAACCCAGAATCATATGTTATCTATAATAAAATATGACATTTATAAAGTAAGTAAAATATTAGTACCAGAGCTGCGAAAGTAGAAAAATTAAATAAGATATCTTTCAGAACTCCATTCAGGAACATATATCTTTAAATATATATTGTACAGATCATAACTCTCGCATAGACAAAGATAAAACATTTTAGAAATATTTTGAAGAAACCTGCAATAAAAACCTAAGCTTACTGATTTTACATTTTGTTGGTCTAATTTTATGGTTCGTTGTAGTTTATTTATTCAAATTACGATGACCTTTTAAAGTAATATATCTTCAATGTTCAATTTATTCTCTAAAATACACCGAACCTCAGCAATTCTATATATTAGTTCATAAAACACGTATAATATAAAATGGCTCGATATTATAGCAAAAATTTTCTATATGTACGTCTATATTTCAAAACAACAATATCAATTTCTTATTCAATTGTTCTCTCATTCCGAACTATATCTATCTACAAAACTAATAAAATTTGGTTCGAATTCGATAAAAAATATAACAGAATAAAATAATATATAAACAATATATGGTTTTGTTAATGTCTCGTTTCAGCTTTGTCTCTTGTTTTGGTTCTTAAATAATTATTATTACTAAATATTTTTGAGCTCTGCTTTAAATAACTATTAATTGATCTCTTTATTTTTACAATTTTACTGAAATTACACAAATCTAATTTCTCTTCGATAATATAGAATATCATACTCCAAAAAACTTATCTCCCATCTTCGAATTGCAACGAAATCTATTTTATAAGTTTCTAAAGATATTAAATTATTAAAAAAGTAAACAAAAAAAATTAAAATTATTATTTAGTTCTAATTAATAGACGTCTATATTTTTCAGTGAGCGATTAGCACTTGACTATAATCTCACCTGATGGTAAGTGATGATACAGTCTAAGATGGAAGCGCACTAACCTGGTAATTTACTTCTTTTGTATTCTACCCATCTTTGGGGGTAGATTAGTACATAACCACGACAGAGGCTTCCAAACAAATTATAAAATGCATTTTCCTAAATTTGCCATGCCAGAAATTGATTAACCAGTAAGATTGGCTAACTGACAGTCCTATATTGATTCACTTTTAGACATTAGTGTTTCGCTGAAGTAATTATATCTCACGAGCTAGCCTGTTTAAAGATAAGTCTTATCTTAAGAGATAACTTATTAAGTATTATCTTAACAGGCTAGATATAATCTTGTATCTGTGCTCGGCTTTTTACATAGTATTTTTCAAATATATTAGCCTAAATATGGACCACTAAGTTAACTGATAATGGCCAACTACAAACGAAAACGTTCTGAAATTTTAAAATCTTCGGAAATTTTAGGATAAGAAGTTTTCATCCTTTATCATTTTTTTTTGTGATGAAATAAATTGATATGATTATTTTTTATAAGCTGTAAAATCTTGCATTCATAAAAGAAGGACAATTATAATTCGTATATATATCATATAAGAGAAATTTGGTAAGCGTAAATGCAGGTTATAGCGAGCCACCCTGAAAAGATGACTTTCATTTAGAACTTTTACAAGGAATTCTGTCGTACATGATTTTGGTGAAACTTTAACCATTTACGTAGCGACAGCATCGGAATCTTTCAAAAGAAACAAAATACCGATTCTGAAACATTATTCGTTGAATTACCGCTCTTATTAAACTAAAAAAAACACCCTACTAATATTGCCTGGCGGTATTATAATTTTTTTATATTCTCAAGTTTTTATATTTTTACTCTCACTTTCTTTTATGTGTTTTTAATATTTATTCACTAACTGTCTTTAAGGTTACTCTTAGCATATTATATAACAATAGTAACAAAAGGCTATCATAATAGCTAGATTGTCTTAATGTTAGTGTATTAGTGGATCGTCATAAAATAGCGTAGATTACAGAACACATAAGCCCTAGTTAAGATGACATTATAAGTACAATAACGCTAGTACACTACAATTTGTTAATGTGATGACGTGACATATCGATATAATACGTCATTTTCATAAATTTTTTAAGCGTTCTACTGGCCAAAGCGTACTTAGAATGTCATCTTATCTGCAGGGCCCTTGAATAGATTAATTCAACAGACTGGACCAATTTGGACGCTGCCTTTATTTTTTTTTACATTTAAAGCGTTATCTTATTTTAAAGGTGCGTTCTTTATTTACGGATTTACGTATCATTTCGGGAAATTAATATATTGCATGATATTTTTTTATTTATTTACCAAATAATACACGATAGAAGGGGTTTGGCACAAGCTTTCAACTTTGCACAAGACTCGAGCGCATCTAAAAACCATATAAGGAGAAATCTTGCACCCGATAATGTACTCCTACCAAATATAAACTTTTATGTGGGGGGGTTAATAAAACTTGAGCACGTCAGATAAAACGTCAGAGACTTAAACATGACACTTTTGTGAGTGTACTTAACATTCACTTTGATTATCTGACACGCTAGAATAATTCTATTTTGTTTGTTACGCCCTTTCCACGACCACCCCCAGGTATTTAATCTACAGATTAATGTGTATCATTGATCAGGAACACCGAGCGCGTATACCCTATGAATTTCGGACGCGACTAAAACTTTTATAGTTTTAGAATCTAATTTTCACAATTCTATAAGTCTCCATCGAGTAACTGCAGATTTAGAATCTCTACTATGATATTTATATAAAAGTAATATATTAGACACTTGCAATGATTTTCCACGTGTCGTGAGTATCAAGGCCTTTCTGCGTATGCATAATTAATAATTATTAACATATTTTCCAGTTTCACTTGTTCTTGTTTTATCCTAAATTGACTTTGAAATAATTTTGACCAATGGGGAATGCTTTTCCGCACCCGATCAAAATGTTGGGAGTGTAGGACTTACTGATGAGGCAGAATACCCTAGATTAACGCGTGTAGGGAAACAAAGTCTTCAGTTTTATAGTATTAGGAAAAATAATAAGAAAAGCGATGGTATTTTTGTAGTAATCACCTTTCGGCCCGCGAGCGACGCGCCGCCCGCCGCCGCGTACATGCACCGCGGGCGCGCTTGCTCACCCTGCGTGCATCGTCTGGCCTAGAGCGAGGGACTTCGCTACCGCTGCCCCGCTCCGCCGCATTCGTGCTATCCACTTACACCTAAAACCGATAACAACTATACAAATTAACTGGTAAACTGCTTGTTAAATAATAATAAACTTTATATTTAAAGCCCTACCAGAAATCCACTTATATTACTCCCAATAAATTCGCAATACCTCCCAAAAATAATAAATGCTCACCAAATTTCGTTTCAGGAATCATTGTAGAAATGAAGCTAATATGAAGCTAATTTACTATTTTTTTCATGCAATATATGCAACCACGGCTAAAGTTACTTAAAGAATAAAATATTTAATATTATCGCTAAACAGGTATTACTAATATTGTATATTAATAACATTCTTTTTAGTAATCTTTGCTGAGAGAAAACTAACGGTCGATAGAATTCTTTTTTTTATACAAAACATAACATTGTTTTCCTAAACACAAATGACTTGTTTATTGCTTTATGAATGTAATTAAAATATTATAGTACAAAAAGAAACACTAATACTTGGTAAGTCTTAGGGTATAAAAATTATTTTGGTGAGCACTTAAATTGTACCCTAATAATTATACTCTTTATTGTACACCTGAAAAGAAACAGAGACGGTCTTATTGCTAATCAGCGATTCCTTCCAGACAACCTTAAGGAGAAGGAGATTGTGGAAAAGTAGATAGGTGGTGCATAAAGAGATCATATATACTAATAATGAATAGAGTATATTTATAATATAATATATAAATAAAATATATATACATCTAAACTAATATTGTAAAGAGGAAACATTTGTGTTTTTGTATGTAAGGATGTATGTATGTTTGTAACGTTTTCACACAAAAACTACTGGATCAATTTCAAAAACCTGACCACCGTAAGAAAGCTGCATTTTCACTGAGCGACATAGACTATATTACTTTCTCAGAAAAAATACGATTCCCTAAGAAAAATGCAATAATGTAACCCAAGGTATGAAACAAAAGTCTACTATCGCGTGCGGTACTAACACGTGCGCGAACTAAAAAAATTGTAAAGTAAGTAGCAGCCCATTAATGTCCCACTACTGGGCACAGGCCTCCTCACTACGAGGAGCTAGGGTTTTTAGAACATAGACCCACCACGCTGCTCCACTGCGGATTGGCAGGCATAGTACACAAGTACACTCTCTATTCCTTCACTCTCATAGACTGATGTGACGGGAATCCGACACGAGAGAATCCGGAGAGAGATCAGGCGCAGGACCGACGGCTTAACGTGCTTTCCGAGGCACGGGGGTGGATCACACCGCCAACTTTCCAACTTCGGGCAAATATTGAGAAAATCTTAAATAAAAAACTCAATGTTGATTTTTGAATTGGCCCAACCCGGGACTCGAACCCAGAACCTCATGTCTGTAGCCGAACATGTTAACCACTACACCAATGAGGCAGTAAAAAAATGTACTAACATATAATAGAATGTTTTAAAAAAAATTACATTATTATAACGAGCAGCCCGCACCAGTTTGGCACGTATAAATTTAAATTTAAATATTCTTTAATTAAGTAGGCTTTACAGCACGTTGGAGTCGTCAATTATATTATTTTTCACATACTATTTCCAATGGGTGATTAATAATGGTATTTAAAACGGGTTAAAATCTAAAGTTACGAGGTGTTCTTCGCGCCCTGTCCTGAGAAAAGTCCACAGCAAACTCAGTTGAGTGTCCTTTTTAGTCTTATCATTATTACAATATAATTTCAAATTTATTTTATATCGATTAGAGCATATTTAATAAAAGTAATCCTTCAAATTATAGTAAAAAAAAAGGTAAGTAGCAGCCCATTATCGTCCCACTCACTGCTGGGCACAGGCGTCCTCGCTCATATGACAGAGGGTTTTTAGAGCATACACCCACTACGCTGCTCCACTGCGGATTGGCAGGCATAGTACACAAGTGTACTCTCTATTCCTTCACTCTCATAGTCCGACGTGACGGGAATCCGACACGACCTGAGAGAGGAGGAAAGAGGACACGACACGTGCGCAGGACCGCAAGCTTGATGGGCTCTCCCAGGCACGCGGGTGGGTCACACCGCACAAACTTTCCCAACTTCGGGAAAATATTGAGAATATCTCTCTCTTAATAGAAAACTCAATATCGATTTCGAACTGTCCCGACCCGGGATTCGAACCCAGGACCTCATGTCTGTACTCGAACATGCTAACTACTAGTCCAACGAGGAAGTCAAATTATAGTACGATTTCTCAATTAGCTTTCTTTTATTATAGTTAAATTTAAATGAATTGTCAAATATTTGCAGTTTACTAGAATTTATGAAAATTTCATTTTTATTTTTGAGTTGTATGAGGTAAATTCACTTTTTTCTTAAAAGTATCAAAACTACTTTTAAATTACATTAAAAATTACTTTTATATTATTCCTTTTTCATTTCTGTATAAAACTGTTTCAAGATAACTCTATAGAAAAGCCACTGTCATATTTAAGTAAATAACTTCATCTTCCTGATTTTAAAAAGGTTCTGGGTTCGATTTCCATTACGGCATTGTAAGTCTCTTTGACTGCATTTTCTGATATGATGGCTAGACTTGTTGAAGGCTGTAGCCATTGCTAGTTACCACCCTACCACCAAGCTATAAAAATGCTTTGGGGTACGACACTGTTTAGAAACTACGAGAAGTAAATTACCTTTTATCAGACTTGCGCATTTTCATCATATACAGTATCATCACTTACCACCAGATAAACTCTAGGTAAAGCTAAACTGTTCGCAATTAAACATGTCAAAATTGGGATTTCTAAAGCATATATATTACATTAAACTTAAAAGATGTTTACATTATGAATAGCTCTCTTTACAATTTCTCAAGGCAGGCATTTTAATGAGGAGCTACGTAATGAGCTAGACCATTCTCCGGCCTAGACCAGTTCTAATGAGCGAAATACGGGCACGTCGCTACCGAGTTAAAGTTCAAACGTTTCAAGTATAATACACTGCTTTACAAACTATGTTTAAAATCTTAATATATTGAGGCATTTAGAAATATTTTTCGGCCTTATATTTTACTAGCTGATCCGCGCAATTTCGTCTGCGTCACCTAACATAAATAAAGAAACGGTCCAAAAGCACACATGTCAGAACTTCGTTGGCAAACTAATTTTTAAACGCGTCGCGGGCGTAGTTGTGCAAGTATTCGCTTTGCTAACAGAAGTCCCGGGTTCGATCTCCGGTAGAACGAATTTAAGAAATTGTATTTTCTAATTTGACTGAGTCTGGACTGGAGGTTTCGACCATGGCTAGTTGCCGCCCTACCAACAAAGACGTATCGCTAAACAAAGAGATTTGTGTTCCGGTGCGATGTTATGTAGAAACCATAAGGGGTATGTCGCCTCTTACCAGATTAGGGCGATTCCATCTTAGACTGTATCATCACTTTCTATCAGGTGAGATCATAGTCAAGCGCTAAACTGTCAGCAATAAATAAAAAGCCACGTATTTTTTATCAATGTTAGAGATTATTAATTAAGTTTTGTTTTTTAATTTATAATTTAGAAAAGAGAATTTGTGAAATGTTTTTATTTTATATTTTATGAAAAATAATACATTAAATTATCAAAAGACGAGTGGCAAATTAAAATGCCACATGTTATTTGTTAACATTAAAATTGCTTAACCTTCAAGCGATAAAAATCATGGACATCCTCGTGACGCTAATAACGCATTTCTTCCGTAAAAAATTTACCCTTATGCGCCTAAAGAAGTTTCACTTCAAAAAATATTGTTTTTAAAAATAACAGCAGCGTACAAACACTTCCATCAGTTTAGATTTTTGATTAGTCGACGAAAGATGACTTTACTCGAACGAGCGTTACTTAATCCAGCGTGCCGACTCAGTCGGTTTCAATATCCACAAAATAAAGCAAATTGGGCACCTAATGTGTAATTTCTATAATAGTTTATGAGTTTTTCATTATATCTATCCGTCTGGACGCATGAATGTCTTTATCTTACGACAACTCGGGTAATATTGTATAACGCCATCTTGAACTTTGCAGCGTTCTAAATTTGTCACAAGCGCCACGGAGTCGACTTAGAGGTATCTTCACGTGAAAACCCTTCAGGTCTGTAAGGCGGGCCTTATAAGTAGGTTTTGAGACACGATTCGCTTTGCTCAGCACCTTTGGCCTCATCTTGGAGCCTCTTCAATGCTCGTTCGATCGTCACTTGAAGTCATTTAGCCTTGATAGAAGTTCTCTCAGGCTTTGTCTTTTATTACAAGGTGAAAGTACTTCGTTAGCTTTCCTTTGCTTTTGTATCGTAAAATGTATTTGTGGATTAGCAATATAGAACAAAAACTAGTCAAAATAAAATAAAGGTTTTCTAAATTGTTTGATTCTGGACTGAGGAGAGCCTTCCAGCAATAAGATAACGAATTGCATTCCAATACTAAGCTGTTCAAAAAACGTGGGAGGTAAATTACCTCTTACCAAGAAAGCGTGCTTCTATTTTAGATTGTAAATCACTTAGCATAGAGTGAGCATGTTTAAAAAGGCAACTTTAGTTACGTACATTATTCGCTTTTACATATAATTATAGATTGTATGTATCACTATAGATTCGTGTCTTTTAGTGTTTGTACTAAATTAATAGTAAATTATTATAATATTTTATTCTCACTTTATTTTCGAGTTTAGACCCGCCATGATACTGCATTGCGGATTGAAAGTAAGCTTAAATATTTCAGGAATATTTACGTATTCTTACAATGTTTTTCTAAATCACATAAATTTAAAATAACAATTAAGAAAAAAACGGTAATTAAATATATATATAATAGTATAATTTGGGGGCGTTTAACCAGTGTTCTATCACACGACTATGATGTCAAAATTTATTGAGCCTTTAACGAGTTTTAGTGCATGTATTTCAAAAAAAAACATCCAATTGTGGTGCAACTTTGTACAGGTTTTCATATTCCCGCGTATATCTCGATTCCAAGAAACCCGTTCTTAGTGAGCGTCTACGTCGTTTGTTATCCCTATTTTTATTTAAATTTCGAAGTGAGTGTGTTTTTATGTAGTATTTAATTATCTTACCTCAATAATTGTCAATACTCTTTTTTTATCGGGAAATTTTTACGATATTTTAATAGTATTTTGGGATGGACAGGAGTCCAAAACAATCAGAAATAATTATATTCGTTTCAGCCGTCTTTTTAGTTTTAATTAGATACACAGCTTTATTTTATTTATATTCGTATAAAATTGTAAAAGTATCGAGCATTAAAAAAGACATTAATGAGATGGAGGATGGTAACCAATAATTTAACTGCCCTTTCCTATAATTATACGTAATAAAAAACCATAAAATACCATGTGTTAGTAAAATTAATTACTAGTTTCGGTAGTTTCCTTCAACTTGAACGTTTCATATTCGTTTTATCGGAAAATCTAAACGTTCTTTAACCTTTTGTGAATGCTGAGTGCTCTACTGAATTCGTGATAAAAATTAAATCAATAAAAATAGTTCTGTGTAGAGCACGTGTTATTTAAACTTGCTTTTAAATTGGTTATAACGCACTGCAGAGTGCATATTTAAAAGTATTTCTAGATTTACAAATTGTTTATTTAATTACTTAAAATAAAACTGTGTCATCTGTTTTCTACTCCTTATAATGTAATATAACATGGAGAAATTCGCACTTCGTGACTGTCTACAATGTGAAATAAACCTCTGCGATAACACATTATTGCCTTTCTAATGATATATGTCTTCGTCGCTTCAACCGATGGACGTCCACTGCTGGACATAGGTCTCACGGAATGATGCCCACAAGACCCGATCTTGTGTCGCCTGGCTCCAGCGGCTACCGGCGATCCTCCTTATATCGTCGGTCCACCTTGTGGGGGGTCTTCCTACACTGCGTCGTCCAGTGCGGGGTCGCCATTTCAGCACTTTCCGACCCCAACGTCCATCGGTTCGTCGGACTATGTGCCCCGCCCATTGCCACTTCAGGTTCGCGATTCGTAGGGCTATGTCGGTGACTTTGGTTCTGCTACGGATCTCCTCATTTCTGATTTGATCGCGTAGAGAAACTCCGAGCATAGCCCTCTCCATCGCACGCTGAGTGACTCTGAGCTTCCGCATGAGGCCCATAGTCAGCGACCACGTCTCAGAACCGTAGGTCATCACTGGCAACACGCACTGTTCGAAGACTTTGGTCTTCAGGCACTGAGGGATATTGGACGAAAAAGTCTTCCGGAACTTCCCGAACGCTGCCCAACCGAGTTGGATTCGGCGGTTGACCTCTTTCTCGAAATTGGACCTACCTAGCTGGACTATGTGTCCCAGGTATGTATACTCGTCAACAATTTCGAGTGTAGAGTTCTCAACGATGACTGGGTGGAGCGGAACATGGATATTGGACATAACTTTCGTCTTATCCATGTTCATTTTTAGGCCCACCTGTCGAGAAGCTCTGCTGAGGTCATCGAGCATTGCATTGAGATCTTCCAGAGTCTCTGCCATAATGACCACGTCGTCGGCAAACCGTAGATGAGTGATGTACTCGCCGTTGATGTTGATGCCCAGTCCGTTCCACTCCATAAGCTTAAACAGGTCCTCCAACGCCGCAGTAAAGAGCTTCGGGGAGATAACATCTCCCTGTCGCACTCCACGCTGCAGTTGGATAGACGCTGTGCTTTGGTCCTGTATACGGACTGACATGGTGGCGTTTTCGTACAAACACTTCAACACGTGTATGTACCGGTGGTCAATTCGGCATCTCTGCAAAGATCTCAACACGGCCCATGTTTCCACCGAATCGAAGGCTTTCTCATAGTCCACGAACGCCAAGCAAAGTGGCCGATTATACTCCTCGGTCTTCTGTATAATCTGCCGCAGCGTAAAGATGTGGTCTATGGTACTAAAGCCTTTTCGGAATCCGGCTTGTTCGGGGGGCTGGAAGTCGTCAAACTTGCGAGCGAGACGATTCGTAATGACCCTCGAGAACAGCTTATAGACATGACTTAGCAGCGCAATAGGTCTATAGTTCTTCAATAAGGTGTTGTCACCTTTCTTGAAGAACAGAACTACCACGCTCCTATGCCACGCCTTTGGCACCGTACCTTCCAGGATGACGGAATTGAACATTCGCTGAAGGACTTTTAGAATGGGTTTTCCACCCGCCTTCAGGAGTTCCGCTGTGATTCCGTCATCACCAGGTGCCTTGCTGTTCTTCATCTGTTTAAGGGCCATACTAATCTCGTACAAGCTGACGTCCGGGATATCTTCGGTATAATGTCGAGTAAGTTTGGCACGAGGATCTTTAGCCAAACTATCAATAGGCTTGCAGGTCGATGTGTATAACTGCCCATAGAAACTCTCAACCTCCCTCCGAATCTCAGGTCCAGATGCAATGAGTTCGCCGTTATGAGTCCTCAGCCGCGTCAACTGGCTCTGACCGATAGACAGATCTTTTGCGAACACTTTAGTGCCTTTGTTGCGTTCGATGGTATCTCGTATACGCTCGGCATTAAAGTGTCGCACATCACGCTTTTGCGATTTAGAGATCTGTCTATTGATCTGCCGGTATGCGGACGCGTCTGCTGCAGACTGCAAGCTCATTGCATGTCTCTGTTCCATGAGATTAAGAGTATGGTCTGAGAATCTCTTGGTTTTCTTTCTACGGGGTTTATAGAATTTCATCCCAACCGTATGGACAGTTTCCACTAGCCTATTGTTTAGCTCGTCCACGGATTCGCAATTCTCGAGGCAAGCGAAGCGGTTTTGCAGCTCCAGTTGGAAGCTCTCGGGGTCTTGGATATGAGCGCGAGTGGGTCGGAGCGTTGACTTCACCAGTCTGTTCCGTTCACGGACAACGTCAATATTCAATGTGCCTCTTACCATACGGTGATCGCTCCCAGTTTTCACTCTATTGATCACAGAGACATCATTGAATATATTTCGCTTCGTAGACATGATGAAGTCAATCTCGTTTCTCGTGGAACCATCGGGACTAAGCCAAGTCCACTTTCGATGTGGCCGTTTCCTGAAAAAGGAGTTCATCATGTAGAGGCCCTCCCTTTCCATGAAATCGGCCAGCATTTGACCTCTCTGGTTCCGTTGCCCGTATCCAAATTGCCCCACTCTCAACTCTGCCCCACTTCGTTCGCCGAGTTTTGCGTTGAAATCTCCCATTACAATATTGTAGTGTGTCCTAGAGGTATGTATGGCTCTTGATATATCCTCATACATAACCTCTACATCATCATCGGGATACGATGATGTGGGTGCGTAAACCTGTATGACCTTCAACGAATACCGTTTGGTAATTCTGAGTATAAGGTACGCTACCCTACTGGACACACTGTTTACTTGGACAATATTGTTAACGAGAGATTTGTGGACGAGGAACCCGACACCACCTTGGGATTGGTGTTCACCCTCCCGGTAGTATAGCAAGTTACCGGATTTGAGAATTATCGTGTCCTCCCCCTCTCTACGGACTTCGGATAATCCCACAATATCCCAGTGTAACTTGCTCATGGCTTCTTCCAGCTCGAAGACTTTTTCGTCGGTCCTCAAAGTGCGTGCGTTGTATGTTGCCAGGTCAAGTCGTCGGGGTTGGCAGCGGAATCTCTTCCGGAGATTCTTAGCACCCCCTGCCCCGCCGTTACCGAAACCGCTGCCAGAGCTTGGAATAGCGGGGCTGCCGGGGACTGGGGGCCGTTGCTGCCTTGTCGTCATCATATGTGGTTTTGCCAGTAATCACCACGCTTGGCAGGCGGGTTGGTGATCGCAGTGCTGACCCTCTCGCACCGATAACGCTGCTGCCCGTTATCGGTCTGTGACATTTAGGTCAGCGGAGAATGGATATACCGCCATTTATCGGTATGGGAGTTAGATAGGAGAGCTTGGAATATGGGATTAGGAGAGTTTTGGGAAGCATTGGGGTAAGGTATAGGACATTACTGCCGCGGATAGGGGATTGAAGAGCGGTAGTAATCGCTCGAGGCACCCGGGGTCGCTTACCCGCATGCTTAGTTAGTAACCGGAAAGATTATCTGACTAAGCACCCTCTGGGCATTGTATATGTATATATGTATGGCATGATACATGTATATATATATAATGTAGCTAAAAAAGATTTCGTGACGTTTCCTTTGTTTTCTTCAAAATATTCAACGCGTCTTACTTATTTGAGAATAGTTTACATTTTTAAAAGCCAAAAGTCATAAGTCCTGGCTATTGTCATGATCAGCATACTTATTAAACTCATTAACTGGTTAATTACTACAATAATGTCAACAACCTCAGTATCAAAATTTATAAAGTTTAATAACAGAGTAACTAAGATCGTTATGTACTCGTAAAAGGCATAATGAAAGGCCCCTTGATATGAATCGCGGTATAAGTTTAATGGAATAACTGATCAAACCCCGGGGTCTACGCTGTACTAAATTAATAACATTACAAGCTTCTCAGTGCTTGCACTATGAGACGGGGAATAGTAATGACTTGAGCTTAGACGATCTACTGAGTTTTAAGATATAAGTGGATGACAATGAAACTAGTAACCAATCTCACCTGCGTTTACGAACGCCCTAGAACGATAAGTTTAGTGACAGAAATACAGAAAAACCGCTTTGAAAGAGAGAGATTACAAGAAATACATAAATTAATTTATGCAAAGGAATTTATCGGTTATTTGATCGACTTTTAGCAGACGACCTTAGAATTAGAAATATTTTACTAAAAGCCATGGCTGTTGTTTAAAACGGGAGCACCGCGCCTATCGCCTCGCTGGCGGCAAGTAATCCTCATTGGTCAACCGCTGGCGACCCCTCTCTTTCTTCTACCTCAGCACCCGGGATCGCCCTCTCTCCTGCTCGTCGAGTCGTATGTACGTGTCGAATACGAAAGTTATATAAAAGGCCTCTCCCAGAATTTGTATGTCCCATTTGGCCTTAGACTCCCGAATAGAGTAGATGCCAGTACAACGCGCGATTTGTGAACATTGAACTTTGCAGAACCGAAGACCCAAGTCGGGACAACTGAACATCTGAACCTGCAAGATTTGAATGACACAAGCCTGAACAACTGACGACCGAATATTGACCAAGACCCAAGCACGGAATATTGAAGAATCGACCACTCAAGACCCGAACATTAAAGAATTAAAGATCGAAGCCCTAAGAACCCCATACGGTGCGCACCCTGAAAGATTTGTTTGAACCTGAAACTCTCCCAAACAACGGTCAAGTAGCGAGACTCTTGGATTTCCAGAGGAGTGGCTTATTCCAATCCTGGGCAGGAACAACTAAGGTACTTTCCATAAAAAAAGAATTTTATCGATCAGCATCATCAGTCGAGGAACGCGGTGGTCTGGGCTCTAAAACCCCCTTTCCTATAAGTGAGGTGGGGTGTGCCGAACAGTGAGTTAATAGGCTAATTAGCTTACTTTTTTTAGAACTAATAACTAATAACTTTTTTATTGCTGTCAGTTTAGCGCTTGACTGTGATCTCACCTGTTGGTAGGTGATGATACAGTTCAACATAGAAGCGTCTCTTTGTCTGACGGTATGTCTTTGCTGGTAGGGTGGTAACTAGCCGCGACCTACCATCAGTCCAGACTGAGACAAATTAGAAAATACAATTTTCTAAAATTCGCCTTACCGGGGATTGAACCCGGAACCTCTGCTAGCAAAGCGAGTACTCGCACTTCTGCGCCAACTAGGTCGTCTAAGATAAATGATGTCCAAATGTATAACACTTACACATTAATATGTAGTAGAACCAGAGTCACCGATATAGTCCTACGAATCGCGAACCTGAAGTGGCAATAGGCGGGACACATAGTCCGATGGACCGATGGACCTTGGGGGCCGAAGGTGCTGGAGTGGCGACCCCGCACCGGACGGCGCAGTGTAAACAGACTCTCCACAAGGTCGACAGACGACATAAAGAGGGTCGCCGGTAGCCGCTGGAGCCAGGCGGCGCAAGATCGGGCCTTGTGGACATCATTATGTGAGACCTATGTCCAGCAGTGGACGTCCATCGGTCGAAGCGACGACGATGACGATTAATATGTATGGATACGTATAGATCAATATCTATATTGTATCTTTTTATGGTAATAAAAAGTAGCACAGGTCACATAGTATTCGTAGACTGGCTACGACGTAGGCTCATCGTAGTACAGCTACGAAACATGCTACAAACTGTAACGTATCTGACCTAATTGCACTTTTAAGAATATTTTATTTACAAACATCTAATTTATTAACATAATGTTTTTGAAGTGAAACTTTTTGAAACGCATTTCTTATGCTAATTCGTTTGTAGGTTAGGACGTTTTGAAATTTACAACGAACATGTGATATTTTAATTTGCCATTCGTCATTTAATAATTTATTATACTGTTTTTCATGAAATATAACAAAACTACTTCAGAAATTCTCTTTTCTAATATTTAAATAAAAAAAAAAATTAATAATTTCTAATATTGACAAAAAACACGTGACTTTTTTATTTGTCATTCATTTGAGATTTCAATAAATTATTTGTACTAACTTTCGATACTTTTAATATTTTAATGACATTTGTATAAATATAAACAAGATTAAAAATTAGTTTGCCAAAGAAGTTTCATTTCCGACATATATACTTCGTACGCACGCACTTTTATTTCTTCAATTTGCCATTACAGAAATTTTCTTAAGAGGATATATTATAAACATAGTTTTCTTTGTCGCAGACTATTTGGCTGTATCATTATTTAATATCAGGTGAGATTACGATGAAATACTGTGATCTCACTTGATGTTAAGTGATGAAACAGTTTAAGATGGAAGCACGCCAAGCTGGTAAGAGGTGATTTATCAAATAGGCTTTCCACACAGTGGTGTATCTTTGCAGGTACGGTCCTAAAAAGCAACAGTCACGTATCCGAACTCAGATTGATTTTAAAAAATAATTTCCTTTATTTACCCTGCCCAGGATTGAACTCAGGATCTCAGTTACTAAA
Source organism: Elymnias hypermnestra (assembly GCA_015832385.1). Taxonomy (NCBI): domain Eukaryota; kingdom Metazoa; phylum Arthropoda; class Insecta; order Lepidoptera; family Nymphalidae; genus Elymnias; species Elymnias hypermnestra. The sequence goes on along the minus strand of JACTOM010000060.1, from coordinate 985,942 downwards.
GCCAGTATTTGCACTATTACCCCAGCTGGCTATTAAGTATATCTGTACGAACAGAACACCCAAAGAAAATACATTTCAGATTTCCTTTTGTCTTAATGCGCTGCCTCAAAACAACGCAAAGTCAACAGTTTCTCAGTTCTATTTTCGTCGTAGTTCTTGTACATTATAGCAAAAGAAATAAATAGATATAAACGAAATTAAATCCATAAATTAGTGCCATAATCATACAAAATAATCCACCATTTTAATAACTTTTACTTCAATATTTCAATGGACTGAAAAAAATTAAAAGTGCGTGCGTAGAAAGTACACATGTCAACTGAACATGACAAGTGAAACTACTTTGGCAAACTAATTTTTAGGGCTGGTTTATATTTGGTTTTGGTTTTTGAATTGAAAGTTTACAAAATAGAATTTATGAAATATTTTTATTTTTATGACGAGTGGCAAATTAAATTGCCACATTTTATTTGGAAATATTAAAACTACTTAACCTTCCAATTAGCTTAGTAAACGTATCTACGTGACATTAATCATGAGTTTTGTCCGTAAAAATTTTAGTCTCATACAACTAAAACAGTTTCACTTCAAAAAGTTCTATGGCAAAATAAAGATTTTATAATATCTATCAATCTAATTTTGGGACAAAGTTATTTGTTTTTTAGTTTTATGTGATGCAGCACATAAAAATACAAACAACCCAAAATTTTGACCTTTCTTTCACCAACCCCTACTTTTTAATAGCGATAATAGTAATTGTATAGCAAAATAACGTTTGCTGGGTTAGCTAGTATAAATATAAAACATATATAACATTCATTATATTGTTTAAAACTATACAAGCGACGTACCTTCATTAGAAAGGCAATAATGGGAAGATAGTTTGTAAAACCTAACTCATTCTCTTACTTATTACGAGATCATCAACGCTGTTTGCCATTGACTTCAAATTTAGTAAAAAGCTCCTTTCGCAATGTCCTAAATTGGTCACATTCCCCCATGGGATCGAGAACTACGTGACTCACACCGCAGGGAACAGTTAAATAAACCTCAAAGTACATTTTTAGAATTCAATTCGAAGAAATTATATTTATTTAATCTCGTGTGATAAATTTTAAAATATGGAATTTATTTAGATTTTTATTTCAGCAACCGATTTACCGCTAACCCATTATGTGAGTTTAATTGCCTTGAATACTTAAACACAGTCACGTTATTCAATTCTTAAAAGCGGGCCTGGCTTTTACGTTACAGTCCACATTTAAGTCCGATTTAATATTCAAATTGAAAAGGAGAAAAGCAGGCTAACAGTTCTAAAGAAATATTAATAGTAGGTCGCCATACTTCCAACTGCATTTCAATATGTTTATAAAAAGTTCAGTATAAACCCGTGCAGACTTCCAGTTTCATTTGTTGGAATTACAAGTCTGGAGTGTGTTTGTTGTAGTTTAAATTTTTTTTAATATTGCTTGATTTTTTAGCTACACTATTTTATAAAAAGCGTAAGGGAAGTAGCAGCCCATTAACGTCCTTTTTGCTCATTAACGCCTGGGCACAGGCCTCCTTACTCATAGGAGAGAGTGTTGTGAGAGTATAGACCCACCACGCTGCTCCATTGTGGGTTTGCACGCACCCTCTATTCCTTTAATGTCACATGGGACAGCAATCCGACAAGACCGAAGAGAGATCAGGCGCAGGACCGGCGGCTTAACGTTTTCTCTGAAGCACGAGGCAGAAGCACACCGAAAACTTCTCAAATTCGGGCAAATACTGAGAATTTCTTAACGGAAAACTCAATAATAATTTTAAATTTGCCCGACTCAGGACTCGAACTCAAGATCTCTTGTCTGCTGCCGAATAAGCTGACCACTGGATCACCAAGGCAGTCATTCATAAGGGTGCAACTAATCAAAATGCAATTTTATATGATTGCATGAGATTAATATAATTTGTACGTAATAAAATATTATCATAATTAGATTTAATATTAACACTAAGGACAAACCTATGTAGTTTTTTTTATAGTGTTAAGTAAGCTACAAGCATTGTTGATAAATATTTTATAGATATTCTTATATATATATATAATATGGATCCCGTTTACTAAGCAATGACGGGTGAAATAAATTTGCCTTTTTCTCTGCAGTATTCAATCTATTCTTTTACTTATTCAATTACTTGTTAAAATTAACAATATTTTGAAATATTTTATTAGAGAACAAACTATTTCAAATTCAATGAATTAAAATGAAACCAGCATACAAAAGCGTGAATTCTATACAATTTACTTTTACGTAATATTCATTATATATTGAAAATGGCACAAGTGTGAAAGATCGTATCTTCAAGTATCATTTCTCTGATAAGATAAGCGAATCTGAGATTACATTGAAGACAAGCAGAACTACAAAAACTGTTATAACTCTCTCATATTTATTATACGCGTATTCGTTTCTTATAACTGCTTCCCCTTATTATTTTTTGATAGGAACGATATAACGCTTAAAAAAGGAATTTTTTAAGTACACTTTCGTAAATATACACCCAACGATCGGCGGTCGAGGACCATTAAGACATCTTAATCCTGTAAATAAAATATAAATCCAGTTCGAAATAATTAATGACTTCGTGTTTTTTAATCAAGTTTACATAAGAGGATTTTTTTACTTTTTCCTAACGACTTTGATGGTAAACTGCCTCATTGGTCTAGTGGTTAGCATGTTCGACTACAGACATGATGTCCTGGGTTCGAGCCCCGGGTCGGGACAATTCCAAAATCAATATTGAGCTTTCTATTAAGATTTTCTCAATATTTGCCCGAAGTTGGGAAGTTGGTGGTGTGATTCACCCCCGTGCCTCGGAGAGCACGCTAATCCGTCGGTCCTGCGCCTGATATCTCTCCGGTCGTGTCGGATTCCCGTCACATCGGACTATGAGAGTGAAGGAATAGAGAGTGCACTTGTGTACTATGCCTGCCAATCCGCAGTGGAGTAAAGTGGTGGGTCTATGTTCTACAAACCCTCTCTCATATGAGTGAGGAGGCCTGTGCCCAGCAGTGGGACGTTAATCGGCTGCTACTTACTTTAATGGTAAACAATTAGCCTTCTAATTTTCCAAGATTAACCTAGACTAGTGGTAGTGGTAGGTATCGACCTCGGGTGGCTACTATCCAACCGGCAAAGATAATTTTCATGTATAAATTAGATGGAGGATTATTAAGAGGCAAATGGTTATATACTACCAGGTAAGTGTTATAATGTTTTTCTTTTTAATCAATTTCTCTTTCATATTCGACATGGCGATCAAAAACTATTTATCTCTTTAACTTATCTGATGTAAGCATACGATAAAAGATATTGATATTTTCTTACAATAAAGCGTAAAAAAATCAACTACAATTATCAAGTGTTGTCTTAGATCGAATCATTACTTATTGTTAAGTGACACAAAAGCTGTAATTTGGCTTAACTTGTTATTTTTGTAATTCAAGATATAAGTGTTAGTAAACGATGGAGTATAATCGACTAAATGCATGTACATATAGTCGGTGTTGGAATAAGAAACGCAATGACCTGGAATAGAGGATATGCGTTTAAATCAGGTCAAATGAGTGATTGCATATACTATATTTATACCTTTCTTGCATTGATTTACATAAAAATATGTCTGCATTATATTAGTGAGGTATATATTGATTTTTTTTAGGTTTTTACATGTGGTATTATATTGGTGAAGAATATACGTATTTTCTACATAAATAAGAATTATCTTAACACTTTTAAACCATGAAAATTTTCAATAATATAAATTTTTTACTTGTTTCATTCTAAGCTTGGTATTATTTTGAATTTTGTTTATATTGGGATGTATTTGTAAGTGCGTTTTATTGGTCATTTACAACTTTTTACCATTCAATATACGTGTATATCAAAGTAAAATGTATTATGTCAGCCACATGTGACTGACATGACATACGAAGAATTAATGGCATCCTACAGGATACAGGTTTACTGCCTCATTACTAGTTTGGAACTTAGAATCAACCACTTTTCACAACTACCTCAATATAGGTATCAAATTAAAAGAGTTTGAAAGTATCAGGAATCACAATGGGATTTGCAATGATATAGGTGTTCACTTTCTCTGATCAATACCCTAGATTGATGAAGAAAGTGTTGTAATGACTAGAACCTAAAACTAAGTATGTTTTGTGGTAGTGAAACTTCTTTAGCTGCACGAGGGTAATTTTTTTATAGATGAAACGCGTCACGAAGATGTGCAGCTTTTTTAATAATAATTCGTTTGAAGGTTAGGTAGTTTTAATATTTACAAATAAATTGTGGCATTTTATATATGCTCCTTTTATTATTTAATATTTCATAAATTGTCTTTTTCTAAATTTTAAATACAAAAACATGTTTTAATTTATAACTTCTAATATTAACAAAAAACACGTGGCATTTTAATTTACATTCGTCATTTGAGATTTCAATAAATAATTTGTATTAATTTTCGACACTTTTAATTTTTTAATGACAAATAAATTACAAACATATCTTCCTTTTCCCGGCCTCTATGTTTCGGAAATCTAAAATTTTAGATTTGTATAAATATAAACAAGCCTTAAAGATTGGTTTGCTAAAGTAGTTTTACTTCTGACTTGTGTACTTTGTACGCACGCACTTTTAATTGTTTTGTCGTGTATAAACAGTTTTAGTATGAAGTGTATGGGTATTACAAATATTGAGCCTAAATAAAGTCATAATTTTAATTTAATATACTACTAGGTCAAGAATCGAGTGCGTCCGCCTGTCTCGAGAGAGACGAGCGGCGTGGAGTGCTGCTCAAACATAGAGACTGCAAGTTTTACTAAATCTCTCTTAAATTAAAAACTTACTTTTTCATATACTGTAGCGAGATAATGTGTACATTATTTTGAAGAAGAAAGATTATAACTTTTTAAGGAAATAAAAAATTGGTCATGTTTTGTTGAAAGAATAAATTTGATACAAATAAGACCCAGAGGGTGCTTAGTGAGATAACCTGTCCGGTTACTAAATTAAGCATGCAGGTAAGCGACCCCGGGTGCCTCCAGCACTCTACACTGTCCACTCTGCAGCAATAATGTCCTATTCCTAACCCTAATACTCCCGGAAACTCCTCTTATCCCAAATATTAAAGTTTCCTATCTAACTCCCATACCGATAAATGGGGGTATATCCATTACCCGCTGGCCGAAATGGCAGAGGCTTATACCGGCAGCAGCTTTATCGGTGCGAGAGGGTTGGCACCTGCGACCACTAACCCGCCTGCCAAGCTTGGTGAGTACTGGAACAACTACCAAAATGATGAACACTATGCAGCAACAGCCACCAGTCCCCGGCAGCCCCGCTATTCCTAGCTCTGGCAGACGGTTACGGTAACGGCGGGGCAGGTAGTGCTAAGAATCTCCGGAAGAGATTCCGCTGCCAATCCCGACGATTTGACCCGGCAACATATAACGCACGCACTTTGAGGACCGACGAAAAGATCTTTGAGCTGAAAGAAGACAGAACCGAATTACACTGAAGGGCACGATAATTCTTAAATCCGGTGTCGGGTTCCTCGTCCTTAAATCCCTCGTCAATAACATTGTAGAAGTTAACAGCATGTCCAGGAGAGTAGCGTACCTGATACTCAGAATTACCAAACGGTATTCACTGAAAACCATACAGGTTTACGCACCCATACCCTCGTATCCGGATGATGATGTAAAGGTTATGTAAGCGGACATATCCAGGGCCATACATATCTCAAGGACCTTCTATAATGTTGTAATGGGGGATTACAACGCATATGAAGCATTAGAAATATATAATGCCCAAAGACTATACACACCTTTGCTCAGAAACTTTATAAATGTTTATTTCTATTTGAATTAAACAATGGTTTAATTTCATGATTTAATCATTACTTATTTAATTTTAAAAATTTCTTGGATATTTTACTATAAGTTAATGCATATTATAAACTGAGTTTGACGAATATACTCATCATGGAGAAATCCTTGGATTTAATGAGAAGACGTCTATACTCGTCGTGAGTAAAAAGACTAGTAACTATTTATTTTGTAGCTATTTCGAAAAATAAAAACATATTCACAAATCTCAAGACGTTTAAAGAGAATTTTAAGGCCAGGTCAAACTAATATAAAATATTATAAAATTCATTCAATTTTGAGCAACATAATTAAATAGTTAAGCAAAAATTTTATAGGAATTATAATATAAAAATTGAAACAAGAGTTACAAATGACTTGCAGAGCGATAGTGAACGCTTCATTACAATTTGCAAATACAATTTAAAATCCTCTCAATAAAGTTAGTCTGCGCTGTTCAAAAATATAAATTTCACATAAAGTTAACAATTTTATCGTGTTTTATATAATGATAAAAGTTTTAAATGACATTAAATTGAATATTGTGTGCCATATTATATATAATGTATGATAAATTTGTATATACATATATAAATATAGATTATGATGTAAAAATCACACCTTTAAATATTTACGTATGTTTACACTCTACTTATAGTAAAGTAAACTTTTGGAACATTTGTCCGTCTGTTTAATATACAGACAGCGCAATTGTGGGTATTTCTGGGGTTCTAGGTTCTTGATGGTGAGCTCTTTCAGTAGTGATATTTGCAGAGTCTAACGTCATCCTACAGAAAGAGGCAACACAGATAGAGAGGTAAGGCGCAGCTGAGGCTACCTACCGAAAGAACAGACCGAGGGCTAGGAGGAGTGCTCATGCCCGTCTATTGCTCCTCTGGTACCCCTGATCAGGATGCAGGATTCTTCTTCAGCGAGTCACACGCTCCAGATTAAAGGTAAAACAATTACCGAAAAACAAACAATAAATACAAGGGTTTCATTCCCGATTATGAAATTCCATTTTCTAACTTCTGTACTTCGTTTACATTAATGACCTTCCTTACTTTGTTAAGGGTGACGATAATGAGATAGTTCTATTTGCTGATAACACTATTCAAAGTTAAAATACAACAAACATATTATAACGACGTCCGACAACTCCCTCTGTACAGTACTGCAAAGGTTTAAAGTTAATAATATATTACGCAAGAGAAAAAAAACCAAAATGTATTCAATTTACGTCAACAAATGTAAACCATTGTTAAACTTAACATTGATGACTTCGATCCGTTTGATAGCATCGTTTTCTTAGGCATTACGTTAGATAATAAACTACAGTGGGGATCCCATATACGTGGTCTATCGAACAGGCTCAGCTCTGCGGCTTACGCGGTCAAATAATTCGCTGTCTTTGAAACTGCCAGGCTCTTCTATTTTAGTAATTTTCACAGCATTATGTCATACAGTATATTACTTTAGGGTAATGCAGTATTTGTGCAGAAAACGACTGTTCATACGATTTATAATATGGATCTATGAGAGTCGGTAAAAATATTCAGAGCAGTAAAAATAATGACACTTTACGACGTACATTTTTGAAATTATGTTGTACGTCCATAAAAATTTTGACTCTTTTACGAAATAAAAGTGAATGCATCTTATATAATTAAAGAAATAAAAATAAAAAATGAAATAAAAATGCAAAGGTTAAGGAACTTACAAAGATGTCTCTTTTATTAAAAGACAACTAATTGAGAAATCATTCTATAATCTGAATGACTACTTAGAAGATAAAATAGCGTGGGTGTGAATAAAATCTAATCGATATAGAATAAGTTAAAAATATTTATTGTAATGATAATGACAAAAAAAAACGTGTGAATAGTGTGATAAGAGAACGTTGTGGTATAAAAGAAGAAGTAGTGACTAAAATTGATAAAGGTATGCTTAGATGGTTTGAGCATGTAGAGAGAATGAATGAAAGGAGACTGACAAAAAGGATTTATGAGTCAAGAGTGAATGCGAAAGTTGGAAGGGGAAGACCGAGGCGAACGTTCCTGGACCAAATCCAGGACATTTTAAATAACGGCCAGGTCAAGAGTACTCTAAACCGACGAACTTGTATGAAAGATTTAATGAGATTGAAAGAAGCGAAGGAGATATGCAAGGATCGTGGCAAGTGGAAGGATGTTGTCTCTGCCTACCCCTATGGGAATGAGGCGTGATGCTATGTATGTATGTTTATATGCGTATTCAGTAGGTCTGAGAATCGGTGACTATCTATTTTTCATACCCCTAAGTGATAAGGGTTATTCACTCTTAATTTTTTTTTTAATTTCCAGATGAAATTATTGTGTTTATTTTTTTGTGATACAGCATACAAAGATACATACAACCCTAAATTTTCACCTTTCTATCTCCAACCCCAAAACAACGTTTGCTCGGTCAGCTAGTAATGTATAAAAAACGATATTTGACGTTTCAATAGTGCTGTGAAGGCCTTCTTGAATAAAGATATTTTGAATTTGAATTTAACTTGTTTGAGTCTGGAGGCTGCGGCAGAGGCTAATTACAACCTTATCTGCAAATACGCGACGCCAAACAAAATATTTTCTTTGCGGTACTACGCTACGTAGAAATCATAGATATATTACCTCTTACCAGGTTACACGCCGTCATTTTAGAATGTATTATCACTACCTATCAAGTGAGATTACAGCCAAGCGGTAACTGTAGGCAATAAAACAATTTAAAGAGTATATTTTTTAATTTTTGCCTGTCTGACACGTTTTAATGTGATGTGAAAGCAGATGGCTGATTTTCTTGTTTCATTTCGGCTATTTTGTATTTCCAATTTCCCACAGAAACATAATTCCACGATTGGTAACTAATAACAGATTATACAGAATAAAACTTTTAAACATTTCACTTGAATAGTTGACGTTATTATTTGATATTTAATAAATTTCACTTGAATACCTTATTCAATGTATAATTCCTTGCAAATAAATTTTCGCTGCAATAAATTGTTCTCGTAATTTATGCCAAATTGTATTACGAACATTCTACGGCTTAGTTTATATCACATTTGCTACAGTTGAGTTATAAATAGGGCTACTAAAATATAACGCATGAAACTAAAAAAAACATACCAAAGCGTAAAATATGCAAATGAAAAAAATATTTATGAACATTCCTGGACAAAAATGTTCCAGGGGTTAATTGCCGGATTCCTTGCTGGGGTAAAAAGCAAGTGGTTTTTGTGTAAAGAGTGAATTTAATTTTTTTCACCAAGCCGCTAGAATGTATTAATAATTATTTCCATCAAAGTAAAAATGCAAAGTGGGCGCTCCATATACGGGTTATTGAACGCGACGAATTTTTTTAATATGCTCTAAATACATTCATGTTAATAATTATAACTTAAGCATATTAACAAAGAATATTCATATAGCCTTATGATGAATGTTTTACCTATTTAAACTAGTTCATTTTATTAACAAATATTTTTGATAATTATAAAAATGTAAGAAAAACCCTTTCAATGCCCCAATGCTGGGCATAGATCTCTTCACTCATAGTAGAGGTTTTTTAGAGTGTTGATTAGCTAGGCTACTCTAATACTTATTGATAGGGTATCCCGGCATTGCTTATGGGCACAGGGTCAATAGCTAGGTACAGGCCATTTCACTCATAAGAAAACCTTTTTTGAGGTTTGATCAGCTAGACTACCCTATGTCTGTTGTCAGGTTACATATACGCCATCAGTGCTTCCAGGAATGTAATTTTCCCCACGCTCAAAAGCAGAATGGACATCATTGACTATCTTAACAAAAATCCACCTTCATCCTGACTAATTAACAAAAATGTATAAAAAATGTGCGTGCGTACAAAGTACACATGTCAGAAGTGAAATTTCTTTGTTGGACAGTTAGATATTCTCCACAAATCGCACCCTTTCTGTAAGCCGTTGAGTTAGGTGACTCAAATATGCGGATAGCCTATAAAAGATTCATCCGAGTATCGTTAATTTGCTCCTAAGAATTGAAGAATTCCATTACTTTGTCATGGATCCCATGATTAAAACCTAACCAAACTATCATCAAACAACCCTTGAAGGATATCCTTTCCAATAAAAAAATCATCGATATCTTGAGTTATTCGTCTATTTGTCGCGCACATGCTTAATGCAAATTTATGACTTAAACGGTTTTCTCTTGGATGCCATCATCAGAACGGGACCAAAAAATGGTGGTCCCATTTTTTCGTCATTTCATATTAAAAAAGAATCATCGAGTTCGATTTACTTAGTCGGAAGATACTCGTATAAGGTAACAAACATAAAAAACGCTGCACATCTTTCGAGACGCTAATCACGCGTTTACCCCGTACAAATTTTACCCTCATGCGCCTAAAGAAGTTTTATTTCAAAAATGTTTTTTTCTATAGATTATTAACATATTTGACAGACTTTATTTAGCGGTACAAGAAAGTAAGTACGTAAACTTTACTAGCAGTTGTTCCGGGTTCAATTACAGGCAGGAGAAGTTTAGGTAATTTAATATTTGTCTAAGTAAGGATTCGTACAAAGCTTTAAACGTATCTGGTCTTCTTACGAGCAAACTATGGAACTCAACCTTACTTTTAATATATACAAAAAAAGAACTAAAAAACTTCAGTACATATTAAATTGTCTGTCAACTCGCAGTGGAGCAACGTGGCGGATTTATGCTCTAAAAAGCCTCTCAACTATGAGCTAGGAAACCTGTCCCCAGCTGTGGGACGTTAATAGGCTATTTACTTAAGTATCAACTATCTTGTTGAAGTTATAAATGATGACAGCAGAAAAGACTGCAATTTCCCAAAAAATTTAAATTTATACCATAATAATACAAGTATTAATTTTAAAAGTTTCTCAGTAAATTTTACAAAAATGCTTTTAGTTTTAATGCGGACACAGAAATAAAAATATAACGGAATAACTACAATGTGCTAGGATCCTTTATACGCGCCCTCCCCTCTTAAAGCTCGCTTTAGGCGTTGCAATCTTCCGGTTGTGGCGAGCCATTTCCGTTAGAGTGATTCACATTCTAGCCAGTCCACCACATTTACACAGGTAAATTTACGTTATTAAGGAAATAAATTCGTTCTTGATTATTCATTTCAATGCATCATTGTACTTTTAGAGGAAGGAAATCATCGTAAGGGAATCTACATATCCTGGGAGTAATTCTAAGGTATGTGTAGACTAATAACCCGCAGTAGAGCATCGTAGTTGATCTATGGTCTACAAACTCTCTCTCTCTCACATATATCTAAAAAGGCCTGTGCCCGGCAATAGAACGTTAACAGGTTGCTACATATCTTTGTTTTTTAAATAGATTCAACTCTCTACTCTCAACTAAGACTCTTCCGTCTTATTACAAGGTTCGCATATTGATAGTGTTTTTTTCAGTTTTGTTAATGCCCCAAAACAAATGTCAACTCTTACTACTCTCTAAGAATTTGTTTGTGATTTCTTAGAAAATTTTTCAAATATTATTTTAGAGCGATATTGAGTTTTCTATTAAAGATTCTGACAATATTTGCCCGAAGTTGGTAAGTTGGCGGTGGGATCCACCTCCGCGCCACGGAGAGAACGTTAAGCCGTCGGTCCTGTGCCTGATCTCTCTCCGATCGTGTCGGATTCCCATCACATACTAGGTGACGAACGGAATAGAGAGTGCACTTATCTAATACGCCTGCCAACCCGCAGTGGTGGTGGATCTATGCTCTAACAACTTCTCTCCTATGAGTAACGAGGACTGTGCGCAGCAGTGGGACGTTAATGGGCTGCTACTTACCTTTATTTTATGAAATTTTTCTTAAATGAGAAAACCCAGCTATAATACAAACAAAATCATATACGAAATACGTCAACGGAAACTCTACCAATATTTTCTATTCTGTCAGGTAAGTCAATTGTATTTTCAATTCCTCTTTAAAAAATGTTTAGTTTACATTATTAAAATTTACTTGAGCGAGCTATGCCTTTACATTGAAAATTATTTTTATGAAAAATAAACGTCAACGGAGTGCCATGGAGAATGAACAGGGTGCAATTATAGTTGTGATTTTGTAATTTAGTCACTGCCATGAGTTGGAGTAATGACTTTTTAATAACTGTGTTTACTTGACGCAGCACATTACACACGTGGAACCTAATATTACAGGTTACAAATGAATCGTTTCATACTTTGTATATCCCAATGTGAGGAATAATACCAATTTTGTGGATGCCAAGTAGGAGTCATAGCGGGACACCAAGAAGAATTCCGCAAGTTGATCCTCTGGTGTCTCACTCAAAGATGAAGAGAGTTCCGTTGGGTTTTAGTGGACTTTGCGAGATCACTTCCTTTACCGAGTCCCACCCTTACCCATGGGACAGGGTTTTTGAGTAAATAATGCATTTCCAGACATGAAGGACGGCGTAGTTTAGGCAGACCCCCCACAAGGTGGACGGATGATATAAAGAGGGTCGTCGGTAACCGCTGGTGACAGGCGGCGCAAGATCGGGCCATGTCAACGTCATTACGACAGACCTATGTCCAGCAGTGGATGACGAATATATCTAACAAGTAATGTAATAAAATAATTAAGGTATTATATAATTATAAAATATTAAAAATACTAAAATATTGACTATAGCTAACTTCAGGGTGTCGGTTTTTTGTGACGGTGTGTATTTTTCCAGAGTCAAAAACAATTCAATAAAGCTTGGGAAATAATAGTGTAAACACGGGTGAATTTGTTTGCTAGAATTCGCGATGCAGTGCTGTCACCAAACATAGTTGGAAACGATTCAGGCTTCGACGGAAAATAAAATCGGAGAGATTTTCTAAACAGAGTTTTCAAACATTCTATTTGCCCGCCGTTTGCGAACTCTGCTTTTACGACTGCGTTCATTATCGTTCCTTTTTGTTTATACGTAGATTAAATTCAAATAGGATATAACAAAAAAGAAATGTACAGTATTAAAGTTGTAAAAAAGTAATATAGTATGCACATATTAATAGTTTATTTAAATTTATGTGCCTGTCATAGGCATTGTAACGGATGTTCTGTAGGTTAGATTTTAAGTTCATTCGGTATGAGTTAGCGCATATCCTTCCGAAAAAAAATTAGATTTAGTACTTTACACACTTGTTTATGTGCCACTATGATGTACTTACTAGATAATTTATTATATATTTAAATATATAGACCAATAAACTTACAAATAATTCATTCAATATGATTTTTTTTCAACTTGGATTACACTAATGCATTTTTATAAAGGATCCTTATTTTTTTAAAGTAATATAGCCTGTATCACTCAGTGGAAATGCAGCTTTCTAATGGTAAAAAAATGTTTGAAATAGGTCCATTAGTTTTTGTGTTAAACATTACAAAAACACAAATCTTGTCTCGTTTATATTAATACTCTAGCAACGCCCCGCCTAAATACTGATCTCGTGGTAATGGAAAGTCTACCTCTAAGTCGGACTTAATTTCTTACATTAACATTTTTTTAATTCGTTATATCTTTTAAACGAAATGTCCTATTTTCATAATTTAAAAATTATTTTAAGGGTATTGAAACGGTCTTTAATAAAACATTATTTAAAAGGATAAGGATTTACACAGAGGTGTGTGTATATGGTTTGGTTATTGTCAGCACTTTTGTCAACTTTTAAAATGTAAAAAAGTAGTTCTAGTGGCATAACTATAGTAGTTGGGCAAATTGTATCGCGGACTTTTTTGTAGATATTAATATCTTCCATAATATTGTAGAACATATTTTTGCTCTAACATCAACAGTTTCCGCAGCGCACAGGTTTTCGTGACAATTTTTATTAGGGATCCCTATTCTTTTGAGAAAGTAATATAGCCTATGTCACTCGGTGAAAATGAAGCTTTCTAATAGTGAAAAAGATTTTGAAATCGGTCCACTAGTTTTTTTGTGAAAACATTACAAACATAAATACATACAAAGACACAAATGTTTCCTCTTTATAATATTAGTTTAGATTGAAAATTTGAACAAGAGATTTATATGGAGAATGTGAACTAATGGAATTGAAATATGAATAACTTCAATTGCTCAGTGTTTATTTCAAAAATGTAAACGAGCATATATAAGGTTTATTATATAAATAGGCAAATATTTTCCAAAATACAATTGCTCACGTTTCATGCACGTTATTTGCGCATTTGTCATTCACGAATCCAATATTTACATTAAGAGAAATTGCAAACATACTGAGTTGAAATGGGAAAAGTCAACATGCAATCAATTATACTGAAATATAATTCGGAAGGAGAGATGTATTATATATATATATATATATATATATATACATACTTTGTTCAAAAGAAAAGGAGAATTTTGAATTTTCGCGCGCTGTGTACATTCGTTTATCGATTTTTTTTTGTTATGTTGGTACACATGTGTTAATCATATGTTGGCATTATCAGCCAACTTGGATAAGTAGTTTGTGTGTTTTATGTTTTCTTCGGCTTTTGAAAAAAATGGATCAAAGAATATGTATTAAATTTTGCGTGAAAAATGGAATGAAGTGCTCCAAGCACTTGAAATGTTGACCGTCGAATTCGGCGAGTTCTCTTTTTCTGAAATAAGTGGAACAAGCGCTTTACGAAGACCGAGAAGATCTTGATGATGATGAGCGTCCTGGAGTGGCCACCGCGTTAACAAGTGAAACAAACATTGAAACAGTGAAAAGTGACAGGTCGTACAGTTAATAGAGAATACTACAAAGAAGGTTACGACACTTTTGCGTTATGAAATACTACTCAAACTATCGGACTAGTGGAAAATATATCATGGATTCTGTGTCACGATAATGCACCAGCTCACACTTCATTGCCTGTTCGTGATTTTTTGGCCAAAAACTCCCTAAGCATGCTTCACACACCTTATTCACCAGATTTGGCTCCCTGACAAATTTTCTATTACCAAAATAAAAGAAAATGAAAGAAAAGCGTTTTACCACAATTGGTGAGATAAAGTCAGAATCGAAGAATGAGTTCTTGTCCATACCGAAAAGCGCATTTCAAAAGTGCCTTTAGAAGTAGAAGAAGAGCTTGTATAAATGCATTATATTTCGGGTGGCAAAATGGATATTGATGAAATAAATAAATATTAAAAAAAAATTCAAAATTCACCTTTTCTTTTATACAAACCTCGTACATGTATATACTCTATAACAACGAAATCTACAGCTTGAAATGTTATGCCTTCTGACAGTTTTTGATAGCCTCGCTAGCGCAGTGGTGCGAGTACTCGCTTTGCTACCAGAAGTTCCGGAGTCGATCCCCGGTAGGGCGAATTTAGAAAATTGCCAATATCGCTTAGGATTCCTTTCATAAATACCATAAGCGGTAAATTGTCTTTAAACAGATTAGCACGCTTCGATCTTAGATTTTATCATTACTTATCATCAGGCGCGATCACAGTCAAGCGCTAACCTGTCAGCAATAAAAAAAGTTACCTGAGCTGATTCTCAGCAGGGTATATTTAGAAAATTGAGGTTGGACTTGACTTTTTACTCTACCAGCACAGAACTCGATACGATTCTGTATAGAAATCATAAGACATAAATTATCATTTATCAGATAAGCGCGCTGCCATCTTAGACTTTGTCATCATTTTGAAACAATTGAGATTACAGTCAAGCGCTAACCGATAATTTACTAATTACGACTAACCTGTTATTTTTCAAGTTATAAAATATAAATAACACTTTTACTTTAAATTCAAATTCTCCTGTGAAATGCAGGTCTGATCAAGGTTCCTTTACTGAAAACTATAATGATGAACTTCAATAATTACGCATTTTTTTACAATTTAGAAATGATTTTACAGGATTAGACTCTCTTAACAAAGAATAACCACAAAATCACTATGTCTAGTTCACATGGTGCATATTGATGGCACTACGTATAAAGAGTGAACTCGTATATCACTCCATTTATCAACCAAGGTTATCGTTTTTTAAATAATATATCTATTGAAACATATAATTAGGACAAAACGTAGTATAGTAATAAATAAGTCAACTTTGAAAACACTGTCTTACAATATTAGGACTATGCTTGATTTTTTATAGATAGGTTATGTCGATGTTCAAAAACAAATTGAGGAAAATTGTGTACGTTTGGTCTCGTTAACCTCAAAAACAGCTCGACAAAATTTAACAGGAATTTCAGTGCCAAATAGCTGATATCATAGGTTGTAAAATATACGAGTACAACCTTTATCACGATATCACTTAGGTACGGAAAAATACATTACAGCAAACGAAAGTTCGATAACTAGTTTTAAATATATGTGTGCACTTCTAGTTTATAAAGGATATTATAACTTGATTTTTGTGTATGTTATTGTCCATTAGATCTTGCCTGATATTTCTTACCCAATTTCGATTGAATTTTGTCAACTATACATTTATTATTAATTAATAATATTTTCATTGGTTAAAATCTTGATATTTTCGCAATATCACTACGTAAAATTTCTGAGAAGACAAAAAATATCATAAAGAAAATTAGAAAATATGTCTTAAATAATATACTTACATCAAACTCCTAAATGTCAATCCAAAATTCGGCATATTTATCTTAAATCGCACTGAATCACTTTGATCACATAAAAACACAGAAAAGAATATCCATAAATACATATAAAATCACAAAAAATGTCGCTAATAAATTTAATAACTTTGTGAGTCACAAATATTTTAGCACTGTTTTCTGTAGAAGGAAATTAACGTATTTCGACTTAAAATTAAATAAAGATATATTAAAACTGTATTATTATGAATCTAAAATAATGAATATATAATATTTATTTTATTTCGATTACAAAACTTGGTAATAAATACCTATTATATATTAATTAACAAATATTTTAACAGAATGGTCGTGACACGTATATTTACACGTAAATTATTGAAAATCAATTTCAATAAAAACTTTATGGTGTATATTTTTAATTATATATCATGAAATGTATGTATCGAAATTGAATTTTTAATTATACAACAAAATGTCATGAACAGTATCGGTCGTAAAACAGTGTAACCGTCTAAACATGCTAGCTTCATATCAACTGCTGGTATAACTAATCGATCCCGATACAATCTCGATAACTAACCCTTAGCATGTTTACTGTGAAACTGGTGCAATATAAAGCAAATACAATTTGACGAATACCCGAACACAATGACCTGAATGCCCTTTTGACAAATAAAGTCCTGATTTAGTCCTTATTTAGTATAAAACACTAACAATTTTCCGCTTAATGTCAATTTCCATGGGAATATGGGGAATCCATTCACAATGGACATCTATATTGCAAAAGGAGCCACTGTTTGATCAACTAGGAGAATAAAAAAGTAAGTAGCAGCACACTAACATCCCATTGCTGAGCACAGGTCTCCTCACTCACAAGAGACAGGGTTTTAAGAGCGCAGACCCACCACGCTGCTCCATTTCGGTTTAGCAAGCATAGTACACAAGTGGGGATTAGTTCTTGATTTGTTTTTTATATTTCCATTACATTCAAAACCTAAGAAACAGTTGAGTTTATTGAAAATGGGTAGAAGCTCAAACTATTTGCAAGATTTCTCGACATTCGTTCTTGTACAAGATAGTGAGAAACCGTATTTTATATTCAAATTAAATACTTATAACTACATAATTTTACAATAAGTCTGTGTTAGATAAACATAAAAAATCGTACAGCAGCTTTCTTGTATGAATAAGTAAATTTTCCAACAATAGACGACGAGAGAATGGATAAAAATCAGAGCACCTTTAATAGTCGACAATGAAAGCAGAAAAATGGGGAACACGCTAAAAGCAAAGGTCTTGTTGTGTAATCATAGAAAAGAGCATGTAGCAATCAATGTAATTTCTTGCTATTTCATGCTTTATAAACAAAATATAAACTTCAGGTTTTTACTTAAAATTCGTGGTTTTAAAACCTATGACTAAAGAAATATATTTATTAAAGTCTATTATCGCAATACAAATACTTTCAGTAAATAATAAAAGATACTTGTTGAGTTTGTAAATAAATAAAGATAATTCAAACCATATTAATATAACACTTTCACATTGTACTTATCTAAAGCTTTTTTAAAATTAACCTTTTTACATTGGTATTAAAATATGATGCTTAGGTTTTTTGTAAACATTAGTGGGAAGATAAGGGCTTGCTTATAATCCCGTGCGATGATAAGTGATATGAAAGTATCAGTAAGTTGTTGAGAGGTACTTTTCTCCATTGATGGGTTATATACAAAGCAACTTACTGATTTTTAATGAGATAACTAGGCATAGGTAAAGGCTCTCAACAGTCTAGATTTAGAATGATTAAAAATGTGCCTTTCTAAATTTTGTCTTGGCTGAAATCAAAGCCAGGACTTCAGCGATTGCCTGTACCAGCAAGGCTTTTCTAAAATTCTGTCAAAATTCTTTGATAAAGCAAGTTTATTCATCTAAAATCTACGTTTCGCATCGGATTTTCAAGACGTCCTATAAAAACAAACTATTTTCCATACTATTTGTTTTAATCGTCCATTGTAGAATTAAAATCATTTAAAAAAGCTTACTCAAAGCGCCAAATGTTTTTCATTAATTTTGCATAAAGCTTTAGCTTTGTATTTAAGTTTTGAACTTTTCAAACTACCGTATTTCGAAGTTCTTTATGTATATCCACAAAAAGGAGTTAATTCACGTGTTTGTATTTTGGAATACAAACGTAAAATACATTTTTAAGTTTTAATATCGCTGTTATGAAATGGTTTATTTTCATGTATGTTATTTATTTATATTTTCAGAAATACGTAAGATAAAACGATGTTATAAAGATTGTGAAGTAAGAATTACGTAAATTTGTTTTCATGTGAAATATGACCTAAAAATTTTAAAAGCTTTTGTATAAACTGACAATTGTTTGTGTTCATTGATTGATTTACTTTTGCTAACGAGGCTCAACTACTGTCAGAAAATGAATTATTGACGCTATGACACTGAAATACGATGATACTTGCGCTTTGCTTTATATTTGTACTTAGATAGGTAAACTCTTTATTGTATACTTTACATTACAAATTAACGAAAAAACTATTACTTACTGGTTCCCGTGAGTTTATTAAAATAAAAATATTCTTTATTCAAGCTCACTTAGCTCATTTAACTAATAATTAGACTGTCCGTTGGTAATAACTCTACCACCAGTTCGGATAGAAGAAATCTGTAGGAAACTTAGTAGTAAGGTATACATAGAACCACTTCTCGTCACTTTCTCGTGCCTATTTAAGTACTTAATTATACAAGTTTCGCTTAATACAAAGTTATATTTATATACAAATATAAATGATTTAAAAACAATCACATAACTTCACGATAATATCCCTGAGTCACCAGACATGTAGAAAGATCCTTCCTAAATATGTTACGACGATATTTATAAAACTAATTAAGATAAGCAGTCAGTTCCCGTACATAGTTTTACCATAGCTACTACGTGTAATATTTTCGTGACAAAAATTAACGTATGCCCATCTCTAAAGTTTATAATATAAAACACTGACAAACAGAGTGACTTTTGTAATTTCAGTACAAATAAACGTATAATATCTTTCAGATATACTAAATATAATAGCATCGAAAGGGGTTGAAAATTAATCATAAATTTTACTTTGCACTATCTGGCAACATATAAGGTTACTGCCAATCATAAATTTATATTACTTTAGTTTAGAACCTTATATACAAATCAGATAAACCGAAATTTACATTATTAACGATGTAAATGTTTAGTTAGACATTAAAATATTTTTGACATAAATGAATTGCATTTCAAAATCGTCTTTTATGATAATAAAAATAGTGTACAAGGATTTTTGTCAGAGCAAAAAACTGATTCTTTATAGCTTTTGATTCGGCAATTAATAACATATACGTAACAATTGATTTATAACAGTATTATAAAACATTTATAAGCTTTTATATTCATAAAGTAATTGTGTTAATTCTTATCAGGCTGTGATGATTAATCAATACGAAATTTTGACATAGTTTATGTCACCATTTCGTGACTGTTATTCATTTACATATCTACTTAAATTATGAGTCGCTACAAATAAATATGTACTTTTTTGTGAATAATTTATTTTTTACATTGATGAATATAATTAATAACATAATCTGTTTTATATTATATCTCTTTTATATTGAACGTGAAGTTAAAAAATAGTGCTTTAAAACAAGCAAAGAAATGTAAATATAATTTTTCATCATAGAAACCTGTATTAATTAAAAAAAGTAAAGTTAAATATAAACATATTAAAAAAATTATCATTTCACGACAACTGTGCTACATAAATACGATGAATACGTTGAAAAACATCGTTATAAATGTAACTATTGACACTATATTGTAAATGGGTAATAGAATTTTAATTTACAGTGAAAAACATAGTGTATTAGAATATAACTAGGCGGTCGAAAACAGCCATTAAATCTAAAACTATACATATAAATTCTGAACATTTTTTAATTAACACCTCTCATTTGTATATTTAGTAACATAAATTGCTTATGTTACAAAGTTTTTTAATTTCGCCCGTTTTAAAGCATGCCCTTGCCCGAAATTGTAACACATCAAAGGTCAAACTTTAATTAAGTTTAATGCGATTAACTTTATTAACAAGTAGTTGTCAGTTTTCTTCGTAACCTAATTATATCATATGAATATTATTTACAATGACAATTTTTTTACATCCTATTTCTTAAAACTAATTTCTTTGGATCCTATTATTAAATGTATACAATGGTTTCTTATATACAGAATAAATTTTGAGCTTGCTTGGGACTAATGGTAACGATTTTCAATTTTAATTCATTTATTCTGTTATAATGCTAAAGTGAGACGTTGCAATTTCTGTATATATAACGTTGGAAAATATAATTAAACAATTTCGTATCGAAAGTTACCGCGTCAATGACGTCACCTTTTATTAGAGAAAGTACGAATTTATGTGGTCGGGCGACAAGAAGGCCCGCGATGCCAAACCCATGACCCACCGGTTTATGATCATTAAAAAAAACACAACACTGGCCGGTGAGAAGTTTTGTTTAAAATGGCGCGCGTTTAAAAAGTTTAAACTTTTGAATTTGGAATGTTTCGAACGCGGGGTGTGCACTGGGCAGTCGGGCGCGCGCGGGCGCTTTGTGCGCGGTGTTAGCGCCGCGCCGCCTCAGCCTCGACTGCCGGCTTGGAAATTCGATTTTTCTGACGTTTCCTCCGCGCCTTGCTTCACGATCGAACTGCACGCCATATGAATAGCCGCCCTCACTGATTTTGCACGCCGTCATAATTTGGAATATTTATGCCACTTTTGAAGGGAACCGACAGGAGGTACTTCATTGCCAAATCAACAGCACGCAATTCCGATTGTTTCAGATTTGGATTCGACCTCGACAGTCCCTTGCTGCCTGCGTAGACTCGACAAAACAACTGTTTTAGATACTACCCATTAAACAGGTTTTGAATATCTCCCAGCCAATTTTTCTGGTGTAAGAAAAGTCTAAGAGAATGTGCATTACAGTGCTATAAAATTACAGCGAAGTGCGTGCGTACAAAGTACACATGTCAGAAGTGAATCTTCTTCGGCAAACAAATTTTTAAATCTTGTTTATATAAAACCACAAGCCATGTATGTAGTTCTTCTTTTTTTTTTGGTCCAATGCATACTTTAAAATTTTTCTATTATTATTATTATATACTCTCTCTTTTTATTACCTACTTTTATTATGTTTTCCTCTGGTGTTGGCAGCAGACGTATCAAGGTGCGAACTGAAAAGCAGCTTCAAGCTGAGTTTTCCGCCACTTCGCAGAAATGTTAATATATTTTATAATTTGTCCGATATTATGTAAATGACACATTTTCTGAGAATAAAGATCTTTATTATATTATTATTATATTTATACAAACCTAAAACCTTTAGATTTCCGAGACTTATTAGGAATTTCATTGTCATTGAAATATTAAAAGTGTCGAAAATTAATACAAATAATTTATTGAAATCTCAAATGACGAATTGTAAATAAAATGCCACGTTATT
Source organism: Elymnias hypermnestra (assembly GCA_015832385.1). Classification (NCBI taxonomy): domain Eukaryota; kingdom Metazoa; phylum Arthropoda; class Insecta; order Lepidoptera; family Nymphalidae; genus Elymnias; species Elymnias hypermnestra. The sequence goes on along the minus strand of JACTOM010000060.1, from coordinate 963,849 downwards.
TTTTGTATATATTAGAGATTATTAATTCATTTTAGTTTTTTAATTAAAAATTAAGAAAAGAAAATTTATGAAATATTTTTATTTTATATTTTCTGAAAAATAGTATATTAAATTATTAACTGACGAGTGGCAATTTAAAATGCCACGTGTTATTTGTAAATATTAAAACTACATTTTTGTGACGCTAACCATGCGTTACATAATAATTTCAATAATAATAATAATAAAACTACCTAGTTTTAACATAAATTACAACTTAAACATAAATTTCCAGCGGTGATAATAATACCACAAAAATTAGTAATAATAATAGTCGAGGTCGTTCAAACGGTGTTGTACTTCCTGGGGAAGTGCTTTTTAACTTAGAAATAATGAATTTAAACTAAGAACTTTGAATTCCGTCTCTTTCCTATCATCATTAATGGCAGAGAGAGAAAGAATGCACTTTATTGTACACCACCAACAATACATGAAATAGATACAATAACTTCATCATAGGTTACAAAAAAGGCGGCCTTATCGCTGAGTAGCGATTTCTGCCAGGCAACCTTAGGGTCAGTAAAATGATACGAAAAAAGGGTAGGTATTGTCTAAAATATGTAGTATATAAATATACAAAAAATATACATATATTTACAAAAATACATATTACAATCATTCTGTCTATATTTCTATTGTAAATGTATATGTTTTAAGGTAATGTATTGTTTTATGCAGAAACTAAATTAATAGCATTAAATACGTCAAAATATAACAAAAGCATTTGCAATGGTAGTTAATTATGCAAGTAAATATGAATATTGCATTTTTAGTATCGCATCTAAATTTAATAATTTTTTTATTGGATGAATTGAAATTCATATAATACACTAAATCAAAATTTTATTTGGAATCTATAAACATTAATCCTTAGATATCGCCGATGTGGTCGTCTCCGGTAAGGTTATTGTAATTTTAAAAGCTATGCTTGTTTATTTTAGAGAATTTATCTATTTACGAACGTTTATCTATTTCAGTATTAAACAATAACAAATATTATAATATTTCTCTTAAGAAACGTAGTGGGCGTAAGCTTTAAAACAATAGTGTTGATTAAATATAACATCGTAATTCACGATCGCAAACTCTATATGGCTAAAGTTAGAAAACAAGTGCATAGAGATCTGATATAGGTCAAATGCTGTTGAGCTAGTTTGACTCTACTATTGTAGGTTAAAGAGGGGGCATCTTTATTATCATCTATTTTTAACACCAACAGAAAAATCCGTTGCGATCTGTTTGTATCATTAACTAATTACTAAAAATATCACGACAACTTCGTATTTCCCAAAATATTTAAAAACTTTTATCGGAATTCAAGCTTTAAAATGATAGGAGTGAGGGTTTTACAGCATGTACCCACCATACTGCTCGAATGCAGATTGATAGACTTCACATATTCCCAAATTGTTCCCCCGATATGTAGGTTTCCAAACGAAGTTTTCTTGCACCGAAAAGTACAACAAATAATAAAAAACAATAATTCAAGACTGTGAGGCTTGATGGCAACCCCGAATATCCACTAAAACCCCGTAATACCCTCTCCAACCTTTAGTGAAACACCAGAGGATTAGTAGACGCAATTTACTCCGGTAATCCGAAAGATTCCTGCTGGAAAACTTAAGAAGGAGGCAGGGAAAGCACAAAACTATACCTCCTGCCTCCCAACCCTCTGCACCGGACAAGAGTTGCGCCCAAAGCGTCCTTTCTAGCCCTCCAAGATCCGAAGATGGGGCTCTTAACACGAATGTACGTGTCTATCTTTTGTGCCATAACGATATAAAAATTAAGGCATAAATTCGTTTTAAATTATAAATGCATTACACATTCTAGCGAGCTTTCTAACGTTTATTTTTTATGCCAATACAAATACCTGTGATATAGAAAGATATATGTAACATAACTCAAACACAAAGCAAGTAAAGTCGAGGGCAAAATGCTTGTAAAATACATTGTACAAACGATATGTACAGCAACAATTGAAATCACGTACTGAGAGAGAATAGCTTACAACTTGTTACGCGCATTCCGTTGGCAGCGATATTGTTTCGTTCATTATTCTACCTCAATGCTATGGCCTTATTTGAAACAACCGTAATTATACCAAATATTGTTATTAGCTAAGTTAATTTCTTGATGTGTTCATTTAGTATGCTGCTTAATAAACACTTAATTTTAGTATTCAAATTGAGCTTCAATGTTTGCTTACATAATTATTTATTTTTGCTTTCTTATTCTCCACAAAGAAATTCTCCACAAATTTTGTTTAGAATACAGTTTCATTTCCTTTTTTGTGTATTTTGTACCAACAATCGCAGATTATGATATGTGGTCCTAGTCGACTTTTGTTATGTCACCAATCCTTCTGTTATCCTTCTGTAACGGTGCTGCCACACTGGTGTTGATACATTTTTTAAGAAACATTTGACAGCAAATTTTTTCATGTTAAGTAATTATTTTTTTACAAAATTGCTAGTTAACAATTTGTAACAAATAAAATCATTTGTTATCAACTCCTGTACATATTGAAATTCAGAACTGTTCATTCTTAATAAGTATTTAGCCAACTGTCAATGCTCAAATCTTTGATATAATCTATGGCCCTATACGTTTGTCTAGCTCTTAGTCTTTTGTGTGTCCAGACAGAGTGCTTTTCCTTTTTTTATATACAAAATATAAAAGCTAATCAAATGAGCAACTCTTCTTCCACTTTCATGTAGACGCCTCGAACGTAAATCCACACTGCGAGCCGATGCCATGTTTTCGAGTGCTATAAATGTTTGTAAACATTTCTATCAGTGTAGGAGCACTCAATACATCTAACAATTTCTAACATAATATAAAATGTTTGAAAAAAATTTTAAACAGCAATGTGGCAGTATCATAAGATCCCAGTCCAGATTTCAATTTGTACGTGTTTACATGCCCTCCTTATCACATTTTAGGTCTGGAAGTTAGTTGAGTAACCGAACTTCTTCTATAGATCTCTAAATTTGTGGACATAATTACAGATATGCCACATTTCTCAAAAACCTTTCTGGAGACTTAAGGTAGGCAGCTGTATAAAAAAGGATTTCGAAGTGTTTAATATCATCAATAGTTTTTAATTTACTTGTAGTCTAGTTAGAATGGAGGACGGTACGTAGCCACTTTATCCTTGTAGGACCAAGCTCGACCAAGCGTAGTACAAGAATATTTTAGCATTGGTTTTACTGGTATTTGAGATCTAGTTTACTTAATTCATTTAATACTTGAGCCATTCTTGTTTATTTCGGTATAGTATAGCAAGATACTGCAAAAATACTCCCAGACTAATAGCTTTTGAAATTTTTTAAATGAATGTAGGGGAAAAGGCAAAAATAATTTTGGTCCCTCGATATAAACCTTGAAACTAATTTCTCGTAAACTATAAACTTTTTTATATAATTACTGTTAATCCTCAGTCGGACTCATCCAAGAAACTAGATAGAAATGCGCAAGCTGCTCCACTGGTGTGATCCTCACGGATGAAGAGGGTTCCGCTGGGTTTTAGTGGGTATTGCGATTCTCCTCCCTCACAGAGTCCCACACTCCTGAGCTACGGGTCGGGGTTAGTGCGTAAATGCATTTCCCAGCAATAAAAAAAAGGATATTAAGTATACGGCTTAACTGATGTTTAATTATTACTGATACTAATAGGCGATTGTAACATTAGGGAGACCTTCCTCTGTAAATTTGTTAATTCATAATACATACACAATTAAGACCCCACATTACGGTATCACTTTTTGTTCTTATCAAATAGGTAGGTTGCATTAACTCCACTATGTGATACTAACGAAGACCCAGGGTAAGCTACTAACCTAAATACATATATGTTATCTGTTGGAATGGTTTCTTTTCTCTCTCTTGATTTTTGTTAAAATTTTTGTTACAATTATCTTCATTTGTAAGTTTTAAGCTTAAAAACTGATCCAAATAACTTTCAAAAATTATATAATAGTCAATTTAGTAAGTCGCAGCCTCACTCCTCCTCCTCACTCCGAGGAGCCAGGGTTTTTAGAGCATAGACCCACTACGCTGCTCCACTGCGGATTGGCAGGCATAGTACACAACTGCGCTCTCTATTCCTTCACTCGCATAGTCCGATATGACGGGAATCTGACACGACCGGAGATAGATCAGGCGCAGGATCAACGGCTTAACGTGCTCTCCGAGGCACGGGGGTGGATCACACCGTCAACTTCCCAACTTCGGGCAAATATTGAGAAAATTTTAATAGAAAACTCAATATTAATTTTTGAATTGGCCCGACCCGGGACTTGAATCCAGTACCTCATGTCTGTAGTCGAACATGCTAACCACTAGACCAATGAGGCAGTTCATTTCAATAGTTAATTCATAACAGTTTAATATATAGTAGCCTTTTAAACTACAAAAGGACAGTCTTTTAAAGTGGTCCTAGTACTTGCTTTACTATCATTTGTCCAGGATTCAGGAGACTTAAAGCCATCATTTACAAAATTGTATTTTTCTAGGTCCTAGACTTTTAAGGACCTTGAGATGCAGAGGGTTACCACAAGTTAGTACTTGCCAGGAGTAAATTGCCTCTGTCATAGTCAAAGCCCCACAATTTTATACCTTATCATTACTTACAATCAAATGATATCACCGTCAAGCATGTTTCATAATCTCACAAAAGGGTAAATCTTGTGAGTGATATCAATGTAGGCTAGATAGTGGGTTAAATGTTCAAAATTTAAGTGCAATCTGAATTTAAGCCGGTGCTAACAATCTCAAGACTTGGCACTGCCGCCGTTTCATGTCTTGATTAGCGATTTTCATCTTGTTAATGCAAATTAGATGTGATATCTCTTATAACCATATTTAAAATGCCTTTTAAAATACCCTCATCTATTTTGACATGTTTATTTTTGCTCGACTTCTGTGTCCAAATAATAATAAGTCTCCCAACATTTTTCAAATTGTATAAATTATATTCATTAAGTGAAATTATTGTAATTTCTTTCGAGAAATAAATGTCTTTAACCTCAAAAATCCTATTTTACAATGTTCAGTTTAGCATATCTAGCATCCTTTTGAGGAATTTTAATCAAATTTGATAACTTTAACTTCACAAATACGATCAAATAAACACTTGTCGAGCCCACCTCTGTCCGGAAAGCTTCTTTTCTTACTACAGTAGTATCTATATTAATATTCCTATATAGTAATATTCCTTTTTTTAAGTAAACAATTTAGTATTGCGTTGGTATAAATTATTTCATTTTTAATTCCTACTATTAGGACAAAATCCATATATACAAAATGTTAGAGGGCCGCTTCCGAAAACGAAGACAAACGATAGTACTAATGACACCTTTGATGATGAGACAAGGAAAAAACGTGCCGGAATCATATTTTTAAATTCTTTATAGCATTATTTACACTCCATCAAATACATTACTAAAAAACAACAATGAAACATAAAATCAAAAATCAGCTGACGCTCGGGTCAACGAACAAAGTAATATATTTTTTATGAAACACAATGAAAGCATTGTAATAGGATTACTTATTTACAATTATAGCGCTATCTATTGAAAGCTGACGTGAAATGCTTAAAGATTTCTTTCTATGTTATGGTTAAGAAGACGAGCTGGAAGGAATTTACTTTTTTTCTTTTTATAATGCTTATATTGTAAAATCAAATAAGTAGTAAATGTTATAAATGGATATAATCCCTTTCAGAATGAAAAACAATTTCTTACTCGAACTATCAGAAGGTGCACAAAAAAAATTAAAACTGACAGTATATTATTAACTTGCGCTTTGAGGTTACGACATGCGATGTGTATCTCCAAACCGCTAACATCCCTCTCCGCTGGCAACCTTCCAAACATTATGTACGACCAGCTTTCTAACACTATTACTAGACTATTATCCAGTGACTTTACCCCGCGATTTTGTCTGCAATAACTGATTGTATCTAACAGTAAATTAAGTTGTAAAAGTGTTTGTAATAATATACCATTTAAGGGATATTAAGAGAAAATATTAACGTGTGACAGCGACTTGCGCTGGAATAAGCTACTTATTTCAAGATCATTTTACAAGGTGTTAGAAGACTGCTTCCAAAAAACGTAGACAGAGTTTATTACTAATAACACCTTGGATAATGGGACGAAAAATCAAACGTGCCGGAATCGTGATTAAAAAAATCATATTTTTAAAACGTTTTAATAGTAATATTTACGCTATTTATTTGGCAAACAAGTTGAAGATGTGAAAGAATTTGTATACTTGGAATCTACAATTTACAAAAGATGGAACATGTGAAAGTGATATTGAAAGTAGAGTGAATGTGGGGTAAATGGTGTGAAAGTATGTATGGTAGTGAAAGTTGGGTATGGCATAAGAAGCATAAAAGTAAAATAAATGCGTTAGAGATGAGAGTGTTGAGAAGTTTGAGTGAATTGAAACTGAGTAATAAAGTAAGAAATAATGTGATAAGAAAACGTTGTGGTATAAAAGAAGATGTAGTGACTAAAATTGAGAAATTATGCTTAGATGGTTTGTGCACGTAGAGAGAATAAATGAAAGAGGGCTGATAAACAGGATTTATGAGCCAAGAGTGAGTGGGAAAGTTGGAAGGGGAAGACCAAGGCGAACGTTCCTAGACCAAATCTAGGACATTTTAAATAAGGACCAGTTCAATAGTACTCTAAACCAACGAACTTGTATGAAAGGTTTTATGAGCATGAAAGAAGCGAAGGAGATATGCAACGATCCTGACAAATGGAAAGACATGGTCTCTGCCTACCCCTATGGGAATGAGGCGTAATGTTGTGTATGTATTTACGCTCCATCATGATAGTACTGCTAGCTGTCGCCAATACCAGTCGTTGACCCGTTTGAGACGTCAGCTATTTTTAATTTTGTGTTTTATTGCTGGTTTTTTTATGAAACTATCGTCTCATTTAGCTGTACTAAAATGGAGCGTAAATAATTCCAATAAAACGTCTTAAAAATATGATTATTTTTTAGACAGAATTTGTGCCGTCCCATCATCAAAGGTGTCATTAGTACTACCGTCTATCTTCGTTTTCGGAAGCGATCATCTAACACTATGTATACGAGGGACTTTAACTTACACTTACACATCTTAACATCTTGGAAAATTCGTATAGTTATATATGTTTATTTATTTTTAATACAATAATACAAATAAATATACTTTATGAGGGAATGAATGGGCAGAGTAAAGGGCAGGTAGAGTATAGGTATATATGATGAATTCCTATTGCATTACATACAAATAACTGCATAATAACACGAAGGTCACTAGACTTAATAATTTGAAAACATAAAATAGCGTTTAGTTTGCGCAAAAATCTAATATCTCGCTGTAACGCGAGCGGTACAAAAGGCTTCATTCACTTCACGTGTATTTTTTTGAGAGCTTCAAATGTATGTGTCGGTCACAAACAAACTGCAAATAAAATGCGCCGGTTTTTTGGGAGTGGATGCTTGACGTTTTGTAAACAGTGCCTTTCAGTGGGCTAGCTTTTAATTGAATGAAAGCTCGAGATTTATATCAAATTTCTACTCTAAATGTTGACTTTGTAAGTTAAAATTCAATTTTTTTACTTCATTCAAATACCGTACATATTTGATAATTCGAAACAGGGAAGACCTTCTGGAATGAAGAATTTTTGATTCGATACGATACGATAATTTCAAGTCAATCGGGCTAATGGTTTAGTCAAGTAAATGCATATATAAGTATATCTATCGGCATTTGCATGCTTTGGTATACTATACTTTCTTGTAATTTCTCTTAATGTTGTGTGTGTAATAAAGTATTTATCTATCTAAAGGAAAGAAAAAAAGTTAAAAGTGCGTGCGTATAAAATACACATGTCAGAAGTGAAACTTCTTTGGCAAACTAATTTTTAAGTCTATCTTTTTAAGATTTCCGAGACTTAGAGGGAGGGAAAAAGGTAGATATGTTAGCAATTAAATTCATTAAGAATTAATTCGTCATTAAAATATTAAGAGTGTCGAAAATTAATACAAATAATTTATTGAAATCTCAAATGACGAATTGTAATGCCAATTTATATTTAAATTTTGTTTTTCAATTTAAATTTTAGAAAAGAGAATCGTTAAAATATTTTTATTTAATATTTTATGAAAAATAGTATATTAAAATATTGAATGACGAGTGACAAATTAAAATGTCACATGTTATGTGTAAATATTAAAACCACCTAACCTTCAAACGAATAAGCATAAAAAACGCTGCACATCTTCGTGACGCTGATCATCCGCAAAAAATTTCAAATCTCTCAAAACGCATGCATTTATGATAAATATATGTTTATTTATATATAATAACCGCCTAACTTCTTCTCTTGTTTCCAGTTCCCAGCAAGTAAAGCTTTGTTTTATTGTGTATGAATGAATCATTTAACAACTTATTCAACTTGGTAGGTTTCACAACAAAACCCATATCGTATTACACTGCAGACGATAAACCGATCAGAACTGTGCAGATGGAAGATAATACGATTACACGTATTATTGGATCACCGATACTAGCGTTTAATATGTAGATTTGGAAAATACTCAATTCTGACAGGGAAAAGACAAATATACAAAAAAAAGTGACAAAGGAAGTACAGCTGATTCTTCCTTCCTAAATTAAGAAGACATCCAGTTTTAAATTTATTTGTTAAATTTGAGTTGATTATGCTCTGCATCATAGAAAGCCTCAAAGAGTCATCTAAATTTATATTATCATAATTTTTTTATAAAGCTGATATTTATGGTTTTTTTTTTAATTGGTTCTCAACACTTACAGACGATATAGAATAACAGTTGAATCACTTTAGGACTTCACTTTTTTAAAACTCACTTCTCATCAGTTGAAGGTTGGTTTATAATCTAATATCATTTATTTTTTCTATATTATATACTCGAGATCAAAAAAAAACTATACATACCATTATTTATACAGTGCAAGTTTTATTAAATTTAATACGACCTCTTCAAAGCAATATACATATATATACATAAGGCTATGAGAGAAACAATGAGTAATTATCCTTGTAAACATATATTTGTTGAAGATTATTTAAATCATAAAAATCACTTCAATAGAAAAGTATGTTTAAAAGAGTAATTACTGAGTTGCTTGCTGGTTTTCTCGATAAAATCAATTGTTCAAACCTGTGGGTAGACTTGTTATCAACGGATAGACTCAAACATTTTTATGAATGTATCCGTAAGGAGCTTATGGAATCTTGTTGAAAAAAAAAATACCTTTGATTTTGATCTGTTGAAATATTTCTTTTATGGATATGAATTACAATTTTGTGGATATAATGGTGAAATAAAATGCAACAAATATCCTGCATACGTAAATAACAATAATTAAGCCTGTATAAATCTATGTATAAAAATAAACAACGATCCAATGTAAGGCTTTAATCATGAGATGAAAAATTTTCATCAGTGGAGTGCATTTGTTCGCATTGTACTCATGCTATATGAATACTGTTGTTTTCGTCCGAAAAATGAAATTACTCGATCAAGTATGGACAATGGATGCATCAATTATTCTAGGGGTCAGTTGTTCAATGAGAATCAATTCTGTTAGGTTGCCACAGAGTTAAAAACTTCTAGAAAAGCTATTAGTAAATGATAACAGAAATACTTGCTACCACGTAGTTCCCGATGTCTTTTTTCCTAAAATAACTTTAATTTTATTGCCTAACTTAATCACGAAATCATTAGCTATTTGCTTATAAGTGTAGTAGTGCAAGTGCCTAAGCAGCCTTTCATTTTATAACAATCAATGTAACTTTTATTGTCATATTGTATCTTTGATATTCAAATTGAAATTTTGAATAGTCAAGTATATTTTTTTTTTCATATATTATTTAAAGATATGATATGAAATATCGACTTAAAATCGAAAGTTACGAGTGTACCTTCTCTTCTGAGAAGAGCCCACATCAAACTGAGTTGGGTGTCACTTTTTATCATCACCATTACAATGTAAATATAATTTACTCAATTATGATTATAGCAACTCATTAAATCCCACGCTTTATTTATATTTCATGATCGTTCATTCGTTCAAGTTATAGAACGATTTTTCAATTAGCTTTCCTTTAATAAACTTTTTCAATTTATTACGTGATATGTCTATAGAAAGTTTGCTTGGAATTTGTTTTAGAAACGTATGCGGTTAACCTTAAATGTTATAATAAGTAAAACTGACGTCAAAAGATGTGCAGTCATTTTAGAGATTTGCCGGAACAAACATACTGACACAAAGGAAAGATTGAATTTTTTTATATCAATACCACACTTTCATATGCATTTAGTGAAACGCAATTTCTTTAAAATTAGAAACAGATACTACAATTTTATTTATCTGTATAGACTTACAGTTCCCTGTGTCACCCTCGTAGTTCGATCTCCTGAGAATACGGGGAAATCAGGTCTTAGAACATCTACGTAGCTGAAAGTGTCACATTCCAGTCATCATCCGACAATATTTTAAAGGTGAGTGATTTTTTTTTCAATTAAATGTATTATATTATTGGCGTCTGTCTGAGAGTTTTCGAGTAAACTATATGAAATACATTATAGTATAATTTGACTAGCTGACCCAGCAAACATTGTTTTGCCATATAATTACTATTATCGCTATTAAAAAAATAGGGGTTGGTGCTGTATCACAAAAAAATAATTTCGTCCCAAAATTTAAAAAAAAAATTAAGGGTGAACAACCCTTATCACTTAGGGGTATGAAAAATAGATTCTCAAACCTACTGAATACGCATATAAAATATGGTACAAATCGGTAAAGCCGTTTCGGAGGAGTAAGGTAACTAACATTGTGACAGGGAATTTTTATTTATTAGATGATAAAATACTCATTTCTCTTTGTATACTGTATATAATTTTCACATTAGTCAATCTATGCTAAGCGCTGACAGAGAACCAAAGGTAATAGCTTGTTTCATATTAAGTTTGTAAGTCGACGAAGTCGTGGGGATTATATAATGAATAAATATAGACGATTTAAGATGCTCTATAGAATATTAAAGTATTGCTAATAGACAGTAAAACAATTTGCCTCTGCTAAATTGACGTAGAACGTAACGTAATTCGATTGCATTCGTAATGGCCGACCGTTGGGCGAATCAGGGAAATTCTTGCAATATACAATAAAGTATTTGCTTATTGCTTCAATATAAAATATTGAAAAGAAACTCTTAATTTTGATATAATGTCTTCATCGTCATTTCTTCATCACGGGCTTAAAAGTTCATTACAATTAATGAGCTTAAAAGTTCATGCTAAATGGATTAGGAATTGTTTTTATTTTATAATATCACTTATTTATTTAATATACATATTACAATGATACATAAATCTAAGGTAGCCCACTTTTAGTAAAGAATAAAATATATTAGCAAGCTTTATCGTATGAAGCGTAATATATAAAAAATACAAATGACTGTTATTGAAGCTATTTCGACATGCAATACAGTCGTTGTTTGACATTATATTGTTTACTTGCTAATGAAATGATCAGGCGTTTCCTTAACTGAATTATATGAAGATTTTTTAAGTACTAAGAAGATTTACTAGTAGCAAGAGGGATGCAGGGGACAATTTTAATATATAATACGAGGAAGAATGTTTTAACAATTAAAGGCTAAAAGGTATAGAAAATAGGCATAGACTCACGATTTTTTTAGACTGTATCGATGGCGCATTGGCTTAATTGATTGAAGGCTTTATTCATAATATAAGTATAACATATTTATGTACATAGGTAACGCCCAGCACGCTTCGCAATTCTACATTATACATATCGAAGCTGGAAAGCAAACACCTAGTAACCCGTAAATTATGAAATAAAAAGCTTTAGAATAATGCCGCCAAGGTCAATCTGGTACTGTCATATCAGAAAAATAATATATATTTTATCACATTTCATGGTATCATGATAGGAGTACCGGTTTTGCTAGCAGAGGTCTCGTGTTCGTTTCTTGCCTGGACAGATTTAAGAAATGGTGCTTTATTAAGTCTAATTTTGGACTGGTCAGAGGTCTCAAGTGTTGCTAGTTTATGTTTTAGTACAAAAAGCCCCCATCAAATAACCTGTTAGTTAAGTTAAGTAACCGGTTAGCAATAAAAAAACACTATGCTATTAACTTGCTATGCTTATCCTATACAGTTCCGTAGACTAATTAACAATTTTTCCGGTTAATTTGACATCATTTCAGCAATAGACGAGATAGAAAGCAAAAGATCAGCTAACAGCTTCCGCAAATATTGAGACTTGCAGAATGTTGTTGATTTAAGCTAATAGCTGAATGTACGAATACTGTAGAACAGTTAATGAGTATGAATATAAAGTAAGAATGAACTGTCGTTCAGACAAGGATGACATGAAGCCTTGTGTATATTTTTAATATAAAACTATATTTTTGCCGAGACACGGCAAGGTTTTCAGTAAATATATTTTTTAATTCGTCTAGGTCTGGATTTTACGGCGCCACTTTTCGTTTCTAATTACTTTTTAAAGTAAAAAAAGCTGTGTTCCTGTACAATGCTATGTAGAAACCGTAAGAATTCTTGCCATGTCAACGGACTTTCATTGTAGACTATATCATCACTTACCACCACTGGAACTTATGCAGTCAAAAGCTAATTAATAGCAATAAAACAATGTTAACCTGATACTGTCATTTTAAGTGCAGTAAGTAAACATATGCATTTCACGCATCATTAGACTTAATTGTATAACCAACTTTAAAAAAAGGAGGAGGTATCGATACGTCTCCATTTTTTTATGTTTCTTATTTATTAACTTATTTAAAAGTAAATTGCAATTATTTATCCAAACCTACTATACAATACAAATACGAAATCCCAAGCATATAAGTAAGACAGTTCTTAGATAAACAGTTCAGAAACATAAGTCGGTTTGAACATAGGCATTTTTAATAAGATACCGTAATCAGTTTTGCTAAATGAATATTATAATGTTGAAGATTTTTAAGCTATTTTGATTTGATTCCAGTTGCACACAGAAGCAAAATATTACACATTGTAACCTACAAAACTATATTTAAAAGAGTAACCGCTAAGTGTCTCGCAGGTTTCTTCTCAGCAGAATCAACTTTCCGTAGATGTCGCCAACGAAAAATTATTGAGCCTACTTTAAATAAAGAAATAGATATGTAAAAAAGGTAAGGCAAGCAGCAGCCCATTAACGTCCCACTCCTAGGCACAGGCCTCCTCACTCATTTGAGAGAGGGATTTTAGAGCATAAACCCACCATTCACTATTTCTTCACTCTCCTAGTCCGATCTGACGGAAATCCGACACGACCGGAGAGAGATCAGGCGCAGGACCGACGGCTTAACGTGCTCTCCGAGTCACGGGGGTGGACCACACCGCCAACTTCCCAAATATTGAGAAAATATTAATAGATATCTATATATACTTAAATACAGAGGTATTGACATGATATCTCATAACGAATTCATAATATACATGTATAGTCCGTTACATGTAAAGCTGTTGCAGACCACAAACACATTGGCGGCTGATCCAACGACCATATCATGAATGATCTATTAGGTCTGCAGTGTTTACGTGAATAACAATCAAACACGCCAATGCATCCAAATAATTGCTCATAGATATTTAGCATGGACTGATATTAATTTTGTTAAACTGCTGTATTACTGCAATGCACTATTAGGATTTATTACACGACTCTACAAAAAAAACTATATTTATTTCCTACAGTTCATCTTACGTTTTTTAAACGAAAAGGAAATACTTTTTCGATATAACGTTCGCTTTGTAATAAAACATAGTATAATCATTGTAATCGTTTCATCTATAAAATATTTGCTTTATGCGAAATTTTGCATTGACACGTATTACGAAACTTACGTGTATTTTTTGAGGATGATAAATAACAAAATAAACAGAACCCTTGGCTCAGGAGGAAGGAGGGAATAAGAGAGACCTCGCTGTACCCACTGAAATCCAGCGGGTCCCTCTTCATCCCTTAGTGAACCACCAGGAGGTCATTTGCTCATTCCTCTCTGGTGTCCCGGATAAGTCCGACTGAGAATTGACTAAAACGGGAGAAGATGAGAGAACTTTATAGGTATGATCAAAATTGAGATTTTCTTGTTATAAATGACAAATAAGTGCCAGTAAAGCTTTTAATTATTTTACTTTTATTTAACACAATATTGAATCTTACCACAGTTAAAAATACATAAAAAACGAAAGTTCGCAAAATAGGCGATCCTATTGCTCTCAAGCGAGATAACATAAAAGAAAGAGACAAAGTTAAGAGAGTTTTAACTATCTTGTAATAAAAAAACTTGCTATAAGCTTAAAAACATTCAACAAATTTTATTATAGTGAGGTTATTATAGTTAGTATTAATAACAAATACAACTATTTCATATTGTGATTCATAAAGTAACAAATTACAAAGTGACATTTACAAAATATTGTATTTCATTTTAATTGCGCTTAAATTAAATTCAGTTAGTGAAGTTATATCAAAAAACAAAGTAAAATATGAGCGTTTCATAGCCGAGCGTGATGACTCAATCCTATTCAATACTAACAAAATAAGTGCACAGTAGACTTAAAGAAGAATCTTTGTAATATCAATGAAATATTTCTGCAACAACATATATTCATATCTTTATATATACATGTCGGAGGGCAGGTGTCTCTGGAACGCTGGCGCCATCTGTCTATCGGCGTGAGGCAGAGTCAATGGCGACAAACCAGCGAGCGGCACTCGGCAGTTATCGAGTGGCGGTCGGCCGGAGCAGTCGACTATTGAAACTGTCGCGTTCCTAGCTATTATTGTTAAAGTGTTTGATTGCACCAACATTACCCACGAACGCGCACAGTATAAGAAATTAAATTATGGATGCCATTAATGACGATGTCGGCTGAGAACCCTACGCCCCTGTGCTTTATGCTTCCTTCTTTCTTATTCTCCAACATACATATAAATAATTTTTATATACTGTATGTAATTTATATAGTGTATGTAACTGAAATCCGTCTAAATCAATGAACCAGGTAAGTGGATTCGAGAATAGTTTAGATAGATAATTCGATCCGATAAATACGAGTAATTAATTTACCTATTTTACGGGACCATGAACTACGCTGGTGACACCGGGAACAACTAGTATATATATTAAATGAGAATGGTAAAAAGATGTGTAAAGTAGGATGGTTTTTCTAGTATAGTGTCGAAAAGCAGGAGTAAAATTTAATCTTAATCAATAGTGGATTCCTGACACCGCTCCATCAATCTTGGTTTCACTCGGCCCGCACCAAACGGTGAAAGGTTAGCTCACTATCAACAAATTACAGTATCATGTCTTCGAAATTGATTACGAAGTGTGTATAAAGAATAACGTACCTTTTAGGCATTGTGATAACAGAATAAGATATTGTCTATATTTATAAAAATGAATCACTGTTACCCTTTTTCACGCGTGAACAGCGGTGTTATAGTCAGGAAAAATCTTTTATGTGAGAAGAAATTGAGAAAGTTATTTTTAACATCAGAAAATTTATGAAAACTTACCACTATATTCTACTTTCTAATTTTTGTAATGCAACCTTCTTAGTGCTTTTAACAATGAAAACTTTTTAAATAAATCTTTGTGGCGTTTGACATAAATGTCAGAGAGTGACAGAATTGGCCCTGCAAATAAATATTTAACAAAGATGTGTAGAACATATTATTTTCATCCTGTCCTAAACTTTCTTCTCCTTTTCATAATATTTTTCCTCGATTCCTTTTCATGAAAGAAGTCCCGCGGTGATTTTTGGAGCTAAATTTGACAGGTCTGTCATGTTGTCGTTCGTCGATGTTATAAGTTCGTTTTTTGTGAGTTTTGTACTAGCTTAATGCCTTTTAAAGTTTGTTTACAATGCCAAAATTTTAAAAAGTTCGCCTGGAGAAATGATATTGAAGGTGAAAGAGTTCTGTGAAGCGGAATAAAAGAATCAAGGTGTTTTAATATCACTAAACAATGTTCGGAAGAGAGTAGTCGCCATAAGAGGTACTTTTTAGAGTTGCCATATTATAATTTTTTGCTAAATTGATGGGACTTTTATGTTATAAATTAGTTTTTGCGATAAAATTGAACAAATACCAAACGTGATGAAACTAGGTAACTGAAAATAAAACATATATTACAAAGTACATAATCACTATAAATTGAAGGTTACTATTATTTTTAATTGCAGGTGGAATCTTTAAAAAATTAAATTTAGAGGAGGGATATTTAAAAATTGATGACCTGAATCAGAATTTGATTCTGTTTCCAACCACTCTTCAGTCAGTAATGTTCCTATGGCACATCACAATTATTCAATAAAAGTATAAAAAAATGTAATGCTTTTCTTTACCCTATTTTCTCATAAAATGTCATTAGTCTAAATTTGTAAAAATAGTATTATTTGGTAAATTATATATGCTAAATGTAAAATAGGTAATTTTTTTTCTCATAAATGACAATATTATGTCACGCGAGTACTGCGTTACGTCTGGGGGACTTCTTTCATGAAATTCTAAGGATATATATAAAGATATAGGACTATACTAAGATTCCTCTCCCTATTAACACGCAGTCTATTCTTATGTTAGTATTTAGTCCATATCTTAAATATAATAGAATAAAGCTCTATTTGTATGTAATGTCGGGCATGTTTCCTGATTTTATAAAGCCAATGTTGTACTTATGTGGTTTTAGCGACAAAAAAAAAGGAAAGCTTAAAATTAATATTATTAAAGTCTCCTGTATGTCTTTTCCACTTACGTGACATTGGCAGAGTGCTTAGTGCTACTTTGGCACTCCTATATACCAAAATTTTAAATAATAATAATCAACAAAATATTATTATATTTATTACTAAATTAAATTAAATGTATGGACAGTTACGTGTTTTTAACATCTCACTCGTTACCGTTGTGTTTTTATGGTGTAGGTTTGATTAGCTTAGAATAATAGACTAAACAGTATGTTTAAGACTAATAATTTTATATTTGATACATGAAAATTTAAGTTTAATTGGTGACTTAAGTTTGTCGAGTTAAATGAAATATTCATACAAACGAGTCTTTACTTCTACTGTCACGGCATCACTCGTGAAAGGCTGGACCAATTTAGTTAATTGTTTTTTATTATCTTTGTTATAATTAAGAATCTTCTGTTATGAAAAAAAGATGTGTAGAGCATCAGACATTTTAAGTAATTTTAATCACCATAATAGCTTTTCAAATGTTAATAATTTTAGTGCTATTTCCATCGAAGTTAGTCAAGTTATATTTTAACTATGAAAACACAAACTATTATATGTCGCAAAATCTTTCAAAAAATATATTCATAGAATTATGTAACTTCTTTGGAGATATCGGATCGTATTGTCAGGATAAATCATTCAAGAAAAACCCAACTAACAAAAACATTCATCAACATAATACGAATATTTAAGAGGAGTTAAATAGTAAATATATAATACATACGTTAGGGCTTATGTGTAATCGTGTGTACTTTACAGAAAATACAACAACTTGATTAACACCCGTTAGGGATTTTCTGAATGGCCATATGTTTACAAAACTGTCAGATTCAATCAATTACCCTACTTTGCTTACACTAAACACACAGTTGGGGCCTGTTAACTTGCAATAAATCCCTAGCTAGTGACATAACAATTAGCGAGGTACCGTAACGTAAGACCGTTTACTCAGCAAGCAAATTAACAAGAATTAATCGTGCTTAACGTGGTCACGCAGATTTGCATAGAAGCCAATTGCATATTTTTTTATTTAAAAAAAAAGGACACCTGCATGTAACATAGAAAATTAACTCAAACTAGTATTGATGAAAAGAGGTGAAGTGGACCTATTTTTTATTTAGCAACCAAAGTAATTTACAATTATATATAGCTAGTTAATAATTTGTTTTTGTTTAAACAACAGTTAGGACTCACCAAGCAGTCATCCTTACAACGTTATTCAATAACCCGTGTTAAGGAGGACTGGCTACTTTCCCCTTCTTATCAAAATGTTATATCCATAATTATACAATTTAAAAATTAGACTATACATTCAATTACATTAAAAGATGACATAACATACGTGATATAAATGGTATAAGATAAGATATGTAAACAAGTATCGCTAGATCACTAACATGAGATGAATACTAACAATCTTGACCAAGCTCAGATGTATTGATATACCTAAAAATCCCTATTTCCTTAGGTATTCTAATATATAATGTTTATGGTGTACATATATTCCAAAACTTGTTATACTTGCATAAGAATATTAATACTTTAAATAACATAAGAAGTAAAAATAAAATATTTATAAATTTAAGTAGGCTACATTAAATTGACAATTCATATACTCGTGTGTTTGTATAATAAACTCCCAAAAAATGTTTCTTAATAAATTATAAATCTCTGGTAAAAGAAAGCTATTTGAAAATAAAACTGCAAATTTAAAGTCATGGTGTGTGTATAAGTCGCTAGTAAAGGTCCCAGGTTAAATTCTCGATGAAGCAAAGCAAGGAAAGTATATTTTCTAAGTTGTTTAGGTTTAGGCTTTGAAACTTCGGCCGAGGCTAGTTACCACAAGAAAGAAACCACAAAGATATAAATTGTCTCTTAGTCAGAACCATCATTTGAGATTACAGTCAAGTGCTAACCTGTCAGTCATAAAAGTTGAAAATTTTTATTTATAAATTCATTAATCTTCGTTTTTATTGTCCTTCAACATAAATAAGTTTCACGAGATATTTTTCGCAGCAAAGCCTAATAAAATATAGTTGCTTCAGTCGCGTTTCTGCCAATTACGTTGAATCCACCGATAGTTGGCAGCCCTGCATTTTAACGCCTTGCCACATAGGAATATAGCAGAGCGGTAAGCGGAGCGAGTGAATACAGTGTTACAAAAATAATATACACAATTAACGTTAAGAAACATAGTTTCATTCAGCCTTTGTAAAATATATTATAATATATTTCATCTAAAATTTTCTAAAAAGCTTTCTCAAAAAGATTGCCTTTCTTGTAGTAGTAAGGCCACTCTTTGCTTGTTTTAGATCACGCAAGAAAGATTTTATCTCACTAGCATTTAAATTTGACTTTAACGATTAAAAATGGGTTGATTGCATGAATTTTAGAATTTTTCTTTAAAAGTAAGTAATGATAAAAAAACAACTTTTCCATTATGTAATATAAAAAATAATGGTTATTTATCTTTTATTTCAATTAAAAATAACTATTACATGAACTTTTTTTATTGAACCATAGATTATGTCTAGTAATTTTTTGATTTAAATTTTGAAATTTAACTAGGCAAAATTTACAAGATTATTTGTAGAATGTAAGAAACAAAACGTTGTCATTGCATTATTTATTGAGCACTATAAAAGTAATAAAATATTGACAAAACACAACAAACTTCAGTTACAATATTAAATTATATTTGAGTATATAAAACGCAAGTATATTTGAGTTCGTTAAAATTCTGCTAACAAACATCAAGTAATTACTGCAAACCCAAATACCCCGGTGCCTTATATAATACTTTTCTGTGAAATTTATTTATATGAGTATATAACTAGTACTTGCACTAGGTACTAGCACAAAATCTCATACGATATAACATTACAGATTACCAGTGTGTAGTAGCATAGCAAGTAGAAAACAAAGGTGATATAGTTGGAAAAGAACTGGTAACTTATCTAAACTCTTTTAACCGCCAACCCATTGTCATACATACATACATACTCGTACATAGCATAACGCCTCATTCTCATAGGGGTCGGCAGAGACCACGTCCTTCTACTTGCCACGATCCTTACATATCTCCTTCGTTTCTTTCATTTTCATTAAATCTTTCATACAAGTTCGTCGGCTTAGAGTACTTTTGATCTGGGCCTTATTTAAAATGTCCTAGATTTGGTCCGTGAACGTTCACCTTGGTCTTCCCTTTCCAATTCCTTTACATTTCACATTTTAAAGTGAGACATGTTAATTGTAAATATTAAAACTACTTAAATTTCAAACGTAAGCTAATCGCGTTTCATCCATAAATATTTTACCATCAAGCGCTTGAAAAATTTTCACTTTAATAATTGATTCTTTATTGAAGTAACGTATTTTAATATGCATTTAGTGCAAAAATATTCATTTGAAATTACAATCTGACTTCTAATTTTATGTGTATGTATGTATATATGGTAGATGAAAAAGGTTTTTAAACGCTCTGCTAGCCTCTGCGCTTAAGAGTGGAGCGCCTCCCTAAACGAGGTCTACGCCCGAGGTCGAACCACGCCACCACTACACGTAGCACCGTCTAGTGCTACGAACG
Source organism: Elymnias hypermnestra (assembly GCA_015832385.1). Taxonomy (NCBI): domain Eukaryota; kingdom Metazoa; phylum Arthropoda; class Insecta; order Lepidoptera; family Nymphalidae; genus Elymnias; species Elymnias hypermnestra. The sequence continues at coordinate 943,343 of JACTOM010000060.1, read as the reverse complement.
CAGCTGGCATAGGTAGTCATTTATAATGAAACATTTTAAACGTCCCTCTTCCGAACAGTTTACATTAGATATCAAGCATGTGTTAATATGTAGGATATTCGTTATTTGCTATAATAATTAACAACTACCGAAAATAACTAAAATCAAAAAGAGGGTTCTTAAGTTATTTTCTTTATGTAATAATGAAGGGCGATCGAGATAAGCAGAAGCCACTACAACGCTACCAAATGAAATATATATATATATGTCGGAGGGCAGATATCTGTGGAACGCTGGCGCCATCTATCGGCGTCGACAGAGTCAATGGTGGCAGTCCGGCGGGAGTCACTCGACAGTTGTCGAGTAGCGCTCGATCGGAACAGTCAACTGTTGAAACTGTCGCGTTCCTAGCTATTAGTGTTAATGAGTTTGTGTAAATTGATATCGGGAACATTAAGTGATTGAACATTATAAACCGAGTTAATTAATACAGTGTTTGATTGCACCAACAATACCCATGAACGCCCACAGAATAAGAAATTAAATAATGGATCTAATTAATAACGATGTCGGCGGAGAACCCTACGCCCCTGTGTTTTATGTTTCTCCGTTCTCTCTTATTCTCCGACATATATATATATATATATATATATATATGTCGGAGAATAAGAGAGAACGGAGAAACATAAAACACAGGGGCGTAGGGTTCTCCGCCGACATCGTTATTAATTAGATCCATTATTTAATTTCTTATTCTGTGGGCGTTCATGGGTATTGTTGGTGCAATCAAACACTGTATTAATTAACTCGGTTTATAATGTTCAATCACTTAATGTTCCCGATATCAATTTACACAAACTCATTAACACTAATAGCTAGGAACGCGACAGTTTCAACAGTTGACTGTTCCGATCGAGCGCTACTCGACAACTGTCGAGTGACTCCCGCCGGACTGCCACCATTGACTCTGTCGACGCCGATAGATGGCGCCAGCGTTCCACAGATATCTGCCCTCCGACATATATATATATATATATATATATATATATATATATATATATATTTCCAGGTATTGACTCATCACGATATGTCAGACGTAGAAGCTGGAAATTTGGTAGGAATATTTCTTTTGCCGAGTGGAGGTTAGCTAAGAACAGATTGACCGAAATTCCACCCGCAATAATATATATATATAATAAATTAAGACTAAATTAGAAATTAGACAAAATGTTATCTCTAAATTTTGCGCGAATTTTACTTTCATAACTGAGGAGGGGGATATATATGTGTGTGTAAACATTCACTGTCATAGTGTTTGACTGCAACGAACTAGGACAACTACTTTACTAACGGTTGATGGTGATTTGATTGTCAGACTTGTTGCTTTTTTTTTTTAATTTTTTTGTAAGTTCAAGTAGACTCAAAAAGCTCTTTTGAGTGGTCAGTAGTCCGTCCCTTCGTAATCTATCATCGGTTCGAAAACTTAACGGATTCTCCTTTAAAATAGTTTTTGTACGTTACAATGTGTTTATCTTTCATGTTTAACTCAAATTAAGGCCAAACATCTTTGTCACTTAAATAATGTTCAATAGTATAATATGCTTTTTGTAATTGGACGTTTTTAACATATTTCTTATAATTATGCGGAGACAAATTCAGGAGTGATTCGAGTATCTTATTAAAAATGCGTGTGTTCAATCTGATAAATGTTTTCTGAACTTTCCTCACTCTAAAATATGATCATAGTCTGTAATCAATGATACACACCGAAAATATTTTAGAAAATATATCCACACTTTCATCTATTATAAAATAAAACTTGAGTTTAAAAATAGTGTTGGAGATTGGCATACTTTTCGTATACCTGATGTATTGTTGGACTGGCTATCGATTGGTCGGCATCCGCTTATGATCCGATAATAGATAAGCTGCTATTGTGCCCGCGGTTCTATTGTAAGAAGCCTTATTGAAACCAAATGCACACTAGTTTTACAAACGTAAAATATGGATCATGAACTATGAATCGCCATTTTTAAAGTGAAACTTCTTTAGGCGCGTTTCTGGATCAGTGAGATCGCAATTTGGTTGGTTTGCGTCTAGTCCATTAGTTTCGTCGTCCTCTACTACGCCATCTTCTTTGCCTGGATTCGATGGTGACGCGAGGAGGTCCCGAGGTTGGGGACGCCCGGCTGCTGGCCGATCGCTTAATGGGGCGACCCCGTGGAGGTGAATGTGATGGCCCTGATCCGCACGTTAGAACATGTGCCAGGCCAGTGTGCGCACAAAGACCTCCACGGTGGGCGTCCTCGTGTCCCGGTTTAAAACGTCGTTTGGACATATCTCGGGGCCCCTAGAATCAGGCGAAGGCATTTATTTTGCACGACCTGTAGCCTCCTCCTCTGGTATTGTGAGCAGAGCATACGTTAGTCGCAAGCGAAGGTAGGCGCCTTAGATCTTCAGTTCGATACATGTTGGCACATTTAAGGTAAGCGCCGGGTACAGCATAGCCTTGGCCGCCTGATCGGCGGATCATCGGTGGTTACCACGCTCAGCAACCGGTTTCTGATGCACCCCAGGTATTGAACCGAGACTTATATTCTGACTAGGTGAACCGATATCGATGTTTCTTTTTTATATGAAAGGTGGCGTTGTCGTAAGGTCTCATTTCTTTTTTATCCAGTTCTGATGATGGCATCCATGAGGTAAGCGTATAAGTCCTAAATTTACATTAAGACGAATAACTCAAGATCACGCCAACCGATTTCGATGATTCGTTTTTTTGAGAAGGATACGCTCGTATAGTTCAAGAGTTCTTTGACGATAGTTTGGTTAGGTTTTGATCGTGGGAAACATTATTTTCTTTAGATTGAGGTTTTTAAATTCGTTATATCTTTTGAATGCAATGTCCGATTTTAATAAATTTAAAAAGTATTTTACAGACACAAATACGTTCCTTAATAATATATATTTAAAAGGATAAGGATTAATACAGTGCTTTTAATAATACGGTTTCATTATTATCGGCACTTTTATTAACTTTTATAATATAAAAAGTAGTTACAGTGGCATAACTACAGTAGTTGGACATATAGTATCGCGAACTTTTTTGTAGATATTAATACGTTCTATAATACTGTAGAACATAGTTTTGTTCTATCTTCAATAGTATCTCCAGCACACGCGAATACAGATTTTATGTGACCAATGTCCATTCATGTGACATTTATGTTACATTCAAAAACTCAAATGTTTCCTCTTTATAATATTAGTTTAGATTTAATAACTTAAAATTAAGTAAAATGCTTGCGCCTTTTTGCGATCAAACGAAATGGTTTAAATAGAATAATCCATCTGATTTTATTACATTAAGTTTATACATTCATCAAAGTGTGAAAGAAAATATGGAGTGGGAGTTTTTATTCACATAATACCCGTAGGAGATTAAAGGTAAACTGCAGCGAGAAGCGTTAGTGTCGATGGAGAGGTGCTCGTTAGCCTCTGAATAACTCGCCAATTAGAGGCACAACAGGGCTGCTACTGTAAATACAATATCTTGTACATGGTATCTATATATTATAAATATATACTGGCTTATACGCACACGCAAAGTGAGTGTTATAGTTAATAGTTTTTTAACAAAAATATTGAATAAAGTATCATAAATTATGCACTTTTTGAAAGACATAGCTAATTAGTGTTTCGTAACATTAATTGATGTTGAACAGGACAAAGTTGTTAAGACTGTCGCAGCTCACTTAAAAAAAATAGGCAAGGTCAAGGTACCAGAACACATGGACCTGGTAAAGAACGGTCATTTCAATGAGTTGGCTCTTTATGACCCAGTTTAATTCTATGTACGCTGTGCCGCTATTTTACGTCACATCTCCGCTCACCAGTGGGTGTCACAAAACAGTCACTAAAATTTTTGGTGGCCGTATACGCAATGGTGTCACACCATCCCAGTTCTGCAGATCATCCGGCAGTATTGCCCGCAACGCTCTGCAAGCTATTGAAGCTTTTAAAGTGGTAGACTGTAGTAGTAGCTGATGGCGGCTGCATACTCACAGTGCAAGGCAGACGTGACCTCGACAGAATTGCCGCCCGTCTAAAGGCTAAGCAACCGGCCAAAGAGAGTGTTGTTGTTCTGTAATTTTATACTTTTTTACTGGCTTTTACAGCGTAACCAGAGGAATGGACGGCTCGCCTTGAAAAGGGCTCGCTCTCAAGAGAAACGCCGCTTCAAGGGCGTCTTCTGCGAGACTGAGCCTCGGCTTGGAACGACGTTATCATATCGGGTATTGNGGGGGGGGGGGGGGGGGGGGGGGGGGGGGGGGGGGGGGGGGGGGGGGGGGGGGGGGGGGGGGGGGGGGGGGGGGGGGTTGTGACTGGTTAAGAGCGTCCCTGGGACCGTGGGTGGTGTCCACGTCCGAGTGACGTCAGAAATCCGGCGGAGTCCGTGGGTAAAGTTTGTGTAAGTGTCGAATGCTACCTGATAAAGTAGATTGTCGATTGTCGTCGAGTCATCGGGGTCGTTAAGGACTTACTTGGGTCTTCTCCTCCAGATTATTACGTAACTTAATTAATAGGATAACTTATATCTATGACGGTTTTAAAGGCGAATCTATAAAATTGCATTTTTTCTAAAGTGTTGTTGTTAATTTGCGACTGGAAACAGACTTCGGCCGTGGCTAACAATAAACCCTACCAGTAAAGATGTTCCCGCCAAGGAAAGAGGTTTGTGTTCCGGTACGAAACTGTGCAGAAACCATAAAGCATGTAAGAGTACATACAAAAAGAAGGTATAATGCATGGTGGTGAAATTATTTAATAAATTACCAGCAAATTTTAAAAACTTAGATGCCACTCTGTTAAAGTAAAAGTTTAAAGAATGGTTGCTGGAAGGACTTTCTACGATGTAGAAGAATGGCTATTAAAATTATTTTTTGAATATTATTTATGAAGTGAAGCTTCTTTAAAGGTATGATGGTAAATTTTTACAGATGAGACGCGTGATTAGCGTCACGATGATGTGCAGCGGTTTTTATGCTTATTCGTTTGCAGGTTAGGTAGTTTTACAAATAACATGTGGCACATTAATTTGCCACTCGTCATTTAATAATTTAACATACTATTTTTAATAAAAAGCAAAACTAATATTTAATTAATAATTTCATAAACACGTGGCAGGTTAATTTACAATTCATCATTTGAGATTTCATTAAATTATTTGTATTAATTTTCGACATTTTTAATATATTTATGTCAATGAAATTCATTTAATTCTTAACATATCTTCCTTTTCCCTCTAAGTGTCGGAAATCTAAAGTTTTAGTTTTCTAAAAATATAAGCAAGACTTAAAAATTAGTTTCCCAAAGAAGTTTCACTTCTGTGTACTTTTAACTTTTAATGATGTTTATACTTATTGAGTATTAACTTGACTTTAAAAACATGTAAATTTAATCATGTTATGTGTCTTGACTTTTATGTTATATATTTGCATGCAAAAAATTGGCTGAAACTTTGTGCTTCGTGGCAACTTGTATTTGTACATAAAACACCATATATTTTCGAATTTTTCTTTGGCAAATAAGTAATTATTTTATTCTATTCTAAGAGATAAACTTCCCCCTACGATGTTAGCGCGTGCATCTTAGACTTTATCATCACAGTCATGCGCTAACCTGTACACAATAGCAACAATAGCAACATAAATTAGGCTTTCTCTCTTATAAGGTTTCTAGAGCACAGGCCCAACACGCTGTTTCATGCGGGTTGGCAGAATACACATAACCCAAAATTCAGGTATATCCAGTTTTCCTTCACCGAAAATAACTAAGATGAATTGAAATGAGCACATATAACATTTAATACTTAGTAGTACTGCGACTTCTATGAATAGGAATCCACGTGTCTCACCATTAGCCCATTATAACTCATGCTTTACTTCTCTTCTTACTATATTAAATTGTTTAAATATAAGAGAACCAACTCTATTATCCATTCAAGCGACAGGCTCATTATGTCTTTACGTTCTTGGAACTTAAATTTTAAGAAGGAAGACGCAAGGACTTCAAGCGTTATAGGAAATTCGAAGCGTATATCTAATAAAATATAATAAACATCAAATCGTGGACACATTTACTAATTCATTTGTGAAAAAATAGTATCAGACCTTTAAAAAAACATCTTAATATCGTGTAAATTTTATATTACAGTGGCAACCCTGACTCTATTTAGAGGTGAATGCAGTATTCATCAAGGGGCGCTTAATTTTTCTTTTATTTATACATTTTAAAGCCATTTTCTGCTATTTTTGCAATATAAATATGGCACAGATTATTTGATATTATATATAATAGGTAAAATAATTATATTCACTGTGTTTTCCTCTGATAAATGATAATAATACAGTTCATCATCTATCAATATATATTGTTTTTTATTAACTTCTAAATTATCAATGTTCCTTCTCAGGAGCTTAAAATGGAACGAATCAGGATTAAAATCTTGACATTTAACTGTCTTAATTTTGTTATTTAAATTTAAAAAAAAAATATAAATTCGTTCCTTATTTATAATACGTAGAGAAGACAATATTTAAATATTAATAGCTAGTTAATCTTAATTAATTATTTTATATTTGATAAAACTGTATTAACATCAAACGTCATTTAGAAGAAGTTATAATAATGTATTTAAATTTTAATGGATGAACAGAAAAGTATTTTATTTAGTATTGAAAATTTTAACGTCTTGTATATGACATAATAGTAGGAATTGAAAAAACGATGGAATTATATTTTAAACTCGCTGTTTCTTACGGTATTTCCCATGTAATATCTTTTTTTAAATTAAGTGTAGCCTAAGATTTTCTTTTTAACATCAGGTAAGGGTAGGAAGCAATAAAGCCTGCACAATTATTCTCTGCCAGCGAAAGTAGAATCCTATCAAAATCGGTCCAGCTGATTCAGAGGTAAGACGGAGTAAAGTTTTACTTAATTTCACGTGCTTCACGTTCAAATTAGCAGTATCTTACGTTCTATTAATTTAAAATTACTGATAGATAACAATTTTATTTATTTTTATGAATACATTTTAAAAGGATATAAGAATAAAAACAAGAAGTAATTTGGTTTTGGGATTTAAGTAGAAACATATTTTTGAAGTGAAATTTCTTTAGGCGCATTTACGAATGAAACATGTGATTAGCGTCACGAAGAAATGCAGCGTTTTTTATGCTAAATCGCTTAATGGGTAGTTTTAATAAAAAAAACATGTGGTATTTTAATTTGCCACTCGTCATTTAATAATTTAATGTATTATTTTTCATAAAATATAAAATGACAATGTTAATTCTCGACACTTAATGACAATTAAATTCGTTAAATTCCTAACATATCTTCCTTGATCCCTCCCTCTATGTCTCGGGAATCTAAAGTCTTAGATTTGTATAAATATAAACAAGACTTTAGAAATTTAGTTTGCCAAAGAAGTTTCACTTCTGACATATGTACTTTGTACGCACGAAATTTTAACTTTTTTTTAATTTAATTTCATGTGATTCACGTACAATTGAACAGCTTCTTTTGTTGCTTAATTTGAAGTTACAGGTAGATACCATTTTTATGGCAATATAGGAGCGCAGTAGTTTGGATTTTGGAATTAAATAGAGAAATATTTGTATTAAGTCAAACTCTTATGCTATTGGAAATTGAATACTTATTTCAACAGCGTCTTCTACTATATTACCCTCCATCATATTGCGACATATACTACGTTAATATCGAAAATGCTGTACTGAATGTAAGGAAGTTGTCACAACAGTGGCCCGGCATGTATTATACTCCAGCTTGCAACGAGCATAACTGAAAAGCTATTCATATCGGAGAGTTCTTTCACAAAACTGCGAGCATTTCAAACTTAATACCTTATGTAGCTTAGATGGAAAATTTACGTGTATTTTTACAATGAAAAAATCCATCTAGAATATATGTACATTCTCTGAAGTCTTTTTCAACTAACAGTTGACTGCAACTTGGTGCACCTTGTAAATAATGAAGCAGTATTTATTAATTTAATTATTAATTTCATTTTATTTCAAAAGTCAATATATTAGTCATTTTTTTAAGATTGTTTTTCGCTTCACTTCAAGTCTTGAATTTTATACATGGTACAGATTAGGGTATGACTTTGACGTCACCTTGGTGAAGGATAATATAGTTTAAGATGGTAATGACTTAATAAGAAATAACCTAATTATTTCTGCACTGCAATACAATGTTTTTTGTCTAAGTATATTAGTAGAGTATTTATTAAACACAGCCGAAGCGAACCAAGGATCTTGGTCTAGCCTATGTTAGGCTCTTTCCAGGATCAAATTTTATAGGCAACAGCCTCTGTAACAGAAATTGACCTATGTATTACACAAAAGAAACCATGATGGCCTAGTGGTGAGATGCGATGATACTCTTTAAGAAAAGTCACTTACTCGAACTCTGAAGAAGCATTTCTTTATAAAGAGTTTCTCTGTATAAAGAGCAACTGACGTGCTTCATTGTTCTTAATAATCCATCATTGTACTTTTTTAATGAAAGAAAACATCGTGAAAAAACCCGCATATCCCGGCAGTAATTATGTGTAGCCAACCAACCCACGGTGCAACGTGGTTGTTCTGTGCTCTAAAAACCCTATTTCCTATGAATATGGAGACCTGTACTTAGCAGTGGGATGTTAAAAACTCCCACTCACATGTTAGTTACCTTACGACGGAAAGAAGCTGAATTTTTTTCCACTTAAAGTAATAAAATTCTAAAGTTAATTCCCATAACTTGATTATGTATATTACACTAGTTTTCCATACAGGCATTGCCCTGATAGTCTCAATTACAAAATCGGTATCTGTAAAAACTTTTGTTGAAAAATAATATCGTAAAACAACTCATATTACCATAAAACAACTCATTAAAACTTTCAGGAGCGACGTTTAATCGACGTTTCCTATCCTCTTCGGAAAATGAAGCAGTTTATTGAATTTTATACTGTACCATGTGTCTTTAAAGTATATTTTAAACTGGTACGTGCATCGCAAGTATACATCTTCGTTCTACATAATTATCATAATGTACGGGTTAGGTAAAATAACATTTAAATTCCTATTTTCCTGAACATTTTGCAGTGTATTACGTAAAGTTAAGTAAAAGTCAAAGTGTTGGACGTTACGTTGTTAACTTAAGCGGTGAGATTTAACGGTATTCATAAAATATTTGCATTTTAAGTATTTTACCTATTGTTGTCTGAGCATACGTATCTATATCTAATACTACAAAATCAAAATATTCTCTATTCAATTAGGCTCAAAATGCACTTTTGAACCAGTAATTTGTCTGGTGGTAGTACATCTACCACCGGTTCGGAAAGTTGATAGTTTTTGTAAGTTACAATGTGTTTAGCGTTCATGTGCAACTGGAATCAAATCCAAACATCTTTGTCGCTTAAATAATCTTCAACATTATAATATGCCTTTTGTAATTGAACGTTTTTAACATATTTCTTAAAATTATGTGGAGGAAAATCCATAAATGGTTCGGGTATCTTATTAAAAACGCATATGCTCAACCCGATAAATGATTTCTGAAACCTTCTTCACTTTAAAATATAGCATTACAAGTTTGTTTTTATTTCTTGTATTAAAATTGTGTTTCGTTCTTTTTGCTATATAAATGAATATTATTACGGATATATAAGAAGTTATTCAATATACTCGTATATTGCGACGGTTTTGTGACAATTGATGTTTCTTTCAATTTTTCTCTTGTGGAAACGCGAGAGCGTAATTGAAATATTGCTTTTTTTAGTAATATAAGGATATTTTCAATGTCATCTGCCTTACCCCATAGCAGTATGCCGTAAGACATAATGCTATGAAAATCAGCGAAATATACAATTTTAGCAGTTTTAACATCAGTTTAGTACCTCACCTTTCTAACAGCAAATGCAGCTGATCCAAGTTTCCTCGCCGGACTCTTAATATGGGCACCCCACTGAAGCCCAGACTCTAAGCCTAAGAAGACTAGACTTAACTTTCTTTAGTGGACTGTCATTTAGATATTTTTATAGACGTATAAAGTAAATTGACCTATTTCGCTTGCGTCACAGTATATAAAGAGTATTAAAGAAAAACAACGACATTAAAGACAGACAGCGAGACAGTATCAAAGAAAGAGAACAGATTTGATGACTGAAAAGGGCTATAGTGACTGAACTTTACGAGATAGACCTATGGTTTTATAATTTTTTATAAGAACTTTTTGAGAGGAAAGATTCTTTGACATATGCTTATTGCGCAACTTTAACCGTTTACGCAAAGGAATAAATTTTCTGCAACATGTTTTCTCCGCTCCTATTTCTTGTAACCTGATGTTATACATATAGCCTTCCTCGATAAATGGGCTATCGAAAACGTGATTAGATATTCAGTTCGATCAAGTAGATTACGGAGTTTAAACAAACAATCAAACTCTTGAGTTTTATAATATCTGTATAGACGCAAAGTACCCTGTTCGCTTATTACATTTTCACGCGTTAAACACTTAATTAATTTGGACAGACATTGGACCAGTCACGCAGAAAAAAACAGAAAAACCTTGAAACAGAGAAATAAAAGTTCGTATAAAAATCTGTCGTTTTTTTTTTTGAAGATGCTTCTATTAACATTTGTAAGGCAATTAAAAAAAAACATTTTTTAGTCAATAACCAAGGGTTTAAAAGAAGGGTTAAAAGTTTTCACACTTCAATATTTTGATTACACAAGCTAATACGGAAAGATACAAAAATAGAATTGTAATTTAAGAAACAATGCATGTATACGTAAAATTACATTTAGATAAAACTATTACCCTTGTAATCTATACTATATAATACATTATTTGAATAATGTGGTCGTGGATACCTGTGACACCACAGGACGGTGTTGCAAGTAATATGCCGGACTTTTACTCGGTAAAACTTCTCCGTTCGGGTGGCATGTCTGAAACATCCGGCATGCCACCTGTATTTCCTCGGTTCCTCTCTATTGGGTAACAGCTACTGTATTGCCCTAGGGCTAATCTTAATGGAGCAGACGTCGATCATGAGCAGCCCGTTTCTGCCCTGGACTTCGCCTAAGTATAGCTAAAGCGTCTCCATCCCACTCTCTGAGATGCTCCGCCGGCTCCTTCTACGTAATGACATTTACACAGAAGGAGACCATCGTCACCCAACAGACTGCCCTACCTACCATGGCATAGAATACAGCGAGCAGAAAAGGTCGGTTCCGACAACTTCACTCATCACGATATATCTGGAACCGTAAGGCTTAGAGACTTGAAATTGGGTAGGAATATATCTTTTGCCGAGTATAGGTCAGCTAAGAACGGATTTTACTAAATTCCATCCGCAAGGGGGTTGCGGGGGTGTTAATTAAAAAAATTCAAATTTTCACATTCAAAAAAAAAGTTTAAACTTCACATTTACAAACTATACCTTTTATGGTCTTTAAAACTTTATTTTTGACATAATGGAAACTATCAAAAGTAAATTTTAGGAAATTCCACCCTCAAAGGGGGGTGCGGGTATATTCTTATTCGTAAAACAATTTGCCTAAATTAATGAAAATGCTACCATAAACACATTCCACGCAGACGAAGTCGCGGGTTCCGCTAGTTACTGTATAAATGATTATAGATTATAGTATCAATACTAATTATTAAATAGTCTTGTATTAAACCCCGTGTAGGGGATCGCTTCACTCGTGGAAATTTCTCAACACATTATTTAATTAACAAGTCATTATTAAATTGCCTTGTACAAATTTTGAATTTTTTGAAAAATAAAAACCAATTGTGAAATCGTTCTGTAATTTGAAGGACTACTTAGAAGATAAAAAGCGTGGGAGTGAAGGAATTTCTTTAATAGAAGAAATTAAATCTATATATCGTAATAAAGGTGAGAAAAAAGGACACGCGACTGAGTTTGCTGCGGGTTCTTTTAGGATAGTGCGCGATGGAACCCTCGTAACTTTAGATTGTAAGAGGTTCTTTGACATCATCATCTGATACTGATGATGATGTCAAAGAACCTATTTTTGCAAAATATAGCTAAAACCTATATTTCACGATTTAGAAGTGCGAAAAATACTTACTTGAATAAAGTGTTTTTGAACTCATATGGAGATGTTAGCAGTGGCAATAATTCACTTATAAAAATGTGACGCAATTTTCCATAAGTTTCTAATTCGTCTTCACATTATATCACGAGGTACTCGCTTCTGTAATAGGAGTGCCGGATTCGATTTTCAGTAAATTTGCAAATTTTGAAAATTGTATTCTGTAATATAAGCCTAAGTTAGTCGCGTTGCGGTACAATGCTATGGATTAAAATGAAAATTAATTCTTAATAGGTCAGCGTATTACCAGTTTAGACTGTCTTTATTTACCATNTACCGCTATGACCGCTAATACGGTTGAAATAAAAGATTTTTTTTTTTTTTTTTAAACACATTCCACGCAGACAAAGTCGCGGCTTCTGCTAGTTACTGTATAAATGATTATTTAAAAGTTTTAATTACCTAAAATTTTACCCGAAGTAAATAATTTCTTATAGAAAAAGTTTTTATACACACATTATATTGTGACGTTTTATCCTAAACTATATATTTATATATTCATTTGACTTCATATGTGATTTTTTGAATTATATAAATGTAAATATCTAATATGCAAATGACTAAGGGTGGATTAACTTTCTAAAAAACTATTTATTTAATATTGTCACCGCGCGCCATTATGTGGTGGGTTTTGTGTTGTACACTCGATGTGGCAATAAATATATTTGATTTGATTTGAAGACTTGTGTGAGGTGAAACGAGAACACTGCATGGTATCAATAATAATTATTAAATAGTCTTGCATTAAGCCCCGTGTAGGGGATCGCTTCAGCCATGGAAATTTCTCAACACATTATTTAATTAACAACTCATTATTTAATTGCCTTGTACAAATTTTGAATTTTTTGAAAAAAAAAAAATAACCAATATAGAAATCGTTCTATAATTTGAAGGACTACTTAGAAGATTACTAATTCGTCTTCACATTATATCACGAGTAGGTACTCGCTTCTGTAATAGGAGTGCCGGATTCGATTTTCAGTAAATTTACAAATTTAGAAAATTGTATTCTGTAATTTAAGCCTAAGTTCGTCGCGTTGCGGTAAAATGTTATGGATTAAAATGAAAATTAATTCTTAATAGGTCAGCGTATTACCAGTTTAGACTGTCTTTATTTACCATTAGGTTAGAACACAGTCAAGCTTTAACCACTATACAAAACATTACATAAAATGTAGATTGCAAAGAAAACTGCGCCAAAATTACTCTAACGTTATTATACAATATACAAAAATTAGAATATACAGCAATTTAAATGTGTCGCAACATTATTGTGGTGTATAAACCTTTATGCTGTATAATTTTCGTACATTTTTATTTCCTTGAATCACTAAAACATGTATGACATTAGGTCAACTTAAATTATACGTTTAAATCACTCTAAATTTGTAGTAAGACCCAGTTTCTTGTAAACGGTTTGCAAAGTATTCATCAGAATGGTAAATTATATATTTAGCGATATGAGAAAACAAACGTGGTCATTATTTAATCTAAATATATAATGGTTACAAGAAATAGCCTTCTGACTGAACCATATTCTGGGGCGGGTAGAATTCAATTTCTATTCTATACATCCTGCATATTTCGTTGAACTTTGAACAATTCCTTTTAGCAATTTTGACGTGAATAGGTATCAAACGTTAAGGCTAATTGTGCAAAGCATCCGCAATAGCATGGCTTTGATTTCGACAATTGATTTCGACAAGAATCTTCTTTCAGATTGGATGTTACAAATTTAATTTAAGAAAATAGAGAAAGCATTTTAACTTGTTTTTAGATGGTCAGATAAAGAGTTTAGATAAGTATATGTAAAAAAATAATAGATCTTTTGCCTATAAGTGTCTTCTATAAATCAAATTGTTAACAAAGTTTAGGCTGATGAAGTCAGCATTCGTCATCTCAACCGATGGACATCCACTGTTGGACAAAGATCTCTCTTAATGAATTCCAATAGGCCCGATCTTGCGCTTGTTGAACCTGACCTTCACGTGGTACACCCTGGTTATACTGACGAGGCTCAGACGACTGGCTAATGGCGGTATAACCATTCCTAATGCCTGACCTAAATCACCAACCGATAACGGGCAGCAGAGTTATCGGTGCGATAATAGCAGCACTGCGATCACCAACCCGCCTGCCAAGCGTGGTTATTATGGCATTATCCTCTTATGAACGATACGAGGCAACAACGGCCCCCAGTCCCCGGCAGCCCCGCTATTCCCAGATCGAAGTTAGCATTGCAGGGCATCAAATCTTGGAATATATCTGGTGATATTAATGCAAACTCTCAAATGGCACGAAAATGATTCTTCTGCGAGCTTTGGTATTCTCAATTTTTTTTTACTTCTTTGCATCATGATTCGTCTTAGAAGCTGACTCAAAAAAAATAGAAGCTTTAGGGATGTGCTGCTAGATGAGAAAATTGCTGTGGATTGCTAAAAGAACAAATACATCTATCCTTATATAACTCAACATCACTACAAGTTTATACACCACTTGCTACCAATGAATACTCTGCTATTTTGGTCATATCGCGTAAGGATAAGTCAGATAACCTGGAGAAAACGGTTGTTGTAGGAGTGGTTAAAGGATAAGGAGTAAGAGACCACTTATCTAGTCGTACCGACCAAATAAAGATGATAACGAGACTCGTATTTCTAAAAACTTTAAAGACAGGATAGAGAGAGAAGCAATGTATTATCTTCAGTAATTCAGTACAGCAACGATGATGAAAATGACGTCGTAATTTTATATATTCAGATTCATTAATATCTCGCCTCGTCACAATTTTTATATAGCCTTGTCCGAAACTATAATATAACAGTGCGATGTGACTCTGCCTCCTAATGTTCACAACTACTTTAGCCAGCAGTTCTTGATTTTAAGTCAACCTTTAAATCACAGATAACTAAGGTCAGATATGACGGCTACAATACATGTAACATAAATTCATAACTTACATACATCACGCAACATACAAGGTTTTTGTAAAAGCACTTATACGATTGCTCGTTAGTCGCTCTTTATAAAAATTTATAAAAAAACTTTATTAATATCAAGTGACATCCAATATAAGTAACGATTTTATGACGATTGATAACTTGAACAAATTACATCAACGTACGTACAACGTAAAGTATAAAGAGTCAAGTATAAAATCCTATTATAGACAAAACTTTGAAGCGTTTAGATAGATAAAATTACAAATTTATAAGGGAAAGATTTCCAACTCATTTATAAATTAGATAAATAAAAAGTCAATAGCACTGAATTGGAAGGAATTATGTTGTGGCACTTAAAAGCCTGGGTAATTGAGTTTTTGAGTACAGCTTTAAACGCATTACAAAATCGATTTCAATTGAAAAGTACGCTTCCGTAATTACTTCCCGTCGTTTCCCTCTTCAATATCTTTTTTTTAAATCTCTCGGTTTTGAGTAGGAAATTGAAATACGACGCTGGTATTTCTGCAAAGTTTTTCTATTCATAAAATATGTATGTCTGAAAGAACGTTTTGTTTGAAGTAGATCGTAATCTCATCCGGATTTATACTGTTTCAGATAGAAACGTATTCAACCTGATTTTATTTTTTTAGTGATTTGCTGAATGGTTTCTACACAACATCGTAGGAGAACACAAGTTTTTTTCTAGCTTGACGTTTTTGCTGGTAGTGTAGTAACTAGCCACGGCCTAAGCCTCCAGTCCAGACGTAGACAAATTTAAAGACGCACCAGAAACTACCCGGGATTCTGCTAGCCATAAAGGAATTTAGGTTATCTTGTCACCTTCAAACTATATCATCACTTACCATCAGATCTAAAGAAAGTTACATCTACAGTATTCTTAGGAATAACCTTAGGCTCTGGGCTTCACTGGAGTGCCCATATTTAGACTGTGTCAAGCAAACTTTTGTTATTAGAAAAATAAGGCAATAAATTTATGTAGCAAAATTGTTTTAAAAAATATGTCAAAAACATACTTTTACAAAACTCATATTATAATGTTGAAGATTATTTAAGCGATAAAAATGTTTGGACTTGATTCCAGTTGCACACAGAAGCAAAATATTACTTATTGTAACATACACTACTATCCCTAAAAGAGTAACCGTTGAGTTTCTTGCCGGTTTCTTCTTAGCGGATTCAACTTTCCGAACTGGTGGTAGTTTTGTTACCAACGGAGAGACTATTAACCATTCAAGAGTGTTTTTTGAGCCTACTTGAATAAAGAATGTTTTGATTTTTATTAGATCAAAGCGTGACGCGTACGTATATGAAATATCAAATAAGTCATATGAAAAATAAGTCACATAAGCACGCCCTCTATGTCACGACGCAGGAACTTCTTGAACTTAATACATAAGTTTTCAATAGATGTGACCCAAATACGGTTATCAATTAATGTTTTTTAATTATTGTATTAATAATTGAAAGGACCGTACTATCAACAAGGTTCATTCACTAAAAGTTTGAAAGATATATATAGACTTGACTGGGTGATCAAGAAACAATTTATTAACAAACATGATACGACAACATTAACAACATATATATAGGTATAGGGAGAAAGTGATCTAATAAAGGGAATATAAAGATAAATACACTCAAATGTCCGAGTACTCGCTTCGTTGGCAGAGATACTAGGCGCGATACCCAGTAGAGGAAATTTGGCAATTACATATTCTTACTGGTCTGAGTCAGGACTTTTGGGATGTCTTGGCTAGTGACTACCAGCAAAGACGAGCCTCCAAGCAAAATAATTGCGTCTTGGTACGACGCAGTGTATAAACCATAAAAGGTAAATTACCTTTTATGGTTTAGCATTTACCACAGAGTGAGATTACAGCAAACAATATTTCATACATTAATAATGTTTTCAAGATAAACATGTTAGGTTGCATCAGTTGTACTTTGTTTTTAGATCCACCTGCCACGTGATGTTTGTACATTATTAGTGAGCAAACAAAGTCGCAGAATATTTTAGTATGTATTATTATTTTACTGTTACACAGTATAATGCTTTACCAATGTAAATGTTTGGAATTTGAAAGCAGACGGTTATGGAATGTTGATTTTCATGCACGAAACTTTGACGTGACTCATAGCGTTTCTAATTTATTTATATTTATAGAACGTTTGTTTAATGTCGTACTCGTATATATACTTAAGCATACCTGACTGGGTTTATATATTTACTTATTTATTCTTTATTGCACACATAGAGTACATAAAAGTGATTACAATTGCTACAAAAATTTTCGAAGGTATATAATAAGTGAGCAAAGGCGGTCTTATCGCTTATAGCGATCTCTCACAGACAACCTCTGGTGAGAGGAAAACAGAGAAGCGGGAGGTGCAAATAAAGATAAAGATTTATATAATAACAATAATAATAATAATCTTTATTGTGGCAATTCATTATTACAATAGTATAACACTGTTACATAAAACTTTTACATCAATTATTTAAGACAGAAATGCGTAGACACTCGTACTATATATGTCTTTCACATTATAATACACTACTTAAACGATACGTAACAAAATAAATGCATATATAAATATATACATATATAGATATACATAAATAACATATATATATACTTACATACATATATAACATACTAAGCGAACTTGCACAGTTTATATGCTAGGTATCATTAGATAGGTAAAATTCCCTTAAGCGATGTTTGAAAATTGGAAGTGTTTCAAATTGACGTATACGTAATGGAAGAGAGTTCCACAGCCCAATAAATTTGACAGTGAAAGAGTTTTATAAAAACTAAATGTCTGTGTGACTAAATGGTGTTCGAAGCATGTCATTATATTGGGAGCAGAGATTGGGCTTATTGTCAGATATGAAATTAAATCGTTCTTTTATATAGTCAGAGCTTTGTGACTGAAAAATTACGCTATATAGAAGTGAAACTCCCTGAAGATTTCTTCGAAGTCTGATAGGTAGCCGTTTTAGTTTCTTGCGAAAAGGTGTATCGTATTTACGGAGACCAAATACAAATCGTATACAGAGGTTCTGTAGACGCTCCATCTTATTCAGTAGTTCTTCGGTCAAATCTGGGTAACAAGGAATTGCATAATCCACGATTGGCAACAGAAGCGACTGAGCTAACGATATTTTTGTTTTAAGTGGTAACACAAAATCTTACGGATGACTTCAGATACTTGTGGTGCCCATGAAAGAGTATTGTCGATCAAGACCCCAAGATTTTTTACAGTGTTACTGTATGGCAAAATCTGTCCATCAATCATGACTAGAGGTAGCGTTGAACTGACTATGGATAATAGTTTACGTTTGCCTGCAACAATCACCTGTGACTTTTTAGGATTTACTACAAGGCCATGAGTGTTACACCAATAGATTATCTTACTCAAATAATTGTTTAACGTATTGATGGCATCAGTAATATTATCCACGGGAGCTGAGGCATAAATTTGTAGATCATCTTTATTGTTTATCTTTCTGTAATATTTTCATCAAAATTTCTATAAAAGTCTGTACGACTATAGGTATAAAGAGCTTTTGGTTCATATTTATTTCTTAAAATAAAATCAGAATAATTTCACTTTATGAGAGTTCTTATAGCTGAATAAATGCATAATATGTTACAACGTCAAATAAATGAAAATTAAAATAAGAAATTGATAGAAATAAATAAAATTAAAGTGTCTGTGTGTAATTTCAAATTAACAGTTTATATGAAGAAGGCATCGAGATATATAGTCTGTTTTGTATTTTTTATTGCCAACTGTAAGTGATGCAGTCTAAGAAGGAAGCGCGCTAACCCAGTAAGAGGTAATTTACCTATGTTTTTGTTTGGCAGCTGCTATTTGCTGGTAACTAGCCAAGGTCGAAGCCAAGTCCAGACTCCAACAAATTAGGAAATGGAATTTTCTGACGGGAATCGATCCCAGGACCAGTGAGTCAATCCAATATATTTCATTAAGAGTATACCTAGACATATTATATAATACAACAAGTAAGGAAATTAAAACTATTGCATGCTGAATATATCAGATTTTTCTAAATAATACGACGCTTATAACTCGAGTAAGCGCACTTTAGAGTGCTAACGAAGCTTTCATGAACTTTGCAACTTAAATACACTCAACTTTGCATCGTCATAAATAACTAACACATGCATTTATGTTTATTTTCTTAACAATCCATAACTAAATACAAATAAATAAATCTATACAAATACATTAAATTGATTTGACGGCTTCGCTGGCGCAATGTTCTGAATACTTACTTCGCTTGCTGATGTCCTGGATTCGATTCGTGACAGCACAAATTTAGGAAATGTCAATTATGTCGAGTCTGGACTGGTGGAGGGTTCGGCCGTAGCTAGTTATGACCAAGAGAGCTTCATTCTGATAGAATGCTGAGTAGAAACTATAAAATATAACCTCTTACCAGAATGGCACGCTTCCATCTTAGACGGTAGGTTAGTGCTAGACTGTAATTTCACTTGGTGGTAAGTTAACCACCAAGTGATATTACAGTCAAGCACTAAGCTATCAGCAATAGAAAAATATGTTAAAAAGTAAGTTGTTAGCCCATTAATGGCCCACAGGCAGGGGCACATTGGCTCCTAAATCATAAGAAGTTTTTAAAAAATAAATATATCATAAATCCTATACTATGCTTCACTACTGGTTGGCAGGCAGTAATCATCCCAGGGTTGTATACAATGAAGGGTTTTAAGCAAAAAAATGCATATAATTTTTACACAAAGAAGGATTGAAACTTATGACTTACTGAGCAAGAATACATATTGTTATCCATTATACATCACAAATATTAATAGATATATCTATTTGTAATTCCAAAAAACAACTATTAACTATACCTATATTTATGTTTATATTTAGTTATGTAAAAAATACTGCTATAAAGTTGGGAAGGACCTCTGTGGGGTTGTCTTTTGCTAGGCACAACATTTAACAATATTAGTTTCAGTAAAACTATTTAGTTTTAAAAATATCATTCGACATTTCAATTTCATTAACGTGTGATATTTAAACAAGTTGAAATACATATATATCTGTTATTATTCTTCTTTGAGTGCCTCTTCAGTTCTGAAGACTGCTCGTCAGCTTTTAAAAGCTCTCTCGACCCTTACATATATATAGCGCAATAAACGCTATGATTATATTCATTTATATTGTTTTATTTTAACATTATACTATTAAATAAATGTTGTGAAATTTACGTGATATAATAAATGAATAAATATATACTAGTAATGGACTCTGTACCATTATATTATACTTAGACGATAGATACATAAAATAGTAGGTAAAATATGGGATACCTACAATATTGAACGTATAGTTGGATAGTGAATACCCCAGGAAGAATACCAACGTAATTTATGCGAAGCCACGTTTCCGCGACATTTATTCAAGATATTGTCATACGCGGCGGGAATTTTCTGTTTGCGTTCAAAACGGGCTAAACGGGCTCAAACAGTAACAAAGAGCTGTTAGTTCACATTGCTCAATACGTCACATTTATTAAAGATACAAAAAGCTCTTTGCTCGTATGGCGGTAACAAGCCTCCAACCAGTCCAAAATCAGACAAATTATAAAATGCAATTTCCTAAATTCACTCTACTGGGGGTTGAATCCGCAACCTCTGTTAGCAAAGTCAGTGTTCGCACCACTGCACCAGTGAGGCCATCTAAACAGCCTTCACTGCGTATTATTCTTTTGATAAAGTGTTTTTAGATATAGTTGGGTCCTTAGATAATGGATTATTATAATTACTCTTATATACTCACTCTATAATATAAAGTAAGTATGTAGAAGCATATCCATTAGAGATAATAGATAGAGTAAGTGTATGACGAGCATTTGACGACAATTTTATTCTCAGGTATGATATTTTAAAAGAGTTCGCATCTGATAGAGGAACTGAATTTATTTCCAGTAGTATGAAGGAGGTATGTAAGCTTCTAAATATTAAATAAACATTTTCTAGCGCTTACCATCAAGAATCAAAAGCTTCTCTTGAAAACTAGCATAAGTCTCTTAATGCAATTTTAATAATACAAACTGATAATGATAGTAGATATTGGAATGATTGGCTTCCATATTGGTGCTTTTCTCACAATCAGTACATTCCGAAACAATGTATACTTCTTATGGATTGTGTTTGGAAAACCTTGTAAGATTCCTAGTAGTACGGGGTAACCTTTATAATATGTAGAAAGTTACCCTTTAGAATTAAAATTTAGGATGCAAAAAGTGCAAAGTGAAACGCGATAGAATATAATTAACAGTAAAATATTAAGGAAAAGTAAAAATGTCAAATACATATAAGAAAGATGATAACTTATTGGTTAAAAATGAAAGTAGGAAAAAACTTGATGATGTATACCATAGACCTTTTATACTTCTAGAAGATCTTATACCAAATGTAAAAATCTTATGTAATAATAACGAAGAAATTATTCATAAAAATAGAACTAAATTGTATTTGAAAGAATTGCATAATTAATTTATTTTTGAATACTATTAAAAATAAATTAAATTGTTATTTTATTTCTTTTTTTTTTTGTAGGGCGTGTAGTGTAGGCATAGTTATAAGATATTATTACTAGACTTAGAGAGGATTATAAATACATATTTCAACGTGTAAAGACGTATCACCTTAACTCCCCGCACCAAACCTTATAGCTCATTAAATATTTACAAAAACAACGTATAAAGGTTATATTACTCGTATAACTCTAAATATTAATAAAACTTCACTGTTAAACATATAAACATGAACGATTATAACGCATTACCGCGAAAGTAAACTAGACCCGTGGGTATTTCATGTTAAGGGTCGCTTGATAAATATTACAGTAATGATTATATCATTAAAATGTCCCCACAACGTGTATCTTACAGGAATTAAAGCCTACTCAAATACATTATTAAAGCACTATAGTTTTTAACTAGGGCTTAGACACCACGATTTACTTACGAGACAATTTTTTTTATCTTCGATTGTCAGCATTTTAGAAAATTGTACGATCTTATATGTCTGTGTCTGCTGGATTTCTGGAGGCTTCAAAATGTTAGACATAGATAGTTGGGTGACAACACTGATAGCTTTGAAGTTATTGAGTAATATAGAGGCAACACTTAAGAATACCAAAAATCGTGGTGTAATATTACGAAACGTTATGCAATACGAGGTAATTTTAACAAGCGGAATAACTGTATGGGTATAATCTTTTGAGCTGTCTGTGGAGTAGTTCTTTTAAAAGAGAATTAGTATTAAATTGTATATGTTTAAATAGTGAAGAAATTATTAGTATAGTGCAAGTTGTATATATTTAAGCAGTGAAGAGAATAAAAGTTGTTAGTTAATGTAAGTTGGTGGTTTTATAACAAGTCAGAAGTGGGATAGTTTAGCCGTCCTCGGCTAACAACTTGCATTATGCTAACAATTACTTCATTAATAGATAAAACAACTACTCGATATTTTAAATTCCTATATACATTATACAAGTTTGAACCATTTTTGAGTTATGATGTTTGTAACCTTTTTTCAAGAAGTCGAAATTGCATCTTCAAGTTTGTTATAAAAAAAGTATCCATATAAATCTATTTTTTTCTTCCGAGTTATAAAATTGATTGATCACTGGTTATTATCAATAATTAAATAAAAATATCCATCTACGTATAAAAATGCAAGACTAAAATGTTATAAAAACAACGTTATAAAACTTGGCTTGCAGATTATTTTTTTAAATGTAGCCGTTTTCTTAGCTCTCCAACAATGCACAATAACTAAACTTATTTCAAAGAAACAGCAAAAATATTTATCACAAAAGAAGCTGGCGGAAATTCGTATTCGATCTAAACTTAAGGTCAATCTTTAAAAATTCCGTAATGTTACTCATAAACTAAATTCTTCGAAAACATTTCAAATAAATCATCTCTTAAAGATCATTTTTATCGCTTTATAAAAGTCAAATTCAGATTGGTATGCAAAAAAAACTCATTGCAACGAATTTAAAAGATATTACGAAAAACGAAGCAATTACAATGCATTACCATAGTGTAAATGGAAAACTACAAACTGCGGTATTAACGCGCATGTAAACCGAACCCACGGGAATTAAATGCCTCTGGCCGCTTGATGAATAATATAGACCACAATGGTTTCAACAGTGAAATATCACGCTGAAATGTTTTAATGTTTTTTGTAAAGTGTTGAAGAACTGTTGCCACTTATTTGTGGTGTATTATATAGCTCTGTTATGTATGGACATACTTCGGACGATAAAAGAGGAGGAAAGGAGGAAAAGGTTTAGAAGCATTTAAGATGTGGGCCTACGGAAGCATGCTCAAGATCAGCTGGACCCAAAAAGTTGCCAAAGAAGAAGTCTTGCGACGAAGGGATTGTCGGGAACTTTGGAAGACCGTCAAAAAAAAGAAGGTTGCGTATCTGGGGCATGTTCTAAGACATGACAGATACGGATAAATAATTGTGGGCAAAGTGGCTGGCAAGAGGCGTATTTGCCGAAAGCCCTGGTTGCGCAAGACAACTCACGGCCAACCTTCGCTAGTCGGAGAGGCATATAAAGAAGATATAGCGCTTATTTACACATTTTAAACGTAACTGCCTGATAGATCTAGTCGTTAGCATGTTCGATTACAGATAGTCCTAGATTCGAGCTCCGGGTCAGGCCAATCCGAAATCGATATTGAGTTTTCTATTAAAATTTTCTCAATATTTGCCCAAATTTGGAGAAAATGTGGCGGTGTGATCCACTGCTGTACCTCGGAGGGCACGTTAAGCTTAAGTTAATCCGACACGACCGGAGACCTTATGTCTGTGACTGAACATGCTAACCACTAGACCAGGGAGGCTACTCTCCATTGTTAGTGAAACATTATTAAAAAAGCGCATGCACATTCCAGCAAATTATTTCAGAACATATTTTAATCTACAATATGGCAAACAATCTTTTTTTAATTTCATTCATTTAATTCTCTTTTATTTTGTCCATTAATACAGTTTTGCTTTATGTATTCTCAAATGTAATAAAATAAACTAAAATTATTTGTATCAATGACAAATATGTATGTCAAAAGAGTTTTGCTTGCCGGTTTATTTTCATTAGAAACAACCTTCCCAACTAGTGATATATTCATAGCCGAAGGGCAGATACTTTATAGATATTTTATAACGAATCTGATATCAACTCAAACTGTTTATATAATTAAAAGTACCTGTGCTTGTCTTAAGTACAAAGTAGGTCACTAGGTACCCGATAATTCTCGTGTTTCCTTACTAATTTACAGACTTCGATTGTACGTAACTTTCCTCGTACGAAATTGAACACCAGTTGGATAACTTCGTCTCTGTAACTAATGTAGAATAGCAAATTTAATCTAGAGAAGTATATCAATCTATTATGTTAGAATACCGAACAAGAAATATAAAAAAGTCAGTTCCTACCCTATTTAGCATGTACTTCATGTCATTACGTAAAAAGCAACCTTTAAAACTTTAACGTGAGCTTTCACTTGATGATTAATTTATAACATTAACAAACAGTATTAACGATAAATATTGACAACTATAATAAAAAAACTCTACTAAAAACTAGTTTTTGGACTCTGATTGATGGATAAAAATTGTATCATGGTTACATGACACTGCAATTGAAATAAAACAGCTGTACGAGTAACCGTCGTTACATTGGCCTTGGCAGCTTGTATTGTGGTTGTAATGCGACATGTGAACATGCTGAACTGGCCAAGGAGGCTGCTTTAACAAAAAATGATAATGCAGTCTATTACAAGTTCCCGTTATCCTTTGTCAAACATGTTATCAGGGACTCAAAACAAGCCTGGAACAGACGTTACTATGACCACGAGGCTGCAGCTATAACCAAGTTGTTCTTCCCAAATTTATGCAAAGCGTACAGAGAAGTTATGAAAATAACTGTCAACAATCTGAAACACCAGCTCTTTACAGGTCATGGAGGCTTTCCTACCTTTTTAGACTTAAGCTCGCGGAGAACCCATACCGTACTTGTGACGGTCACACAACAGAGTCAGTGGAACATCTCCTTGTAAAATGTCCAAGATTTGACAGAGCACACGCCGATTGCGATTCAGGAAAGGTTCTTACATTACAGAATCTTACTAGGACTATCAACAAAGATGACTGCAGATATGCTTTTATAGATTTTGCTATGTATGTCTTAAAGGCTCTCACTCACTCCCACACACTCGCACACACACACCCCCTTACTCACACACACACACACACTCACACACACATAGACACTCACACACGAGTATACACACACACTCATACAGAGAAGCTTGCATTTTTTTATTTATTAATTTTAAATCTTTCATCTATAATTTTTATAACTTTATGACTAGTCTAATAGAAGACCTCAACCCAGTATGCGTTAAGTAAGAATTTGTTATGAAAATAAACTTCTTTTTTTTTAAAGCGGCTTGTAAAAGTAATAAATTCATCGTGTCTTAGTTCGTACATGTAGTAAATAACATAGGTATATGTGGGAACTAGGATGCTCGGGCGGGCAAAATTAGCTAAGTAAAAAGCGGCAGTCCATATTCTATGAATTAAAAGAAAAATGTTAGTTGAACACATTTGAAGCAATGAAAAAACTGTATAAATATTATTATATTAACGAATGAAAATTGGAAATAAAAAAATGTAGCTGCATAAGGTATCCCATCATTTTAATATTTGTAATTTGACAGAGTAATTTATTAGTAACTTTTAATTAATATACCGCGCTCTAGTAGACATCAGGGCCAGTAAATCAATTGCAACTTTACTCGTAGCAATGCATCATTCCGAACTTGTGTAATATAAAAACAAAGTTCTCTTTCGTTATATGTTACAATGTATCCAGATCTCAACGACTTTCACTACAAAGATGACTTCGTAGGACTTCTTATATCGGAAAGAGTGCTGTAATAATGCCGGGATATTTGCCAAACGTATTCATCGACGTAGATAATTGGACTGGTGAGTTGGCCGATAAGCAATTAAGAGTTCTTACCTTAGATTGAAATTTGCTATCGACTTTGGAAACTAATTTTGTTGACCTTGGCCGAATCAAGCCATTTGGTGTAATATTTGCCAGCTTTTAAAAGCTTATTTTATGTAACTTGGTTATTTATGACGTATTGACCGAGTGTTAGCCTATTAACATGCCACTGATAAGCACAAGTTTTTCATTAACAGGAGAGAGGCAGGAATAAGTGTCTTATTATGTCTTCACTGTAACAAACGTGATGATATAGAGTATCAATAAATTATATAAAACAGAAGCGGAGTATAATTAAGCGGATTCTAGTGAGGCATATGGTGTAGAAACTGATTGTCTTTAATTAGTGTTTTACCAGATTTCAGTAACTATCTGCATAGGATACCACTTCTGGTACCACCAAAACATCCTTTTTTATTGTTTGTCTGGACAGGTTAGAGCGTGATTAAGAACTCACCTGATAGTAAGTGATACAGTCTAAGATAGAAGCGCGCTAATCTAGTAACAAGCGATATATCTCTTTTGATTTCAACACAGAATGGTTACCGGAACACAAATATCTTTGTTTCGCTTTGGGTGGTAACAATAGTTTGTTCACGGTAAGAATGCAATGAGTCATTATAGTGCGCCGGCCTAACTCCACCCCTTAAGCAATTAAATCTTTTCAAATTACAAGGTCAAGTTCACACTGACTAGTTGATGATCTTTAACTGGTCACTTGGTTAGGGGGCGGGGCTAGGCCGGCGCACAATGATGACTCACTGCATTCTTAATGCAAAAGAAATGTAACCGCAGGCCGAGCCTCCTACCAGTCCAGACTCAGACAAATTAGATAATACAATTTTTTAAATTCGAGCCCTACCGGGATCGAACTAGGGACCTCCGCTAGCAAAGCGAGTACTCGCACCACTGAGCCAGCGAGGCCGTCAAAAACTTCCGGCGAATCCAAATCCCTCACCAATGAATGAAATTAATGATAGTTTAAAATTATTCCTTACAATTTAAGTAGTTAACTATGAAACGGTTTTCCACAAATTAATTACCCAACTTTATGTTATTCCATTTTACATGTTATGTAGCAATTAACGAATTATTTTTTCAAAGAATTAAATTTTACAGTGTAATCGATTATACGTCATTATATTACCTTCCTATTTATGACATACTTAATATAGTATCAATAAAATTCAAAATTCCTGCTCTACATGAGCACTAGGTTTAAGATATTCACAACGTCGCTTAATGGAAAGAGAGGATAACGTCCGATAAGATTGCTTTCATCATAACGAGTTTCAAAGTTTCGTAGATAAAATCTGTAAGGTAAAATACCGATATATAGAGATGAATCAGATATATAATGTAATATTGTATACCATAAAGTATTTGACCTTCAGAGATAGAGAATGAAAATACTTTATTGCACACAAGATAAAAATAAAAAGACATATAAACTAAGAGACTTATTACTATGATTTAAGAGTGCAAAGGCGGTCTTATTGCTACAAGCAATCTCTCCTGGACAAGCTTTGTATGATAAAATGCTGACTAAAATAAATAATAGGGTAGAAAAGTGCCAGAAACTTAAATATAATATACCTACTTAAAGGAATTTTAGTGTATAAATATGTTGATCTATAAATCTTAAGTGAAAATATGTCATTATTTAATAATGATTGAAAATTTCAACAAGATATAGACAGGGAGAGTGTAAACTAATAGCAGGAATTGAATTAAAACTTGAAATAAATGTAACACGGGATAGCAGCAAATACGTGAGAAATCGCCAAAACTCTTGTCGAATCTCCTGTCTTAACAACATTATTATATCGTTATACACTTTTAAAACAGATGAAACCTGTACACCATAAAAGACATGCTCAGCTCTCTCAACTTTTAACAACTACAGATCTATTGACCTAGTAACTTGTATTCATGCTAAGCACACTTGGCAAACGCCGAGAAAAAACCGCATTCTCGTTGTTACCCACTCTGTTCGCTCTAGACCTTATGATATTCACAACGACGTTTTGTGAAATGAGTGGATTAAACATGCTTAAAACAGTTTTAGAGTTTGCTACATTAAAACTATTGAGTTTTACACTGTTAAGGCTTTTATTTTTGCAATGTCTGTCTGCTCTCCTCAGGACACGTCAAACCCATCGTAATCTCCTTTTAGTTTCAATCACTGATGTCTCGAAGTAAGTAAATTATAAAATTCAATTGCTAGTTTTTTTTTAATCAATGCTCTTCTTGGAGTGTATTCATTTCATTCAGAACTGTAAATGTAGATGGAGCGTCACGCTCTACCGTGATCTCTCGATGCTCAATTCGGTATTGACACATCTGACTAAATCGTTTCTTGATTATCCACGTTACCTATACTGAGTCAATTAATTCAAATAAGAAATATTGAGAGTTCTATATCCTAGATTACAAATTATATGTAATTCTCAGAATTTTTTCAAAATTTTTATGCAAACTATTGAATTACATTCTAAACGCACAATTACATACTGTAAAAGCCACAATTGTATTGGACCATCCTAAAAGAGCGACAACGAGTACACCGTTCTAATAATTTTGTTTTTATTATTAAATAAGCAAAATAGAATTGTTTTATGTCACAATAAAAACAAAATATTCTTAACAATCAATCACAATTAAAAAGTAGCATTATATAAACGAATTACCAAAACTATATGCAATGATATAAATAATCGCTGTTTTGAATGAATAATCACACATATATTTGAATTCATTTTTCAGGGGAAACATGTTTCATTTACTTCTTCTATATAAATCTAGATTCTACAAATCATTTTTGACAATAACAAGTTAAGCCATGTAATCTGTATACATATAGCTGCACCCTATTAAAAAGATCGGATGTACAAATTCAGGAGAGCGGTTAAATTTAGATTCATTGATAAAACTATTAAAAGCTTATATCAATAACTTGGACCATGTATTTTACGAGGTAAGATTTCACACTTGACGTAATTTAGTCATCATATTTTAAACTTTTTATCAATGAAACTAACTTAGTAAACGCTCTCCAGAAAAGTAGTATTGTAAATCTGATTTTCTTACTAGATACCAGCAATATATGTATACTAGCTGAACTTTGTCTGAGTGGAATGATTTTTGGGTAGCATTTTCATAAATTTAGGAATATTGTTTTACCATACGTGCAACACCCCCACAACCCCTTGCGGGCGTAATTTCGAAAAATCCGTTATTAGCTGACTTCTACTCGGCAAAAGGAATATTCCTACCAAATTTCAAGTCTCTACGCCTCATGAGATAAGTCAAAAGTTAACACCCGGCTACCCCCCTTGCGGTTGGATTTTCGTTAAATCCGTTTTAGCTGACCTCTATTCGGCAAAAGGAATATTCCTACCAAATTTCAAGTCTCTACGCCTTTTTTTTTGTCGCTGGGAAATGCATTAACGCACCCCGCCTGTGAGACAGGCGGGAGTGTGGGACTCGCCGGTAGTACCAGAATACCCACTAAAACCCAGCAGAGCCCTCGTTATTTGAGAATGGAAGGACCAGAGGTTCGTTGTGGCATTCCACTCTGGCCCCTCCGAATGAAGACGGCTCAAAAGTGCACTACAGAGGGAGGAGTTGGATAAACCTCCGTCTCCTGTTTCCTATTCCCCTCCGTCCGGGGTACTGTGCTTCAGCGGCATTCGTCCTCTCTCTTGGCCGTGTCTCCTTTAGCGAAATGATAGTTTTGCATAAGGTGGCAATAGCATTCCAGGAACGCTCGTTGACAAGCATTGAACCTATAATACTTGCCAGCGAGAGGTCTGCACCGATCTGCGACGTCAGAAGATGACGCTGAGGTCCCCAAGCAGGACATTCGGCCACCGTGTGGGGCACTGTGTCCACAGGAGCACCACACTCGTGGCAGGTGGCCGATGGCTCACAGCCAACGATTTGGTCCATGTATTTTCGAATGCAGCCGTGACCGGTAAGCACCTGCACCAAACGGTAGGAAAGCACTCCTTGTTGTCTACCCAGCCATTGCTCCAAGTAAGGATGGAGTGCCGCAATTATGGCCCCACCGGCTGCTGGGGACCCGAGGTCCTGTTTCCATGCTTGGATCAGGGCTCTGNTCGTCCTACCGGGGATCGAACCCGGGACCTCCGCTAGCAAAGCGAATACTCGCACCACTGCGCCAGCGAGGCCGTCAATCAGCGAGGATCTTGACCCTCCTAACCTCGTCGGCATTAGGTGTATCCCCTCTGGCCCTCGCAGCTACTCTGCACTGATAAGAAGCTGCGAGAACTTCAGCTTTCAACTCCCAAGGGGGATCGCCCGCTAGCAGGGTTGCTGCCGTCCACGATACTGTACGATACCCCCGTATTGCTCTAATCGATATTACTCTTTGGGCCCGCCGCATGAAAATTTTATTCTGAGCGCTTAGAGAATTAATCCACACGGGTGCACCATACAGCGCCATGCTGGCGATTATTCCAGCATATAGTCTTCTGCAGGGCGATCCTGGTCCTCCCACGTTGGGTAGTAGCCGTCCTAGCGCAGTTGCTGCGTTCATGAGGCGTGGGGTTACTTGAGCGAAATGAGCCCGAAAGTTCCAGTGTCCGTCAAGTATTAGACCCAGATACTTCATCTGGGTCTTCAATTCAACAACCCCTATGAGTTCCGTGGCAGAGTAAGGCATTCGTCTTGGTGGTAGACACCTCCAGACCTAAAAGCCTCTATGCCTTATGGATATCATGAAGAGTCAATAGATACCTGGATATCTCTTTTATATATAGATATAGATTATCCTAAACAGATGTTAAATGAAATATACTTTCTTCAGAATATTCTTTCTTCCAAAGCAGTAGCAACATGTTATTATAAATTTATACATGCATAACTTTACCTCTTACATAGAACTTTATTCACAGAGATATGTCCGGCAGATGGGACTTCCGACATTGCTCAAAGGAAACGTATTAATACTTTACAAAGCCATAACCTTAATATGTGTTGGTAGTCGAAAGAAAATTCTTTTTATGCTAATGTTACAAAGATGTTACAATATATACTCGTATAACAGCTATAACAGTCGTTAGGATTCAATGTCAAAGATACACAAGGTATGTGATTTAAGTAGCATTTTCAAGAAATTTATTGAAATACGTACAGTAAAATACTATTTATATTATATCTTTATCAACAAATTGCTTCCTAATATAGGGACGTTGTAATAAACTGTCATAGAGATTAAAATCGGTTGTGTCATGTAAATGTAAAAAAAATGTGACAACGTACAATTTATTGAAGATAATGAGATAAATTCTATAAAATTGTTATATAAAGACTTCCTTCTAGACACATGTGGACATATTATAGTGCACAGAAAGACAGATACAAGTGCATTTTCTATTTGTACACTTGTATGGGGAAGCAAAGAAAAATTTAAATGTAATTATATTAAAAGTAACAAGGTAAAGTAATTATACACCTGACAATAAAACGAAATGATATGGGGTATTGTATAGTAATCTCAGATCCTTTGATCTGAAATAAAGAGTATTTACCAAACATGCTAAAGATGAACCGTAACGTATTTGGTGTCTAAATAAAGTATAATTACAATGTAGTATCGAATTAATTGTAGTGAAATGGTCTTGGAGTCAGCTACTAGCTGTTTTTCTGTCCGTGCCTATTACCACAGCTGCCTACACAAATACCAAATAAGTATGAAAAAGTTAATAAGTAGATGAAATAGCTCTTAAATCATTATTATAAGTTAATCGTATAATGATCTGTATTCTTTATAAACAATTTATTTTCACATAAACCACCTTGACTAACAAAGGACATCCCACAAGAATGTGGTTTACGTGGTTTCATCCCCTTTAATCAAAAGGTGAACTTTTATTTCCTAGATGTACAAAGTGGTTGTAATGTACTTTACAATTGTTTGCTTCGTACACAATGGATGGATAATACATCAACTCGACATACAAATGAATATGAAGACGAATAGGAAAGTGAAAATATTGAATACATTCGGTGTTACTGACGATCGCCCTCTCTTCTACTCGTCACGACGTATGTACTTGCCGGGTGGTCTCTCCGAGAGTTTGCAAGCACATTTCGCCTTAGATTCCTGAACGGACTGGAACCCAGTATTAAGCGTGACTTGTGAACATTGAACCAGAGCTCTGCAAAACCGAAGTCCCAAGTCTAATAACTGAATATCCGAACCTGCAAGATCTAAACGACCCAAGACCCGAAGATTGAAGATCGAAGCCCTAACAACCGCATACAGTCCGCTAAACCCAGAGGGATTTTCCTGATTTTGAATCCCTCCCCAAAATTACATTCTCTAGTGTATTTGAGGCAAAATATAGTTAAACATCATTTTCATCTTCAAATTGCTTTTCTTCTGTATGGTAGGTACTAACGCCTTCCACATCGTTTTTTTATTGTATTAGATAATTTAAATAACATAATATTAGTAGTAATTTTGGGTCTGAATGCTTCATACCTTTTGTTATAAACTGCTATATCTATTCATAACATTTTAAAAATCAACATTTTAACTGCAAAAAATACATTCATAATCTTCTACAGTCTTCATTCCCTATTGATGTTTATAGACGTAGAATAAAAGTGCACTGATATAGGCACAATCAAGTGCCCTTAATTAGAGCATTTCTAACAATGGACGTACGTAACTTTATGGAAATTGAGCCAGAGTTCTCAGTTAACGATTTGTTTATAATTCTAAAAATAAGACAAGATTAGTAATTATAATAGGCAGAATCAAGTGAATATAAAAATTGTCAAAAAGTCTATTAATATTTCTAAAATTTTAAACATAAAAATATTAATTTAGATCAACATTATTCTTATTAATTCCGCAATACACAGCGGCAAAGCGACCGAAACAAAAGCGCGTAATAAATTTTACTAAATTCCACCGGACGTTCGCATTGTTTGAATACTGGGAACCCGAAACTTGTTTAATTCATTTTTACGGTAAGTGTGAAAGGTTTAACGCTGTTGTAAAATTCTGCCACTACAACAATAAATAATTCTTTTTCCTGATATTTCGTATAACTATGACTGATATACTTTCAAGAAAAATAAAAGATGAAATGACAAACACTAAATCTGTAATATAGACTAAAATAAAATAAATATCGGTCAGAATGGAATAGAGAGAAGTGTATTGGGAATAGATAAAATAAATTTAAAAAGAGTAAGAGAAAAGCCTAAATTAAATAAAATACAGTCAGCTTGCAGAAAATTAAAACGGACAGGACACATGATAAGAGAAAAGGAGGAAAATTGGATGAAAAAGCAAAAGAAGTGAAGGACGACACTGGTCTTCCTCACTTTACTGCCTTGCTTTACTGAAAGCGATGGGAAGCGACCTGAAAAAGTAGCAGGACCAAAATGGTTATGTGTAGCAAAGGATACGTACAGATGGAAGGCATTAGAGGAGGCCATTGTCGAAAGACAAGCTGTGAGGGAGGAAGGACCGATCACTGAGAATATAGTTCAAGTTTATATAAAAAGAAACAGTAATAAAGGCTTATTCTATTTTTTTGTTAACACAGACCAGGAGGACACATATACAGTGATAAAATTATAAAGTAAGGTATAATCCAAAAAGGCTAAAAATGTTAAACTAGTTAAGAACAGTATAGACTACAACACAATGCAGATATTTACTTTTTCAAAATAGGTGAGTATGAAAATAATAAGGATCAACTGCAGTTCAGTACAGGCAATAGTATACAGTAGTTCATGAAAAAACTATTTTTGTCAAGGTTAAAAGATTATTATAAGGTTCATAAAAACGAATTCATACGCTTTCGATAAAGAATTTATTACGTAAGGGCTTCGTAAACACAAATTACAAATTTCAACCGAAGGATTCGGTTATGATTTTTATGACCTAAAAGTTAAGTCACTATTTATTGTATTTAATTATAAATAATGACGCAAACACAATCTATTTTAACAAATGTTCATTCTAGTTTATCAATTTTATAATTTAAATCATCTAAATGTATTTATGCTGAAAGTTATGTTTTGTAGATCCGTCTTTTTTAAGAGGGATCAACGATTTATATTACACTGACTGCAACACGTAATATTTCAATTTTACTTTGGGATAAATTGTTTATTTTTTCTTTTTAACACAATTCGCAATGGCTTGTTATCCTTCAATCTTGGTACAAATAGTCATATCTTTGTTACTAAAGACGTATCTCAAATTTTGAGACGATATACTGAATTATTTAAATCTGTGGACCATAAGACGTACCAAAAATTTGGGCTTTTTTTACAATAAAGCCCGTTTTTTTATTACAGTTAATGAAATTAAAAAAAATCCTAAGTATCTATAAGTTTGAAGTATTGAAATTGATTAAACATTTAAATGTCACTTTCAGGTTATAGGCTGGAAACAAAATTTTAATCTGTTTTTGTATTTAAAAATTAAAAGTGCGTGCGTACAAAGTACACATGTCAGAAGTGAAACTTCTTTGGCAAAGTAATTTTTAAGTCTTGTTTATATTTATACAAATATAAAACTTTAGATTTCAGAGACTTAAAAGGAGAGAAACAGGAAGACATGCTAGGAATTTAATGAATTTAATCGTCATTAAAATATTAAGTGTCTAAATTAATACAAATAATTTATTGGAGTGTCAAATGAGGAATTGTAAATAGAAATGCCACGTGTTTTGTTATGAGAAATAATTAAGGAACTTTTGTTTTTGAATTTAAAATTTAGAAAACAGAATTTATGAAATTATAATTTAAAAAAAAAGCAGCATATTAAATTGTTAAATGATGAGTGGCAAATTAAAATACCACATGTCATTTGTAAATATTAAAACTACCTAACTTTCTAACGAATTAGCATATAAAACGCTGCATATCTTCGTGATGTTATCTCTATTATAATTTGTGAAATTTTCGCGATTTTTAAAAGAAGACTTTTTAAAAATGTCCTTTCTGTATTACACAGCAAGGTGAATTATTGCGATAAGTAGCATCCCGTTAATCCCAAGTGCTCCACTGCGGGTTGGCAGACATTTTACTACACTCTCTATTCCTTCACTCTCATAATCCGATGTGACGGCATGAGAAAGATCAGCCGCTGGACCGACGGCTTAACGAGCTCTCCAAGGCTTGAGGCTGGAGGACATCGCCAATTTCCGAACTTTAATCAGGACTCGAACCCAGCACCTCAGGTCTGTAGCCGATAATCCCGACAACTATACCAATGAGGCAGTTATTCGCAGTATATATTATAGTAGCTAACGTGCTCCAATTTTACAGTTAGTTTATAAACTGAAAAACTGTGTTAAAAGTTTACACTTACAAAAAGGACGTTATCCGGCAGTTCCTATTCATTTTTACAGTTGAACACTTTTTATTGAATCGCAAACTTTCATAGCGACTATAAGCATGACACACAGTACTGTGTACGATATTGTATTTGGTTTTATAAAACGAATTTATCGAAACAGCTGCACACATAGACAGTAAGACATTTATTAAAAAAAAAACAAGATGTTCTACGCTTTTGCTTCTGAGTTTTATTACAATACATAATATTGTTCTCATTTTACTCGATCAGAACGTTTGAGTAACGTAATATAAATGTTGTAAGACGTAATTACTATTAAAATTATATTGTAATGATGATGAAAAAGACTGAGTTTGTTGTTGGTTCTTTTCAGAATTAAGGGCATGCAGGGTATCCTCGTAGCCTTCGATTTTAAATAGTTCTTAATATATTTACAGTAATATCTATATTTTTAGAAAATAGGATCAGTCAGTAAGTATAGGAATCTATATTTGAAGATATTAAAATGCTGTTAAAGCCTTCTGGAGTAAAGAATTGTTGACTTGAATTGATTTAAAAATATATTCAATTAACTAAACTAAAAGATTTATATTAGGTTAATATCAAAAAGGTACACAGGATCGAAAGGATTTATCATAAATTCATTAGTGTTAAAAAATATTTGGTAATAGGTTATTACTTTGCTTATAAAGCTGCGGATTTTATTATAAACATTTAGACACTACTTAGGTATTTTACGTCTTGATAAAAAAAATTAGAAGCGAAACTTGTTTGACAAACTAATATTTAAGTCTTCTTTATATTTATACAAATGTTAAACTTTAGATTTCCGAGACTTAACTAACCTTCATAACCTGCATAAAAAACAGCAGAGAGCAAGTCAGTATATAGGAATAAACAGCATTTGAGACAGCCATTAAAATAGTATTTTTCAAATTTTTTTAATGGTTTCCATACAGTATCACAAACTTTACTTGACGGCACGTCTTTGCTGTTAAGATGATAACAATCGCAGCCAAAGTTTCCCACTAGTCCAGTAATAAAATATAAAATGCCCTACTGGGAATTAAACACAGACCTTAATGTCGTAACAAGAACTCGATACTTTACGCCATCAAAATCATCAAGAAAGCGTGTTTTCTATACTAATTATTATAACAGGACTGTTTCTAGTACATTATAAAAGATTATAATACCTAAACGATCGTTATTTTCGTATGTTTACACCAATTTGTGATCTGTATTGAAGTGAATTTGAATTTGAAACTAAATATAAACATGTCTGGTCATTCTGGTTTTCATATAATCTCCAATTTTAACGCGACTTTTACTAACAGTCTTATGGACATGGCACACAAAAGTAGTCCAATGGAACAATTACTATAGGAAAATGAAATTTATATATAAATTACACAAAACTAAGTGAAAATGTCTATATATATGTGTGATGTGCCGGAGTGCGATAGTCCATGCAACGCTAGCGCCATCTGTCTATCGGCGTGGGGCAGAATCAATAGTGACAATCCGGCAACACTGGGCGTCCCCTGCCTCGTGTGCTACTGCTGCCGCCACCTCCGGACGTAGGCGATGACGGCAAAGACGACACATTGGCAGTGGCAACACTCGGACTCGATGATATACTGGAGTGACCTGGATGGACCTACTAACTAGGTTGGCGGGAACCAGCCCGTTTTAGTGCGGGCATAATAGATTACCGGGCAACACTGATGCCCGAGAAAATGCCCGGGCAATGAGGCTAAGCCTCGAGGCCCATCTCCTCAACAATGTTGAGAAGAAACCCGGATGATGACAATCCGGCGCGCGTCTCTCGTTAGTTCTCGGGAGACGGTCCGCCAGAGCGGTCGACTATTAAAACTGTCGCATTCCTAGCTATTATTGTTAATGTTTTTGTGTAAATTGTTATCGGGAACATTAAGTGATTGGACATTATAATCTGGGTTAATTAAAGTGTTTTATTGCACCAACATTACCCACCAAAGTATGGAGATGGAATTATGGATGCCACTAATGACGATGTCGGCGGAGAGCTCTACGCCCCTATGCGTTATGCTCTCTTCTCGCTTATTCTCGGACATATACTTGTAATTCATTTCAAAGTAAAATATTTATCGAAATATAATAAAACTTAGTAAAATCAACGTGGGTAAATTCTTTATAAAGGAAATACAATAAATGGTGTGCAAATTTTCGTTACAATGAGGTAAAAGAAAGCCTTCAGAGCTCATTTAAAAAGAGCCATATTGTCCAAAATCGAAGTAAATGGAATAAACAGACAATGTACAGAAGGATGATTTATCGTCGATAATAAAGCACGTAACAGTCTATTATTGCCTCCCCAACCATAAGTATGCAAATATCGCCCGACAAATGTTCACAGCATAACAGGAAACAAAAAATATTTCAACTGAAATATGGCGTTTACCATTGCAGAACAAATGACGGCATTGACATATAAACCATGCAAATAGAGGGAGGACAATAAGTAGGCTTTTTATTTTAATTTGCGAGGCTATATAAACAATAAACATTTAGGAACGTTGCCACAAATATATGACAGGATAGGCATAGATAGATAGATAGATAGAAACATATTATAGCACACAAACAGATACAGGAAATACAAAACTAAGAATTAAAAACTAATGCTAGGAGAGGGCAAAGGCGGTATTATTGCTGCAAGCAATTTCTTCCAGACAACCTTTGTAAAAGTTGATGCTTATTAATTAAATCAATAGGGCATAACAGTGCCAGAAATAAATATATAAGTAGTTCTCACAAATTTGCGAAAAATGACTTTGAATAATAATAAAAATATAATTTGCAACAATTGCCAATTTTATATATTTAATTTAAAGTACAGAAGTAAGTTATCTCAGCTTTTCTTGATTTAAAATGAAAATAAAGTGGTGATTCCCTCATAAATTCTCGTTCCCTCATTAATATAATAGTGAGAAAATGATAGTGAAGAAATGATAAAATACAAAAACTGGTCATATATAACCTCAAATTAAATTTCCATTTAAAGCAAAATTTTTACTCCTCAAACATGTAAAAATTCATAATGACTATTACAAATAAAATAATTACCTTATATTCAAATGGTGTGAGGGAATGAGATATAAAAATGTATATATTTGAATAATTAATTTAAAACCATTTGACATCAACACTTCTCTTCGCGCCTTATATCAATGATATGACTTCATTGACAATGCTGCCAACTACAAAAAAATGATAAGCGCTGCAACCTACGATGCGATTTAAAAGTACAATCGAGGTTTTAGTAAAAAATGAAGAATGATTCTTTTTTTTGAGACCTAGATAAAAAATAAATTTTTTAATAATTTCTTACTCGGTACCTAATGAAAAGGTTATGTACTGTTAAATGCACTATTCTTAATATGAGTATTGATGAAAACTAGTCAAATTAAAAAAATACCATATATTAATTATTTAACATAATTTAAATATTGAGTTTGGGACACGATGAGAGAATGATATTTGGAGTATTCGGTTACCTACCATTTATTATTGTGAGCCCGAAATAGATAAAATATGGCTTGAGTAGCTTTAGTAATATAGATATCGTGAAAAAATACAAAGTTTATAATACGCTAATAATATATAAAACTGAGTATGGACACGATTTTCGCAAATTCCTGAGAACTAGTCATATGCTTAAGTATAATTTGNAATATAAGTATTGATCAAAACTAGTCAAATTCAAAAAATACCATAAATAAATTATTTAACATAATTTAAATATTGAGTTTGGGACACGATGAGAGAATGATATTTGGAGTATTCGGTTACCTACCATTTATTGTGAGCTCGAAATAGATAAAACATGGCTCGAGTAGCTTTAGTAATATAGATATCGTGAAAAAATACAAAGTCTATAATACAACGTTAATAATATATAAAACTGAGGACACGATTTTCGCAAATTCCTGAGAACTAGTATATATGCTTAAGTATAATTTGAAACTTAGACAATATCTTCATACATTTTTTTTTTCCACCCCAATTTTCAATGTCGTTAAACCATTAATAATTAAGTTTAAAATATATTAAGCTGATCGTGTGGGAATATGTTGTAACCCGTTCTTAGTAAATATCTACGTCGCGCAAGGAATATCTAATATATACGGAATTAAGGCATTCTGTTGAATGATTTTAATGGGTCTCGTGATAAATGAGCGTGTGGTATATTCATACATGATTATTTATCGATCTATAAGTAATATGATATTTTACAGCTATTAATTTAGTAGATTAATCAAAATCTTTAAGGCGGTATATGGATGGACAGAATATTCTTTATTGTATACCATAAACATAAAATGTGTAATACAGAAACAAGCTTAAATTAACTGTACAATTTTACGACCTTATCACTTACTAGCGACTTCTATCAGACAACCCTAGGGTTAGTGAAATAATTTTAGGAAAGGGTAGGTGGTGTACACTAATATATATTTCTATTAATATACATATATATAAATTCGAAAAATTATATATTTTTATATATAACAGATAAATGCTTAGCATAATAATAGTATACTGTATCTACAGAACGTAGAAAGTAATGATGGAGCCAAAGACGGCAACTTATCTACTAATACTTTCTATACAATCACGTATGTACGTAAATGCAAATTCTTTATTAGTGAAAAGTACATAAATAAGTACATCCAACTACATAATTTAGACAAAAATAGCATGAAAGCACTTCCAAACACTTACCCACTTGATTTATAACATATCTCTCACAATTTCCTAATCTGAACAGCAATAACGCAACCTCATGATCATATTTCAGTGAAACAAACATGTATCGGAGATACCACATCAGCTGAAACTACGAGACCAACTTCCTACGAGTTGATAAATGCGATACAAACGGGGATTCAGAAACTATACATCAATTACATTAAATCCTGTTATCCCTTATAGCATTTTTGTAATGCCCGATACACTTGTATGGTCGGTGATCCATCATTTTGATACCGCAGGCTCGTTATCTGTAAACTTTTTTTTATTGTCTGCAGGTTAGAACTTTACTGTGTCGCTTTGCCCACCGTCACATTATAATTATTTAAGGTAAGGTAAAATGTTAGTAGAAGCCTTTTAAAGTCCCACTTCTGGGCACAGGTTTCCTTACTAATAGGGGAGGAGGCTTTTAGAGCATAGATCTACCACACTATTCCATTGACGATTAGCAGGTGTCTGAGTTATTTTAATAAGATATTCAGTCGTATGTAAGAGTAGGTTGGTCTCGCTGGCGTAGTGATGTGAATACTTACTTAGTGAGAAGAGATCTCAATTATTTTTAATAATAATTAATTTAATAAAATAATTAATTTAATAATAAAAAAGTAATTTTTCTTAGTATCATAGAAAACCAAAGCCTTCCAATAATTAGGACCTGGATATATTAGAACATAAAATTTTGGACCATACTTATTAAAGAAGCTATTATTCGTCCATTTATGGTAGCGATGCCGTCGATATCTATATTTCTTCCACGTCTTTTTTTTCTTAACGAGGGGGAAATGTTTAAAAATATAACCGAAACCCCCTCGATACATCACGTGCCTGCTGGGGTGGTACCGGCTACTCGGGCGGAACATACCAGTGCCAACCTTGCCCAGAATCTGAAGGTCATCTCGGAGCAGTCATCGTCCCCACTCATAACAGCTCACGACCTCACAGGCGTCGCAGGCGTGGCAGCAGTTCGGTTACCACCGCGGGCTCGGTGAACATCCTGCGAGCGGGATCAGCTCTCTCACGGGTTATTTCTGCTGTCTCCTTTTTGCGAAGAATATCTTCACAGAAGGAGACCACTAGCCTCCACGCATCTGGCTCTTTAAGCATCGCTGTGACTGCTGTATGTGCCGAGAGATCTCGCCCTATTTTATTTATCAAGACTCGTCGTTCAGAGAACTACGCGGGGCACTCTTTAAGCGTGTACTGGGCGTCATGTTGTTCTGTCTAACAATGATCCAGTGATTGCATCCAGAGGTTTCCTTACGTCCAATTCGGTACAGATACTCACCAAAAGAACCGTGCCCAGGAAATACTTTATCGGTTTCATGAAGTTATAATATCTATTCACTTATATGTATAAAAATCTCATATCTCAATGTAAGTGCAAGGATATGGTAACTTGAGACATGGGATAAGATTCATTTATTTTGAAATCCATTATTATACTTTTCGGTGTATACATACAAAGTTGCACGAGGCTGCTGGTATATATATATATAGAAAGGGGGATTAGTACAAAGCAGAAACAGTAGTATTCTTCAAACTACGTCAATAACTAATATAATTTACCTGGATTTTTATCTTAACCAAAACTTTGATTGCAATGTGGTAAACCAGATGAAGCCTTCTAATTATTAACCATTATTTCTTGTGTAGTATAAACTAACGACAATAGTACCTGGCTTCATTAGAAACGAGTACTGCAATGAAGAACTTGCTGGCATATTTCTTGGACTATTGCCTCATGGAAGATCTAAGCTTCAAATCCCTTTCTATTGTGGAGAACTATTCCCAGCATTGGGTAGTTAATAAAAAGTTAAGGTCCCACTACTTACTATTAAAACGGTGCCTCTTATTTTATTAGTTGAAGTCGGAAATAGTCATAAAACAAACAATGAGGGTATCAACGTAAATGCAGGTACTTGTCAGCGAGTGCCAAGAGTGCTTAGCTTGAATGCAAGCTGCCAAGTCAAACAGATTTGTAACAGTTTTAACCTACGAGCTATTTGTTTTAGATTTATATACCTATCGTTGTTTCGTTGCCAATGCAGTTGTAGTTTATAACGATATTTGAAACACTCACTCTCTCTTTTATAACAGAGTAGTATACTGTGTACAAAAACTTTGGGACAAAATGTAAACAAATCAACGCGTAACGCGCTAATCTGTTAAAAGATAATTTACCTTACTACTTTACCTTGATTCCTTATATCTCACCGAAACATATAGACAAGATAAATATAAATATTTTGATTACAGACATTTAAACGCTAAAATATATGTAGTTTCAACTGATAGTTAGTGATAATAAAGTTTTAAATAGTGGGAGGGATCAAACTTTCAACTCCTAAAATGTAAGATATTAACGTCTCCTAGGTCTCCTCGGTGATAGAAAATTGATTCAAGTAGACTTTAACCACTTCGAAATCGTCTAATTCAGTCATTTTCTCATATTATTTCCAACGTAGTGCTAATGATGTTATTAATAAACAGAAATCCCAGGATTTCTCCAGGGATATGTAGGTTTCTTCGCGATATTTACCTTCACCAAAAAGCACAATGATAAATTTAGACGATAACAATGCATGAGAGTTATAGAACTCTTCTATTATACATAAAATAAATTTAAAAATATATTGTAATGGTGATGGTAAACGATAGGAAACCCAACTGAGATCATTGTGGTTTCTTCTCAGAACCAATTGGGAAGGAACCCACGTAACTTTATTTATTTATAAACTTCATTGCACAGATTGCAAAAAGGCGGGCTTTAAACTAGAATGTTACCAGCCAATCTTTCTGGTAAACCAAAAGTCGTTGGTAGATATGCTTTAAGTATTCAAAGTCTTTCGCTAATGTTATCATCAGTCGCACATTGAAAACATATATAATCTTACTTAGTTTATTTTCAGCAACAGCAGCATTTTTACGATACACATCCAATTTTTGTGAGAAAATTTTAATTATCACATTTTTCAAATGTGTTAATTGAAATTGTTTTTCCATTAGCTCTTATATATGAATGTTTTTTGGGTTGTGTTGTTTTTGTTATATATGAAGGAATTTGAATTTAGATAATATTTAGGCGCATAAGTTTTACAAATCGCTCTTTCAAAGGGTTTCCTTATTTTTCTCTGCTGAGAATCAAATTGATAATCCATTATAAATGAAACAAGTATTCGCTTATAAGAGTAGTAAATCCGTCAAATTTACATTAAAATATTCCAAGGTATAACGCTTTGTTAACTTCCTTCAAATTTTAATACTTTAAGTGTACGGAGTTTGTAATCCGAGCATTATGCAAAAGGCATAAAACATGAATGCGGCATATAATCGCATTAACAGACGATGATTTTCAGAAAGTTCACATTTATAAACTGAAGCGGAAATACTTATTCTATTCCTTCTATTAGTTCACTCTATTTATTTATGTAATTATGGGTAAATACGAGTTGGAGGAAATCTAAATCTTAAATAAGATTTCCCCCCATAACTTGGGTCAGGCTATCTGGTTATGTGGGGTTGTACCCACTAAAACCCCCTCGGCTATCTGCCTCTGCACATGTAAGATAGCTTCGGGTTCTCTGACGAAATTCGCCGAAGCTTTCCTCGTGCAAAAGTCCATAAGACTCATCCAGGTAAAATTTAATTGCCTACCATGAATCATCTCATCATCATCATTCCACTATCGCAGTTATAGAAGATCCCCTAGTCTCACTGCTTGCAATCCAGATATCCCACTAATCCGGGATTTACCTTTTTTATTCTTTAGTCTTCTGGTAAGTCTACACCGCCTTATTGCCTCTAGTTCCGGGTAGAATTGCCAATTCTTTGCCGTTCTCGTTTAGCGGTCTCCTTTTTAACCATAAAGGTTTCGTAGAAGGAGATCACCGCCCTCCAACCTCCTACATCTGCCAACATAGCTTTAACTACAGTTACAGAACCTTCTTCACCCTACGAGTTTTTTTATTTCTAATATATTATTTTAGAAGAATAGTTACAATACACATAAAAAAAAACAAGAGAACCGATTGAAAATTAAACAACACATAAATCAACTAATAATCTTAAAATTTGGTAGTGTCACAATGTAATTTTTACTTATTTGTCTGATGTGGCTTAAACTAAAATTAAAGAAAAATCGGATCGTAGGATTATTCATCCAAAGAGCTGTTACTAAATGTATAATAATTATTTATAACATAGGCTAGGATAAAATTATGTAACGAAACTTATACTAACGATAAGTGCACTTAGTGTAAAAGTTTTTTACGTCATTATAAGTAAATTTAGAGTATAAGCGTTAGAGTAAAGTAAAAGTACAATTATTTTTAAAGTATGATTAGGGGGAAATTGTAAGATAAGGGAACAATCAGTAATTCTATACAGTATCTATTATCTTTATTTATTCTAAACGAAATTAGAAGAGTAAT
Organism: Elymnias hypermnestra; assembly: GCA_015832385.1. Lineage (NCBI taxonomy): Eukaryota > Metazoa > Arthropoda > Insecta > Lepidoptera > Nymphalidae > Elymnias > Elymnias hypermnestra. Next base: position 898,522 of record JACTOM010000060.1, on the reverse strand, counting down.
TCTAGAGTATCAAATCAAACTACAGTGTGATAGTGTGATAGATTTCATCTACATATAACATCTGTTCTGTGAANAGATTGGGAAGGAACCCACGTAACTTTATTTATTTATAAACTTCATTGCACAAATTGCACAAAGCCGGGCTTTAAACTAGAAAGTTTCCAGCCAATCTTTCTGGTAAACCAAAAGTCGTTGGTAGATATGCTTTAAGTATTCAAAGTCTTTCGCTAATTTTATCATCAGTCGCACATTGAAAACATATATCATCTTACTTAGTTTATTTTCAGCAGCAGCAGCATTTTTACGATACACATCTAATTTTTGTGAGAAAATTTCAATTATCACTTTTTTCAAATATTTGTTTTTCCATTAGCTCTTATATATTAATGTTTTTGGGTTGTGTTGTTTTTGTTATATATAAAGGAATTTGAATTAGGCGCATAAGTTTTACAAATAGCTCTTTCAAAGGGTTTCCTTAATTTTCTCTGCTGAGAATCAAATTGATAATCCATTATAAATGAAACAAGTATTCGCTTATTAGAGTAGTAAATCCGTCAAATTTACATTAAAATATGCCAAGGTATAACGCTTTGTAAACTTCCTTTAAATTTTAATACTTTAAGTATATGGAGTTTGTAATCCGAGCATTATGCAAACGGCATAAAACATGAATGCGGCATATAATCGCTTTAACAAACGATGATTTTCAGAAAGTTCACATTTATAAACTGAAGCGGAAATACTTATTCTATTCCTTCTATTAGTTTACTCTATTTATTTATGTAATTATGGGTATGTACGAGTTGGAGGAAATCTAAATCTTAAATAAGATTTCCCCCGATAACTTGGGTCAGGCTATCTGGTTATGTGGGGTTGTACCCACTAAAACCCCCTCGGCTATCTGCCTCTGCACATGTAAGGTAGCTTCGGGTTCTCTAACGAAATTCGGCGAAGCTTTCCTCGTGCAAAAGTCCATAAGACTCGTCCAAGTAGAATTTAATTCCCTACCATGAATCATCTCATCATCATCAATCCACTGTCGCAGTTATAGAGATGGACTTCCCAGGATCGCTCTTGGCAGTGAAAATCCCCTAGTCTCACTGCTTGCAATCCAGATGTCCCACTAATCCGGGATTTACCATTTTTTTCTTTAGTCTTCTGGGAAGTCTACACCGCCTTATTGCCTCTAGTTCCGGATAGAATTACCGATTCTTTGCCGTTCTCCTTTTTAACCATAAAGGTTTCGTAGAAGGAGATCACCGCCCTCCAACCTCCTACATCTGCCAGCATAACTCTAACTACAGTTACAGAACCTTCTACACCCTACGAGTTTTTTATTTCTAATATATTATTTTAGAAGAATAGTTACAATTCACATAAAAAAAAACAAGAGAACCGATTGAAAATTAAACAACACATAAATCAACTAAAAATCTTAAAATTTGGTAGTTTCACAATGTAATTTTTACTTATTTGTCTGATGTGGCTTAAACTAAAATTAAAGAAAAATCGAATCGTAGGATTTTTCATCCAAAGAGCTGTTACTAAATTTATAATAATTATTTATAACATAGGCTAGGATAAAGTTATATAACGAAACTTATACTAACGATAAGTGCACTTAGTGTAAAAGTTTATTTACTCCATTATAAGTAAATTTAGTGTATAAGCGTTAGAGTAAAGTAAAAGTACAATTATTTTTAGTGTATGATTAGTGGGAAATTTTAAGATAAGGGAACAATCAGTAATTCTATACAGTATCTATTATCTTTACTTATTCTAAACGAAATTAGAAGAGTAATTCTAGAGTATCAAATCAAACTACAGTGTGATAGTGTGATGGATTTCATCTACATATAACATCTCTTCTGTGAATAAGAAATCCCTCAAATAAAACTACGTAATCGTATTTAACACTATAACAAATTTTAATAACAAAAAAACAACTTATAAGTTAAAATATTCAATTAGTAATGAAAAATATTTATGGAGATCACGTTATACCATTACTAATTACTCAGGGGATTGAAAATGCCGCAATACAAAATGAAATATTAAAAATTCTAGTTACGGGTGGAGTGATAGGAAGCTTTCACCAAAGTTCATAATACGGGTGGACTGATAGGAAGCTTTCACCGATCTTCATAAACAGGCTAATGATATATCTTGCTACTATAATACAATTCTATCATCATCTATGTAAAGTAAGTAGCAGCCCATTAACGTCCCATTGCTGGGCACAGGCCTCCTCACTCATATGAGAGAGGGGGGTTTTTAGAGCATAGACCCACCACGCCGCTCCACTGCGGATTGGCAGGCATAGTACACAAGTGTACTCTCTGTTCCTTCACTCTCATATTCCGACGTGACGGCAATCCGACACGGCCGTTGAGAGATCAGGTGCAGGACCGACGGCTTAACTTGCTCTCCGAGGCACGGGGGTGGATCACACCAACTTACCAACTTCGGGCAAATATTGAGAAAATCTTAACAGAAAACTCAATATTGATATTTAAATTGTCCCGACCCAGGACTCGAACCCAGGACCTCATGTCTGTAGTCGAACATGCTAACCACTAGACCAATGAGGCAGGCATCATCTATGTACCATTAGCTATTTAAAACCTAACACTAAAGAAGCTATCGCTATTTGGTTTTGAATTTTTAATCTCAAAGCGCGAAGTTACCTTTCAAAGGGTAGATTTAGATTTCAACTCGTTCTTAAATGTCATCTTCACTTGTATATTGGATAGTTGATATATGCAAAAAGTGATTGTATTTGATGCCTTATTGAATAAAGAATTTTTAATTAGATTTGATACAATTACACTTAAAATTAAATTCATTTTAACGTCTCCAAAAACGTGATTAAATATATAGAATTAAAAATTCTTCAAGTTAAATCTGACATTTCACGTAGCGTGTGCAATAATAAAATATATATTACTTGAAATGGTTTTGTATCTAAATAAACCAACGCAAAACGGACATTACTCGCTATAACTTCAGGTCATTCGATTTTGAATATATATCTGAGACAAAAAAGTTAGCTTTTCTTTACAAAATTTCATTACAATTCTGATAGTTTTCACGTTTATGTAGAGGATAAGCTGATTGTTCGTAATTCACATCTGGCAGATATTGGAACAGCTCCCGTTTTCTTAAACTAAGTGACAAGCCAATTATATTTCATGCTCTGGCCAACCAGTTGATCATAAGCTATATAATTCTTTTTAATACGTAGAGTAGAAAGATTCCTACTTGCAGAGGCACTATAATTAAAATGCATGCACAAATAGAACATTATAAAGCAAAAGGAGCATGGCAATCTAGTGGCAGAACTTTCCATTCTTTAGTGTCTTTAGTCTCATAAGATATTACGTTTTTTTTCCCCTCTGTGTCCTTTATATATGCACAAATATCTATCTCATTTATAATATCTTAACATATTTACATTAATTATTATTTATTTTTAATACGGTTTGTATGTAAAAATTGATATTTGTCAACGATGTTTTTTGGTAACTTTAATTTTTGTTGTTACTACTGTTTCTAATACCTGTTTGTATATGTTCTCTGTTAATTTTAAATTTTGTATGCTGCGGCGTCACCGGGGCCTCAGCTAAAAATCAGCGTCGTGTGTTTCTACTATACACGATAATATGCTGAACTGGAAACCCTTTCGAGGTGGTGTTGCAGACAGTAATTCTGTTTATGATGATGCTGTTTGTTACACCAACATTGAATAAATGCTTTTTCTTTCTTTCTTTCTTTCAAATATATCAGCGTTCTAGTCTCACTTTCTTTGCCCAATATAAAGCACGTTATATTTAACCAAAGCTATATCAGGTGATGGACAGCATTAAGAGCTTTTCAAGGCAAAGCAATATAATGTAAACAATAATTTTCGAAGTAGGACATATACTGAGTATTATTGTTTCTTGTAGTGTATGTATGTTATGTACACTTTCACTCAAAAAGTAATGGACCGATTTTAAAAAAATTTTCATCGTTATAAAGCATTTTCATTTTCACTGAGTGTCATAGACTATATTACGCTCTAAAAAACTATAAGGATATCTAATAAAAATGCATTAATACAACCCAAGGCTTGAAAAATATGGTCATATAAAATTTGTTTGAAAACTATTGATGATAGAACAAAAAAATGTTCTACAATATTATAGAAAGTATTAATATTTACATAAAAGTCCTTATACCTTATATTATAACTACTTTTTCACACTTTAAAAGTTAATAAGTGTGCTTACAATAATCAAAACATACTATTCATATCTCTTTATTAAACCTTATCCTATTACATAATTATAAAAAACATTTGATCAAAAACCGTTTAAATGCCTGTAAAATACTATTTAAATTATTAAAATTAGACATTCTATTCAAAAGATATAATGAATTTAAAAATTTCAATCCAAACAAAATTGCAGCGACCCTGCGACTGGTGAGTGAGCTCATATTCCAAGGAGACCAATGATACCCACGTTATTGAAATCAAGAATATTTCCATACTAGTAGAGTATTTGTAATTTGCTAATGTCGGGCATTCTACATAAATGACGTCGCGAATTTAATAATGTAGATATTAGTTAGATATATATTAGTTGTAAAGTTAAATCTGTATTGATTAGATAATGAATGTAAATGTGTATCTAATAATTCAAAAAGATTTTTAGATTAAATTATTAAAAACAAAGTGAAATAAAAAAAATTCTGTTAACAAAAATATATCTATAGTCCGACTTAGTAGACTTTCCACTGCCTCGAGGTCGGTGTCTACATCGGTGAAACCGTGGGGCATTGCTAGAATAACAATTAAACAATAATATATAATATAACTTGTTATTGTATTGTATATATGCAAATAAAAAAGATTGTGCGAATTAAACGCTACATCTTTGTCAGTGTATACGCACCAGAAAACATCATTTATTTAGGTTCATTGTTCGGCCTATTAAGTTAGAGAATATCCGCCATTTTGCGACTACCATTACCTTAATTATACCCATTAACGTTGACAAATGAAAATGCAATTTTCTCGTGGTCTGAGTTCTGTATGAAGTGAATGGGAATATCTAACTTCCAAACTCGAAATTCTATTCAAAATTCCACATCAAGTAACGGTGCTGTCCATTCGAGCTCACAGCAGAGAAAGTTTGGAGCTTGGACCTTGCAGAGATTTCTTAAAGTAATAACGCCGCTCTTTCACATTATGTAAGTTTTAGAATAATTCTTTAAATGTTTTCTATTCTGTGTGCAAAAAAGCACATCTACGAGTATCTATCTAACCATCATCTTCCTTTTTTTGCGGTTTGATAAACTGCACCAGATACTCCCGAAATACGAAGAAATTCAAAAGGCTGTCCCGAAAAATTAGCTTTTTTGAATTGTGTCACTATTCTTCGAAAGCTACTATATAAGGTTGTTCTACGAAGTACATATTATATAATATATTGTTTATGGCAAAGAATAGACACGATCTTGTTAAACATTTTAACTGCACTGCAGTAATAGCATTTAAGCACGAATTTCAACGAACTGGTAATGTAAACAAGTCGAAGTGGAAAAATATGAAGTTTTACGTTCCGGATTAATTTTATTACTAACTTTATATTTATTTGTAAATATTCATGTTTTAAATAGCTTTTTTGTAAAGTTATAGATATGTTCTAGCATCATTTTACTAAAATATTAATTTGGGACAAAGGTCAAAAATTAAGTTTTAGCTAACCTGTGTTATTTGGTGTAATGATCCTAAAAAAAAGTTATAAAAAAATTCTATCAACCACCAATTTATAAACAAGTATTTGCTGTCAGCCTCAAAAGTAGATTTTTTATACCATATTAATTAGAAAAAAAATACTTCATCGGTGGTCCCATGGTGGTGCTTCGAACAAAAGTGGCTTTTAGTAAAATTAAGTATAGTATTTAATTAGCTTTACTGCTTATACCATTCTTGAGGTCAACAAAATGTTAAACCAGAGACTTCGCTCGTGAAAAGTTTTTGAGCTCTGGTGAAAACTTCGTATTTTGAGGATTTCAGTAGATACGATTTTTTACCTCGATATATAAATTACGTTAAAAGGGATCAACTAAATGTATCCAAGAAAAAAAGCTATCCTATAAAATTAACTCGCAGTCAGTTATGTAATATAATTATAATGACTTTATTGAAACCACAGGTAAAACCGTAGGATAGAAAATAATATATACGTCATCCTGTTTCAGCAGCCAAAAGTACATGAAATTTGTTTAATTTTTTTCTCTTCTGTGCAATTAATACAATTTTGAAGTGAATCTTCTTTAGGTGCATGAGGGTAAAATGTTTACGGATGAAACGCGTTATTAGCATAACGAAGATGTGCAGCGCTTTTTATGCTAATTCGTTTGAAGGTTAGGTACTTTTAATATATACATTATTTTATATTTACATTTAATATTAGACATTTCAATTTGCCACTCGTATTTTAATAATTTAATATATCATTTGTCTTACAATATAAAATATTTTATAAATATTCTTTTCTAAATTTTAAATTCCTAACAAATCTTTCTTTTTTCCTTCCCTCTAAATCTGGTAATCTAAAGTATTACATTTGTATAAATATAAATAAGACTTAAAAATTTGTTCTGATATGTGTATTTTCTACGCACGCACTTTTAACTCTTTTTTTTGGCCTCTCTTTAACAAGCAGAAAATTGCTTTAATAAGACGTAATTATGGATAAATAATACTTATGCTGAAAACAGGAAATACCTAAAGTGATTAGATAACGTTTTAAGTGGAATTACTCTCTGTTATATACTTTATACCGAATTGAGATAAATTTTAACTATTGCATTAAACTTAAAGTTTTACGCAGGCTGATAAAACTGAAGCCCTTGACCTGATGTTACGGTCGTAACCAGTCATTAGACCTAAATGGCTAACAGTGGATATTTGGCCTCGTTTCCCTTGTAGTTTATGACAACTACGTAACTTGACCTTTACTTTATGCTGAAGCAAGGAAATATAGATATTAAAATTGTTTAATGAAAGTTTTTACAATCGTCTTAGCATATTTGCTTTAAATTAATTCAGATATAATAGATACTTTTCAAAATTGTTGTTGAGGATGGATTAATAGTCGTATAATGAAAATTTTAAAAAGCAGAATACAGAATAGTCTATATAATTATCTAATCAAAAAGTTTTAAGTGTATACCAATGAAGAAAGAATACATTTTGTATAAAAATCAATGATTTATCTTAAAATAAATAAATATTTGCATGTATTAATTGAATTTGAAAATAGTTTTATATTCTTTTTCGATGTTAAAGTTTTTCTGCATTAAACATGTTTTCCAATTACTATTAAACTCTACGAGAAATGATATTGTTTTATGATTATTTGTATGAACTACATTTTTAAATAGAAAGTTAAATTTATAAGTGGATAAGCCGGAACTCAGGACTCGCTCTTGTAATAAATTGCCCTATATTTATTATCTTGTTTGTCACTTGAAAGCCACTTCCCGGGTTAACTGGTTCTTTATAATATAGTTTCGGATTTAATCCACTTATCAAGCTTCAAGGTAATTTAATGTAACTCTTACATGTCAAAGGAGTGTTATTGAGTTTCATTAATACATACTATGCAGTTGTGTTTGATTAACATATTATCCATTTAAGGGCTGAAAAAGCTTCAGCCGCCCTTGCCTCATAACTGTCTGTTCCTAAATTACTTTAATAATTTAACAATTTCGTCGAATGTGCACGGGAAAAATCGATTATATTTTAGTACAAAGCTCAATCATGTACAGATAACAACGTGGGCTTATTGCATTTTTTTTGTCGCTGGGAAATGCTTTAACGCACGCTGGATGGAGTATACATCTGCATCCAGGAGTGTGGGACTCACTGAAACCAGAATACCCACTTACACCCAGCGGAACCCTCTTCATCCGTTTGGTGGACGCCAGGTGTTCGTTAATGCAATCATCTCTGGCGCCCCGGATGCAGCCGACTCATAGGTTCAAGAAAGGGGAAGCAGGCGCATATAATTGCGCTGTCTTATACCTCCCCTTCTCCGGCGGGAGAGAGAAGCATCGAGTGCTCTCTCCCTTTGCCTCTCTAACGCCTCCTTCTGCAAAATAACGGCCTCACAGAAGGATGCAACTGCCTTCCAACCGCCCACTATGCTCGGTAGCACTATGTGATTTAGCCTGGTCGGATAATGTGGTTGGGCTTATTGCATGGAAAATCTTTATAAATAAAATTTAATTGCTTTTCGTTAGTCTCGCTAAAACTCAAAACTGGCTTGACTAATTAGACTAATTTTGATTTTGTATTATTTGTGGAAGTCCAGGGAAGGTTTAAAAGGTGAGTAAATGTGAAAACAATGCTTGGAATATAGTGAAAACAACAATTTCGCTTCCTCTGAGAAACATTGACGACCTCGCTGTATTTTCCAATCGGTCTGAGTCTGGACTGGTGGAAGGCTTCAGTCTTGCATCGTTACCATCCTACCAGCAACGACGTATCACCAAACAAAAAAATTTGTGTTCGGGTACGATGCTGTGTAGAAACCATATGAAATATATCGCCTCTTAACAGATTAGCGCGCTTCCATCTTAAACTGTATCATCACTTCCCATCAGGTGAGATCACAGTCTTCGTCTTCTTTTGTTAAATGGCACCGCGCCAAACTATCAGCAATAAGAAAGGCATTCCTACCTGTTAAACGTTTGATATTCTTTCCGTCGTTCAGAAATCAAATTAAATTAAAAAGAATATTTTTTTTGACATTTGACATTTTCAAACAATAATTTGTGAACGCAACTATGATATTTTAGGAACTTTCGTGGGAATTTGGAAAATACAGTCGCGTTATCTCGGTTGAATTTTATTTTATTAATTCTGAAACTAAAATGATCTCGTTACCTCTTTTTTAGGTTCGTTAGGCATAAGTGCATCCATCAGCTATGTTACACAAGCATCAAAAACATTGCCTTATTTAATTACACCATTTGAGGATACGCAGACGAAATTGAGCTGGTCACCTAGTAATAAACACCTTCTGTAAATGTATCTATATATAATCTTTTTCATTTCTTTGACGTTGCCTGTCCCCAAATTGGGTTCCACAAAAATCTGCTGCCTTAGAAATACTGGTAAATTTACAGCTACGAAAGAATATACTCTATATGTTTTATAAAGAATTAGGGACGTACTCCGGGTTGCTGTTTGTTTGAATGTGGAGATTAAAGTAACTGTCTTTTTTTTCACGCTGGGAAATGCCTTTACGCACACCGTTCAGACAAAATATGAACGAGAGTGTGGGACTCGCTGGCAGTAAGCCAGAATACACCACTAAAACCCACCCATCCTTTAGTGGAGCACCAGAGGATCGGTTGACGCAATCTACCTTGGTACTCCGGGATACTACCCCTGTTGGGAATTTAGGAAGGGGGTAGGAGCAGCGCAAATCTACGCCTCCTACCTCCCAACCTCCTGCGCCGGAGAAGAGGAGCGTCTATAGCATCCTCCCTCTGCCTCTCATGTGCCTCCTTCAGCGAAATAACAGATTCGCAGAAGGAGGCCACTGCCTTCCACTCCCTTTCGCTAATGAGCATTGCGCCAACTAGACCCTCCAACGAAAGGTCTCCTCCGACCAACGACGTCAAAAGATGCCGCTGGGGTCCCCATGCCGGGCACTCTATTAGAGTGTGTTGCACCGAATCAATAGGTGCATCACACTCATGGCAGGCGGGCGTTTCCTCTCGGCGAACAATCTGATGCAGGTACTTGCCGAAACAACCATGTCCAGTCCGCACCTGCACAAGCCTGTAAGAAAGAGATCCGTGGCCCCTAGACAACCACTTCTCCAGGTGTGGACGGATCGCCCCCACTGTAATTAGACCCGCTATCTGCACTACTTGAAGTTTATTAATTTAATACTTTATTGTAAGTATACTAGCTAAAATATTTGGTCTATAAAAGAGGAACTATTTTACTGTATATTGTTTTTTTACAGCCCTAAGAGATTAAGCAGCGTTTTCCTATTTTCCAACACTTCCAACAATTATCGTTATATTTAGATCAATGTACACAAAACCTTGACAAATTATATACATAAACCTTCCTCAAGAAATACTGTATATATCGGTGTAAACCTTATGAAAATCAATTAAAAACTTTTTGATTTTATCGCGAAGAGAGGGAAGGAGATGGACATATTTTTATAATACTTGAAAATGAAAATCGCGAAAATCTAAAGTGATATTGTGCGACAAACATTTATACAGTGTCATAACCGTATTCATTTGTGTTTGTTAGTTTCAATCAATGAACGTACATTGCTAGCTTCTATTCAACAGACGTTATTGCCAATGATTTCCACAAGGTTTGATTATATGCAGGCAACCGGGCGAGATATTGTCAGTTCACGTAGTTGTTACAAACAAGTGCCAGCTATACTTTTTGATGTTTTCTATTTAATATACTACAGCAATTACAGCCTTTTTCCATGTTTTAAGGAGAAAACCCTATAGAAATGCAACACCATAGAAGAATCCCATGCTGCAGAGTAAGACTGTTTCTTATCAACTAAAACCTTATAGGAACTCCTATCATCGCATGTCAAAAGAGTAAGACCAATTTACTGCGAGAGAAAACCATAATGATCAATAAGTTACAGAGATGGAAAAAGAAAAATGCTTCATAGTTCTCTCATTGTGCTTTTTGGTGAAGGAAATGTGGAAACCTGCATATCTCGGGAGTGATTCGAAGGTATTAATCTTTTTATGTGCCTCATCCTAGATACTTTCCTTTAGGCATATCTTAAAACATCTACTTTGACACTAGACATTTATGCATTTTTGAAGCGAAACTACTTTAGGCGTATGAGGGTAAAATCTTGACGGGCGTCATGAAGATATGAAGCGTTTTTTATGCATGTGGCATTTAAATTTGCCATTCGTCATTTAAGAATTTAATATACTATTTTTCATAAAATATAAAATAATAATATTTCATAAATTCTCTTTTATAAACTTTAAATTCAAAAACAAAATTTAATTAATCATTCCTAATGTTGACATATAATTTGCGGCATTTTTATTTACAACTCGTCATTTGAGATTTCAATAAATTCTTTGTATTCACTTTCGACACTTTTAATATTTTAATGACAATTAAATGCATTAAATTCCTAATATATCTTCCTTTTCCATCCCTCTAAGTTTCGGAAATCTATAGTCTTAGATTTGTATAAATATAAACAAGACTTAAAAATTATTTTGCCAAAGAAGTTTCACTTCTAACATGTGTAGTTTGTACGTACGCGCTTTTAATTTTTTTTAAAGAAACAGGTTTTCATAAGAACAGCACTCGATAATATTTTTATGGGTTTTCGTAAAGACCCTGTGAATTAAAATTTGTTATTTATATCACGATTTTCATATATAAATTCCTCTAAACATAAATTTTAAATTTGGCTACACTATATACCAATGAAAAATATGAAAGTGGTGTGTTGAAAAATTAAATTAACACCTTTTTACCCAATTTGAAATCAAATTTATACGTTATATTATTTAAAATATATATTATTAAATAAACATGTATCTATTAATTTCTATAATCACTATTTATTTGTTATTTCATTGATATTTTATAATGTAGTTGCCTGAAAACATTTAAAGCGATTTTATAACTGAAACTGCATTAGTAAGCATAAATAAAACTCTTTATATATAATCTAATATAACCATTAAAGGACTATTCCATTTAAAATGTTTCTAAATCTTCACGCAAAAACTTTTAGACTGTTTTGATGACACTGCGATAAAATGGTTTTTACGTATATCAAATTAGCCCAAAAGCTGCAATATATTATGTAAAGTAATTTGAGTACGAATTCTACACAAAGTCGCGGGAATCAGCTAAAAATGCATTCTAGTTATTTCCCGTTTTTATGTTTCCATAACTCATGTTATTATGTAAATGGACTCGGAAATACATTTGTATAGTTTGTTTGTAGTAAACAAATATGAACGATGTGACTATAATCCACGGGGAGTTTTCCTTTAATCAACTGAATGGGATAACTACGAATACCTTTTATGAATTAAAACACACACATAAAAACTGTTAACTGTACGAAAACAATCTATGATTACGTATATTTTAGTTTGACGATTTTGTCACACCTAAACCGATATACTGCCCTTCGATTACGTAAACCGCTGTATTTTATAAATATTCTAACGATCGATAGGTGAAAAATTTAGGAATTTTGGGGGCACGGTCACTGTCAACATTAGACGCGCAGTCGCGGGGCATGGGGTATTTGATGATGGGTTTATGTATATACCAATTTATTTATAATAAATTACAATGAAAACACGCTATATACGGTTCAACTATTTTAGTTAGTTGTGTCGAGAATGTAAGTATCCATAAGAAAAGCGGTGTTTATTTTTGAAATATAGCGGTATATTGGTAGGGAATATAGTGTATTTTAATCGGGGGTACGGGTGTGTGTGTTTGGAAGACTTACGGGGTTATTTGGTGTGTCGGACGCCGGTCAGCTCGGGCAATCCATTGATGAGCGACGGGGTGATCGCGTGAAGAGGGCGCGCGGGCAGGCCGGCGAGCGAAGGGGAACTGGCACGTGGCGGAGTGGAGCAATCGATGCTCGGCGCGAGCGCGTCACATTCATGGAGGAACAGCTGACGAGCGACGGGCGACGGGCAAGCCCGTAAACATGAATCGGCCACCGCCCGCCCCGCACAGCTGCGCCGCCCGGCTTCACCCGCTGCGCAGAGCTTCGCGAACACACCCCGCGCCACGCACAATGCCGCGCCGCTTTCTAACCAACTACCAACGCCCCGCGGTCTCATCCGCGTAAATACTGACTATAGATTCAGTTTCGTTAACATGAACGTCTTATTTCACTTAGATTTTAATTACTTCCTTTTAGATTATTAGATACACAATTACATTCATCGTCTAATCGATATATTTTTTACGCTGTGGAATGCGTTTATAGACTACAAGCCCGTATGGAAATGGAGTAACAAAATTAGATAAGATTAGGAATGAGTCGTCGTCGTCGTCGCTGAAACCGATGGACGTCCACTGCTGGACATAGCTCTCAAGTAATTTCGAGCTGGCTGGCTCCAGCGGCTACCGGCGACCATCTTTATCGGTCCACCTTGTGAGGGGTCTGTCTACATTGCGCCGTCCGGTGCGGGGCGCTACTACAGCACCTTCGGGTCCCAACGTCCATCGGTACTTCGGACTATATGCCCCGTCCATTGCCACTTCAGGTTCGCGATTTGTAGTACTATATCGGTAACATTAGTTCTACAACGTATTTCTTCATTTTTGATTCGATCACGTAGAGAAACTTCGTGCATAGCCCTCTCCATCGCACGCTGAGTGACTTTGAGCTTCCGCATGAGGCCCATTGTCAGCGACCACTTCTCAGAACCGTAGGTCATCAGGAATGAGTATATTAGAGGAAGCATGAAAGGATCACCAGTAACCGAGAAGTTAAGGAATGGAAGGCTATCCTGGTATGGACACAACATGAGAAGAGAGGATAGCCATGTATGTAAGAAGTCACTAAATATCATGATAAGGGGCAGGGCCGGAAGAGGGCCACTAAAAATAATGTCTGGATAAACTGTGTGAAAGACGATATGTGTGTAAGGGGTGCGAGTGTAGAAATGACAGCTTATAAAGTGAAGTGCCGAAAGAAACATCCTGTGCCGACCTCACCAAGTGGGATAAAGGCAAGGAAATGGTGAAGCCCATATGGAAAAATTAACAAGTGGTATGACCCAACGTGAATATTGTTTATAAGTCTGTTACTATATCAAAAAATCACTTTTAAAACTATTTCGTCATTTCTGGTACAGACGAGTACACGATACTAATATTTCCTTTTTTATCTTAATATTTTTATTTCTTACTATTTATAACGTACGGCTATAGGGTACAACGGTAATATTTAATATAATGTTATTAAATATTACCGTTGTTCCTTATAGCCGTACATTATAGATGGTAAGAAATAAAAATATAAGGATAAGTATTAATACTGAGATACCAATAATATGGTTTGATTACTGTCGACACATTTATGAACTTTTAAAATGTAAAATGATATCACCAACCTTTTTGAAGATATTAATACGTTCTATAATATTGTAGAACATTTGTTAAAAATGCATTAATGCTAACCAAGGTATGAACCTTGGTTAGCATTAATGCATTTTTATTAGGAATTACTATTTCTTGAGATAGTAATATAGTGTATGTTGCTCGGTGATAATGCAGCTTTGTAATAGTGATTTTTTTAATTAGTCCTGGTTCATCGGTTCAAAAGTGGATATTGAGATTTCTATTAAGATTTTCTTAACATTTGTCTGAGGATGGGAAGTTAGCGGTATGATCTACCTCCGTGCCTCGGAAAGCACGTAAAGCCGTTGGTTCTGCGCCTGATCTCTCTCCGGTCATGTCGGATTCTCGTCACATCAGACAATGAGATCGTTAAATAGCGATAAGACCCCTTATTGTACTGATCATTTTTCTATTTTCTTTTAATATGTAATTTTTTTTGTGTAAAATAAAAATGAGCTGTCTCTCTCTCTCTCTTTTCAATTCCATTTACAAAAACAAGAGTGCATATCAACGTAACAAAACTTATTTTCTGTAATCGTCAAAACATCGATTTTGTTCACCATTTTATAGAGAAAAGTAAACTGCGTCCCCACGAAAATGTTGTATTATTTATTTTTTTGCTTACAGTTAAATTAAGTTTATTAATAACTTGTTGTATGACTAGAAATAATATAAAACATATAATAAACGAATTTTTCTACACATTAATTATTATTTCACTGTTCTTTGAATTTATAAAAATTATACTGAAATCGCTGAACCATATACATTTCAAATTGGAATTCAAACATTATATGTTCAAGAAGGCTTTACAGCACTTTTTAATGGTCCAATATTCTTATCATATTAATTCTAATAATATCAAGGACTTATAATCTAAAGTAACGAGGGTTACTTCGCACTCTGATCTGATAGGTACCCATAACAATATCAGTTGTGTGTCACCTTTTTTTGTCGTCATCATTCCGTTGTGATCTTAATTTATTTGTTAAGATTAGAGCCTCTTGCTTTGTTTACATTTCCGCGTTATGTATTTATGAAAAGAAATCTTGAAAAGCATGCACCCTAACTCGTCGAATATGCTCAATATCTGAGCTCGGTGGGCGTAGCTGCGTGCAGCGCGTGCGTGACTATCCTCCGACAAACGCCAGGACACAGGTGTTACAGAACACCATTAAAGAAATCTTATATTAAGCCCAATACACCTTAGAACTCATGTGTATATTATGCTCACATATTATGGAATACAGTCTCTTTGTAAATCTGTTATTGAGCCCATAACCATTAAGTTATATTCAATTTTAATAATTCTTTATTCAAGTAGGCCTTTAGTGCACTTTTGAATCCACACATTTTTTGTTATTTTTTAGGTAGTTTTAATATCTACAAATAACATGTGGCATTTTAATTAGCCACTTGTTATTCAATAGTTTAATATACTATTTTTCATAAAATATTAAATAAAGTCTCGGAAATATAAAGTTTTAGATTTGTATAATTATAAACAAGGCTTAAAAATTAGTTTGCCAAAGTTTCACTCCTGACATATGTACTTTTTACACACGTACTTTTATCTTTCTTTTTTATTTATTTATCTATTAAGTACACTAATAATAAGATATTTTGATTGATTGATTGATTAATATACACACATAACATTAGCTAAGACATGACAACATATTACATTGAAATGAAAAATGAAAAAAAAATGAAGAAGATATATTTAAATTAAATTGCAGTTCGTATTATAAAAGTAAGGGGAGTTTCACCGTATTCAGGTATAAGCAGGTAGCTTTTTTTCGCAAAGAGTATCATTCTCTCCCACGCTTTATTTCGTCGAAGTAATCCTTCAAATTATAGTACGATATTTCAATTACTGTTATTTTAATAAAGGATTTGAATCAATTTTTATGAAACCCACTAGAACTTCTAACAAGTTTATTTTTGTTTCTTGTGTTATGTGATATATAATCCCCTTTTCCTTGAACGTGTCACTATATTTATCTACGTATAATAAGTTTTCATTTTTCTCTTACCTTGGACCCATATTAAAGATCTCACATTATCTCATTACACTCTCCTACTATATTCATTTATTTATTATGCACATAAATTAACAAGACCGCCTTTGCAAGCTCAAGTTCTATGTTTTTATATTTACTGATATGTTTGTGTGCTAGAAAGTGTTTCTATCTATTAAACTGCTTAATATAAGACCAACTTTTTAATAAATGAAGCTTACTAATTCCCATCGGAGCTGCGTTGTGCTATGTACTTATTAATTATGACAACACATGTCTTTCCGAGGAAATATCGTAAAAATAGCAAAAACCATCACACGAGGTTTAATGGAAATTAGTTAAATGTTACCATCTAGACATTACCAGCTTATACTTCAAAGTTAAAAATGTAGATTTAATTTAGTAAGTATCGTTTGATTTTGTTTAAAAACCGATGGTTACAGTGATATGTTAACTAGGATTTTTGTATTGCAAAACTGTCGTTTATCTGGTGCCATAATTCTTTTGAAACACGGACACAATATTTCCTAGCCCCGCCCCGTATCCTAGTTGCGATCAAGGATTGTTTTTCCCAGCCGATATAATTTATGCGTCACCTTGACCCAGTTACGGCGTATCTGCATTCAGAGGCTTAGGTTTAAAGATGCGTTCCATATATCTAAATCGTGGAAGCGTCGTCAATTTTACTTACAAGAGCCGTATTTCTTTAATTTATATAATCCATTTAAATATCGTATTTTTTAAGAGAGAAAAATAAAAGAATTGTATATATATTCAAAACCTTAGGTCTACAAACGCGTTTCATATAACCGAATCAATCATACTTCCAACAATGGCATTGTCTTGATTTGTATAAATGATGTAGATATCGTATTTTCCTAAAATAAAAATCACTTTTCACATGAAAAAAGTTATATCCATTCAGAGACAGAAGGCAAAAGATGTGAATTTATACATTTGAATCAAATATATTTAAAAATTTATTCTTTGTTTTATATAAACGTTTTTGGGATTAACAAACACCCTTTTTTACGTAGATAATTGAGAGAATTTTATCTGCATTCAGAGGCTTAGGTCTGAAAATGCGTTACATAAATTAACTTTATTTACAAAAGTCGACTTATATAAACCACATAAGTACCGAATCTTTAAAATATATTATACTTTTTACACAGCGATAATAAAAAGTGAGAGCACTCATCGTTTTTAGAAAACACCGCTTTAGAAGAATATTGACACAATTCCAAAAGTATTTTTACGAAGTAAGTTTAAGTATTTTTTTGAATCAACCAAAGCCATAATAACATGTTTTTTTTTGCGCTGGGAAATGCCTTTACGCACCCCGATGAAAGACTAATCCAATCGGGAGTGTGGGACTCATTGATAACAGAGTATCCACTAAAACTCAGCAGATTCCTCCATATCAATGAGTGAAATCACTAGAGGTTCCCTTACTGCATTCCATTTTAGTGACCCGGATGGTGCCAACTATGAGGATCTACCACTCAATACAGTGAGGCATGAAGTGCATACGTGCAACTTCTGCCACCAAGCCTCCTCCGACGGCGAGGGAGAGCTCCAGCCTCTTGCTCCCTCAGCCTCTCATTTACCTCCTTCATCGAGATGGCGGTCTCGCATAAGAAGGCAACTGCGCTCCACCCAACTTCACTGGCAAGCATTACCCCAATTATGCTCTTCAGTAAGAGATCTCCTCTAACCAGTGACAACAAGATATGCCGCTGGGGTGCCCACGCTGAACACTCCGCTGGAGTATGGTGCGCCGTATCTACAAGAGCACCAAACTCATGACAGGCGGGCGTTTCTTGACTGCCAACGACCTAGTGCAAGTACTTGACGGTAGGAAATAGAGCTAATTGTTCAGGTCAGGTCGGATGGCCTCCACCGTGACTATATCCACAGTTGGAGATCCAAGACCTTCCCTTCATTTTTCTATGGGCGATTCGATCTCTGGCGGCGAGAGCCCTGAGTCTCCGGACCTGGTCATCGTAAGAATCAGCACCTCTGGAAGCCCTTGTACCTACCCTGCCACTGATAGGCGACTGCAAGGCCCTCCGCCCGCAACTCCCAAGGGGGATAGCCCGCCAATAATAACATAGGCGATACCAAAGCGTTATTTGAATCTAAAATGTTGGGCACAACAATTTATAGAGAGTATTCCAAATTTTGTAAAATTATAAATAAAAATAATGCTTGTATAATAATTTAAAAGCGGCTATATGATACTTATAACATTTTCTATCTCAAATGTCCTTGCTGCAGTCAGAATTACAACTGTTGCGTTTGGCTTAAATCCAGAGAGTAAAGAATACGTCTTATTCCTATATAAAGCGTTTTTATTTATTGCTAGAATGTGATCACACCTGATGGTAAATGGTGATACAGTTTAAGGTGGAAAGATGTTAATCTGGTGAGAGCCTACGCTTAGAAAACCTTATAATATTCTATTAGAAATATATCAAGACATTTCCTTACAACTTGTGGATATTCATATTTGATAAATAATGAGGACTGGAAAGCCGTTAGGCATAATACTATAGGATCTAATCTGCTTTAAGTCATACCATCAGAAACAATTGCTCTAGCAACAACAGACAAATAAAGAACTTGTGAACATTATATTTTAACTGTTTTACTAATTGTATTTTGCTTTATTGACATTACAAGTAGTTTTATATAATCTGTATATATAAGAGATATCCAGGTATCTATTGACTCATCGCGATATCTCTGGAACCATAAGGCGTAGAGACTTGAAATTTGGTAGCAATATTCCTTTTGACGAGTAGAGGTCACCTAAGATTTTGCGAAATTCCTCCCGCAAGGGGTGGTTAATTAAAATAAATTCAAACTTTATATTTACAAACTATATCTTTTATAGCATGGTAAAACTTTTTTTTTTGACATAATGGAATCTATCAAAAGTAAATTTTAGGAAATTCCACCCTCAGTACGGATATGTTTCTTAACAGTATATCAATTTGCCTAAACTAATAAAATGCTATCAAAAAACATTCCACGCAGACGAAGTCCCGGGTTCAGTTAGTTCTTAATATACGATCACATTCTCGCTCAAATATTTAATCGTTAATACAGTATTTTTTATATATACCTACACCCAAGTTGATGTTTTCACAGTGCCAATATTAATTACATTTGTTTTGGGAAAATATGTACGACGTCATCTATTGAAAGCTTAAGTTTAAACGTTTCTTTCGATGTAATGAGTTTAAGAAATTCTTATATATTACTTGTTTATCCTTATAATTAAAATATTATTTCATTGTTTTTTAACTTCATTGCAATAAGGCACATGTAAAGATTTACATTTACAAACTATGAACGGAAGAAAATTTTCTAACGAGAACGTATAATACGTTGTTTTGATATGGTATTTTCTGAATGCTTCTACACCCACGTAAATGGTGACTTAAAAATGCGCATACTATCACGATAGCGTGCATGCGTGTTTAATGAATGTTATAAGATAAACAGTGAAGCCTTATAGGACCCATTTACGTATTTTACCCATTTACTGTTAAACTATGTATATTGAGTATTTATAATGAAGATACAAGTAATTTCTTCCATGGGATATATGCAATGAACTTTATACCACTTCACAGATTGTATCTTGTAGCAGTTCTTATGATGCTGTACTTGTAACTAGTTATTAGGACATGAGAGTAAAGTGAGACAGAATACACTTTATTGTACACCACAAACAATACAGGAAATGCATCCCTCAAACGTAGGGTATAATAAATTTTAACAAAAAAAGACCCGCCTTCAAAACAAACTCTTACAAATATATTAATATGCTCTAAAAAATAATTTCATATTCTTTTTAAGAGTACTTCGTATTCTTACATTCAGAATCGACGTCAGCCAACCTTTCATATAAAAAAAGAATCATCAAGATCGGTTCACCCAGTCGGAAGATATGAGGTAACAAACAAACAACACAGACGAAATGATAACCTCCTCCTTTTTTTGAAGTCGGTTAAAAAGGCGGTCTTATCGCTTAGTACCGATTTTTGCCAGACAACCTTAGGGTTAGAAAGATTTTTGTTACGAAATAGGGTAGTTGGTGTCTAAAAATGTAAGACAAGGGTGACTTATGACGAAGATCTATTGGGTATGATTCAATACAACCCATTTTTTCTTCCGGTACAGTGGATTTTCGTTGTCACACATCACACAAGTGACAAAAAGATATTCATAAACCTACTATTGCATAAGATTTAGTTTAACAGACGGCCTTATTTCTTTTCTTTTTCAGATACATATAAGAGGCAGAAGGAGGACGCTGTTAATACTCTTCTTCTCCGGGGGAGATTGGCAGGTAGGAGGCGTAGAAATGTGCTTCTCCTGCCTTCTTCCTAAGTTTCCCAGTGATTTCCCTCTAGTAGATTCCGTCTACTAATCCTCTGTTGCTTCACTAAAGGATGAGAAGGATATCGCTAGATTTTAGTGGATATTCTGGCTTGCTGGTGAGTCCCACAATCTCGACAAGATTTTACGTCTGATCGGGTCGCGTATAGGCCTTTTTAAAATAATGTTTATTACTTAACTGTCTTTTTAATATTACCCTAAGAGCTATGAATTCATAGTTTCCTCAGCTAAAAAAAGTGGAAGTCAGTATATACTCTTTCGATACGTTTATCTATATATATACAAGAGATATCCAGGTATCTTTTGACTCATCACGATATCTCTGGAGCCATAAGACGTCGAGACTTGAAATTTGGTGGAAATATTTATTTTGACGAGTATAGGTCAGCTAAGAACGGGTTTTAATCAATTCCATCCGCAAGGGGGATGGCGGGGGTGTTAATTAAAAAAAAAATCAAATTTTCGCATTTACAAAGTATACACCGATAATCTAGAGCCTGAAAAAGGACTATAAGCTCTTTGCAGTAATACACAGCAAATAGTTCATTGAAGTATTTATACGTATATAGCCTAAATTAATGAAAATGCTACCCAAAAAATATTCCACGCAGACGAAGTCGCGGGCTCAGCTAGTATAATATAAAAACATCTTGTGTTCACTGTTTGTTATCGAACTCCATGGAAACGAGTTCGTCTATTTCTATGATTTTTAAACGTACATTTGGTAAGTGTGAGAACAGTTCGTATTGGTCTCTTCAACTTCTTACCTCACCTCTCATTTTTAATCCAGGTATGAAATAGTTTTAGCGAGACAGTGACACTTAAAACGATTGTTGTGAAAGAAGTTGTTAATTGTATTGTGATTCTTACAATATAAACATATTTTAGACTGCAATACAATGATATAATAAGTAGCTTAGTTCCCACTAGATTGGCCATAAAATCTCGCAAACAATAAAGCGGTTTAAGGCCAGTCTCCTTGCCAAAGAACGCTAACACATGTATTGTGTCCGATGCAGTAACAACTGTTGCGTTTGGCTTCACTCCAGCTAAATGGGAAATTTTTATTCAATTACATATGTAATAGAAATGAAATTGTTGCTGTCATTCGTTCGATGGGAATTGGCTTGTCCCCAGCTCGCAGAATAAAAAACTAAGCTGGAAATAATATGGTCCGAACAAAGAATTTTTAAATGCAACACTTCGCATACAATGAAATATAAAAATGTGGTATTTCTATAGTGATGAAACATCCATATTATACGTAATTATAATAGGATTAAGTCTTGATGACAAATCGTCAGAGATGGTAAAGATATAACTTTAATCGTGTACAGTATCGGAATTCAAACTAATTTGCTTTGCGACACTATATTACTATGGTAAGATTGTTATTGGTGAATTAAAATAAATAAAAATGCGTGCGTACAAACTATACATGTCAGAAGTAAAACTTCTAAGGCAAACTAATTTTTAAGTCTTATTTATATCTATGCAAAACTAAAACAATAGATTTCCGAGACTTAGGGAAAGGGAAAAAGGAAGATATGTTAGGATTTTAACGAATTTAACTGTCATTAACATATGTGAAAAATGTCGAAAATTGACAAATTGTAAATAAAAATTCCACGTGTCTGGTCAATATTAGAAATTATTAATAAAATTTTGTTTTTAAATTTAAAATTTATAAAAGATAATTTATGCAATATTTTTATATTACGTTTTATGAAAAATAGAAAATAGTAGAAGTTTAATGACGAGTGGCAAATTAAAATGCCACGTGTTATTTGTAAATATTAAAACTACCTAACTTTCAGACGAATTAGCATAAAACACGCTCCACAGTTTCGTGACGCTACTCACGCGTTTCGTCCGTAAAAAGTTTACCCTCTTGCACCTAAAGAAGTTACACTTCAAAAGTGCGATCTCCTTAAATTTTCTTACTGAGAATCGAACTCGAGAACTCCACTAGAGAAGCGAAGAAGTACTTGCGTAGAAATCAACAAGATTACAAGGTAAGTAGCAGCATATTAACATCCCACTGCTGGGCACAGACCTCCTCATTCATAGGAGAGAGAGAGGTTACAGACTACCTTCTAATAATTATATAATATTTTCATGTACTGGCAAATCCGATACTGCTGTGGCACCATATAAACATTATCGATAAACTCTTGGGATTTTTTCATTTACATTATTATTTACTTAGCAATTTTGGTTTAAAACTTCCGTATTTATCGACTGTACTTATAATTGTTAGACGCTATATTTATATTTTGTTGCTAAACAGATTGACTTTCGAGCAGAGGTTCTCAACAGGGGGGTAATTTGATAGTTAGGGGGGGGGGGGGCAATTCTAAATCAACCGGCACCGGGGGCAAGGCTCGCACTAAATGAATATAGAAAAATCAATTTCTTCATTATATCTTTTGATAGCAATTTTACAGTGATTTCTTCCTAAAATTTATCACTTATATTTCATAGAAAGAACAAATCAAGTATCATACGTAGCATTTTATTAACTATAATATAAAATTTTAATAATATTAAGTTGAATTTTGCCCTAAAAAATAGAATAAAAGAAATCAAGTCAAATTTTATAACATAATTATAGATACCAATTAAAAAAAATAAACGCTAAGTAATTTTTAAAGAAACTTTATTCTCTTTTTCCCTATTTTCAAACATTAAGATAAAGGTAAGTAGCAGTTCATTAAGGTCCACTGCTGGGCACATGCCTCCTCGCTCATATGAGCGAAGGTTTTTAGAGCATAGGCCCGCCTCGCTGCTCCTCTACGGATTGGCAGGCATAGTACACAAGTGTACTCTGTATTCCTTCACTTTCATAGTCCGACGTGACGGCAATCCGACACGACCGTAGAGAGAGATCAGGCACAGGACGACGGCTTAACGTGCTCTCCGAAGCACGGTGGTGAATCACAGCGCCAAATTTTTCCCAACTTCCCAACATATTGAGAAAATCTTAATAAAAAACTCAATATCGATTTCGAACTGGCCCGACCCAGGACCTCATCTCTGTAGTCGAACATGCTAACCACTAGGCAGTAACATTAAGATAGGACCTAGTATAAAACGAACCGACTGCTAATCCGCAGTGGAACAGCGTGGTGGGTCTCTATGCTCTAAAAACGCTCTCTCCGAGGAATGAGAAGGCCTCTTCCTAGCCCGTGGGACGCTGCTACCTTCTTACTGACTAGTATAAAAGGAAGTTTTGCTTGTTTTCTATAGAGCCCCAAGGACTTCACTTTCTACCTGAAACGTCCTCATTATATTTATTATAAAGTTTTTAAAACCCTTGAAAACACAACGAAAAGAAGGTAACTATTGTGCTAGTGTAAAGTTAAAACTTGCATCATTAAAAAGTTTAACTATGGTTCAGTTTTACTTACCTATGTATATGCTGGTCCACTTTAAAAGGTATATCTATTTAGTAACCTTAAAGTAATAGATAGGTAATGTAATGGAGGCTGACACCGATTCCAAATATAAGAATACGAAGAACACTATAAAAGAATACGCAATATTATCTTAATTTTTAGAGCATATTAATGTATCTGTAAGTTTGTTTTGAAGGTTCTTTTTTTGTTAAAATTTATATTTATTTTTTCATTTTTAGTGAATCCGAAGTAAACTAACAAATTTGTCTCAATATGTGTACACCTAAAAACGTGTTGCAATGCAGCAACAAACGTAAGCTCATTGCTATTTGATTACAGACACTTTCTGCCATAAACCGCACCCTTACTGTAAGCCGTTGAGGAGATCCATAGATCTTCATATTTAACTACGACTAGCACTTGACCATACCGAACTTATGGTAGGCAACTCAAATATCTGGATAGTCTATAGAAGATTCTGCCGAGTATCATTCATTTGCTCCTAAGAATTGAAGAGTTTCATCACTTTATCATGGACTCCATCATCAGAACCTAACCAAACTATCACAAAACAAACCTTGAAGTATATCCTTTCAATAAAAGAAAAATCATCGAAATTGGTTGGCGTGATCTTGAACTATTCTTCCATTTGTCGCGCACATGCTTAATGCAAATTTAACACTTATCCGGTTTTCTCATAGATGCCATCATCAGAACTGGATTTAAAAAAATCATCAAGATCGGTCCACCCAGTCGGGAGATATGAGGTAACAAACATAAAAAAATACAGACGAATTGATAGCCTCCTCCTTTTTTTGAAGGCGGTTAAAAAATATACAACATCATCATATCTATATATTTCGATGAGACATTATAAAGAATTTATTTTATGTTTAAGCAATCAAGTTTATGGGAATATTTCAACGAAAAATGCTTGGATTCAAGTCCAGTTTCATATATATAGACTCATACAATTTATGTTTAAAATATCATTATTGTAGTGATCAAAAAATTAAGTACAGAGTTTCTTGACGATATTTTTTCGACGGCCTCGCTAGCACAATGTTGCCAGTTCGTTAGCAGAGGTACAATATTCGATTTCAGTCAGAACAAATTAGGCAATTGCTTTTTAAATTTGTCCGAGTCAGGACTGGAAGTAGGCTTAATTCGTGACTCGTTTGATAATTTCAAACTACCGTAACGTGTCACCAATATTATATTTCAATACGCTGCTGAGTAGGAACCATAAGAGGGTTATAGATCACCTCTTACAAAGTTAGCAAGATGTTATCATAGACTGTATCATTACCATCATTTGAGATTACAGCCAAGAGCTTAAATGTAAAGCATCACCCACGAACAGACTTGGCGGTTCAAGAGCTTGTCATGCTTACTAAAATAATAAATATGTATGTTTTTAAGATTTATATTTAAATTCTGACTTTCGTATACCTGTATAGAGGAAGCTTGTATGTCACAAGGTTTATACGTAAGGTATTAATATCACACAGCTGGGCAAATGCCTTCTTATTCTTACCTAGGGATGTTTTTAAAGCGTGAAACAACCACGCTACTCCAACGCGGGCTGGGAGGCTATACATACCACAAAATTGCTTCTAGGATGTTTTTTTAACGCTGTGATCTCATCTGATGATACAGTCTAAGATAGTAGCGTTCTTTTGGTAAGAGGTAATTTATCACTTACAGAAACCTTTTGGACGAAACAAATTAAAAACTTAGTAGGCGCTGCTCTAAATTTGAAACCGCGACATTTCTTAACAAGAAGTCACACATTTCACCACTGGTCCTACATGGCATGTCAGTTTATATTAGCATATACGTAAACTATTTTTCTGAATAAATCATCACTGGACCTACTGGCTCGTTAGATTATATTTGCATACAGTTAAACACCTTTTTCTGAACAAAAAATCACGGGTCTTAAAAATAAGTCTACATGGCAAGTCAGATCATATTTACATACAGGTAGACGGCTTACATGGCTTTTCAGATCATATTTGCATTTAGTTAAACGGTTTTCCTGAACAAGTCACGCGTCTCATAACTGTACATGACTTATCAGATTATATATAGCTACAGACAAAGGACTTGTCTCATCAAGAAGTCACAAGTCTCACCACTTGGCCTACATGGCTTGTAGATTATGACACATACAGTTAAACCTTACAAGGATTAATTATATGGAAAGGGAGTCACGGGAACTAACTAATAGATGAATAAATAAAACGTACAAATATAATAAAAGTAATGTTTACTTAGCATTACATGTTATGTCACTTATTGTTTTATAACGTCCTGAAAAATGGCTTCAATGTACGATAGCCGATAATATTAATTGTTATGGACGCCTATTAATTACACGCGGTGATTTTGACAACTCCGCCCCCTTCCCCTTCCCCGGTTGGATATTATGGGATCTGGCTTCATCCACCATCTTGCTAAAATCTCCGTGGGATTTTTACAACACAGGTTTTAATGTAAACTATTATGTTAATGTTTGACTATTTTGTAGATGAGCAACGCTACTAAGTTTCGGATTTTCCTTAAATTTTACGTATTCCGAAGCGGGGGACCTAAAATACCCCATGTATGAATTTTACTTTACTAGAAAGCGCCTCATAGAAGCGCAACAGTATGCACATGAAGTTCCGATGGCTGTTTCAGATTTCTATACAAACGAGTTGGGGTCTTTAGGTACCCCCGTTCGGATCACGGGTTATTTTTTGATACTTAAATCACTAGGTTAACCTTTCCGGGCGAAAGGTTAACCTAGTGATTTAAGAAAAGAATTAGAGGATATTTGCTTAGAGCCCGGCTCTTTCCAAAATGAGATGTTGTGAAATTCGTCTCAACTACCTCTCCCTTTTAACAATCATGTAATTAAAAGATACGACCTAACTTTGATCGATCAAACCATTTTAACTCTATTGCTCTGTTTAAGCATATTCATAGCTGTCTAAGCAATGTCGTATTACACGAAAATTACGTAATGAAACAGTGTAGAGTACTTAGATACAAGTGTGTATTGGAATTCCTAAACGACTGGACCGATTTCTTTGTGTGTTCATAAGGATTCAAGAATATTTTAAAAATGACATTTCTTTCTGGACTTCCCAACATTTCCACGAGATCAAGAACTACGCAAGTGACATCGAAGGGAACAACAACATATATACGAGCAATGTTTTCGATATTAGACAAGGATTGGAAAACCTACAACTCATGACATGTCAAGGATTATGTACAAGTACAATGAATTATTCAAGAACATATTTTCCATGTAAAATTATGGTAAAACAGTGTAATATGCAGACATGCGTCTGTTACCTTGAGAATACCAAAACTGTAGGAAAATTTTGAAAGTGACTTACAGTATGAAGTCAATTTAACAGACAGATAAACAAAACTACACTTATGCTTATATGTGTATCATATATTTTGTTCGATTGTATATTTGACGAAAAAACCTAATAAAATTTGCATAAAATTATGAATTTCGTGAAATATAGAAACGTAAGACTTGACTCTGCCTAAGTTGGCTCCGAAATTTTTGTACTAAATATTCTAAACGTATTTTTGAAGTGAGAGTGGCATTTTAATTTGCCACTAGTCATTTAATAATTTAAACAAAACACAAATTAATTCATAATTTCTAATATTGACTACAAATACTTGGAATTTTTATTTACAATTTATCATTTGTGATTTCAATAAATTATTTGTATTATTTTTCGACACTTTTAATATATTAATGACAATTAAATTACTAACATATCCTACTTTTTCCCTCCGTCTAAGTCTCGGATATCTAAATTTTTGGATTTGCATAAATATAAACAAGATTTAAAAATTTATTTGCCAAAGTTTCATTTCTGACACGTGTACTTTGTACGCACGCACTTTTCTTTAAATCATTGAAATATTGCAGGAGAGAGAACAAAAATGTATACTTTTTACTATGTCATATAGCAATAAAATAATTATGACAGCAATTGATATTGTATTTAATTTTGTACATACGCCGTCAGAAACTCGAGTATTTCACTCCTACCTTCGTACCAAATGAAGTATTTAAAAATTGATTTGATCTCTAAGAAATATAAATGATGATTTTTAGAAAGAAACCCCCCCCCCCCCTTCCTCCGCCCTTTACAATCAAACAGTCCCCCTGACGGACGTGGGCTCCGTATTGGGAAACACAGCTTTAAACGAACTCGATATCGGATTTACATCTTGGCACTGGATTATTAATTATTCACTTTTTATTCATTACATTATTGTTGAACCAGAAAATTTGGCTAATAGATAAATCTTCATAAGCCCGCCTATTTCATTTTGTGAAATAAAACTTATAGATAAATAATTCAATATGCAATATTTTTATTTGTCACCAATAATTTACAACGTTCATTGTTTATTTATATCATATTCATTTTATTCGTACGTCTCGACTGGACATGTTAGAATAAATAATGACAAATTGAGCCTGTGCCAAGCGTGACTGGTTATCCTCTAAATAAGTTTTTTTAACTCTAAAACGAAGTCTTATAAAAAAGATCATTGAAAAAAATCAACATATTAAAAGTCCTACTGTTTGTTATAAATAAAAGCATATCATCAAATTTTACTTTTTAAATAAAAATGTAAGTATATACATAAATCTTAATGATTGCCAACTTTACGACGTAATTTGAATTTAGTGACGTAATTACTTCAAATTTAGCGTTACTTTTTAATTTCCTACTTACATTCGACGCTTTAAATGACTTGTGATGATGACCCATACAAAAATAGGAGATAAATTACTTCACTATTATATAACGTTGAAGGTAAATTATTCCACTTTATACAAACGTAGGAGGGAAATTACTTCACTATTATACAATGTGGGAGGTAAATTATTCCACTTTCATACAAACGTAGGAGGGAAATTACTTCACTATTATACAATGTGGGAGGTAAATTATTCCACTTTTATACAAACGTAGGAGGGAAATTACTTCACTGTTATACAATGTGGGAGGTAAATTATTCCACTTTTATACAAACGTAGGAGGGAAATTACTTCACTATTATACAATGTGGGAGGTAATTTTTCAACTTTTTCAATGATATTCATGTTATATTTTCTTAACTGCAATCAATGCCTAAAGTGTTTCAAAGTTTCAATTATTTTGGCCATAACGTAGAAGGCAAATTACTCCACTATTTGATATTGTACGTAAAATGAATTGATTATAAATTTCGACGGTCTCGCTGCCGCAGTAGTGTGAGTACGCGCCTTGCCGGCAGAGGTCCCGGGTTCGATCCCCGGAAGGACGAATTTAGGAAATTGTATTTTCTCATTTATCCGAGTCTGGACTGGTGGGAGACTTAGGCCGTGGCTAGTTACCACCCTACCAGCAAAGACGTACCGCTAAGCAAAGAGATATGTGTTCCGGTACGATACTGTGTAGAAACCGTAAACGGGTATATCGCCTCTAAATAGATTAGCGCGCTTCCATCTTAAACTGTATCATCACTCCATCAGGTGAGATCACAGTCATGCGCTGAACTGTCAGTCAGTGTCATAAAATGATTTTTTATCATATATACTGTCATACTTTTATCATTTTAGGAAAACACTTTTAGCAAGGAATTTGCGCAACCAAATAAAGGTTCATGACTTCCGTTTCTTGTGAGGAAATATAGAAAAAGTTTGACTATCAAAGAGTCTTTAAAAAAATCATTCTAGGAGATTATTTTTTTAAAATAAAAATATACGACTGGAATCATAGTTTTATGAAACTGTCGTGCTTAAGTTTGTACTTCCAATATCAGATAATGGAAGTAATTTATCTCCCATTTTTGTATGGATAAAGGTAAAGGGTAATATTTTTGTAATTCTTGATAAACACATTTATTAGAAACCAAATTATAAAGACTCACGCCCTACGTTTCTTTTCACGAAATCTATATAGGAAAGTTTCTCTATCCAAGATTCTTAAGGATGTGTGAGAATATTTTCATTAAATAGACATAACTTTGCAAATCCATTTTGCATAAAAATGTCGTTGCTTTTAAGCTATTTTATTGAAATACGATGTCATGTACTTTTGTTCGGAGAAAGATAAAAGTTACCTGTTTATTTCAATTATGTGATAAGTCCCTAAAGATCCATTCAGAGGCATGACGTTATTGAAGTAAAGAGGCGAAATGTATTGTCATAGGAATCATACACAGTGTGAATAAGAAAATTGACTCGTGGTATAAAAAAACATTGTGAAAGTAATGAACACATTTATACATTTCCAACATTCCTATAATGTCATGAAAGAATCATGAAAGATAAACAAACATAATGCAAAAAAAAAAAACAAAACAATGTAATCACGTCAAAAGTACAAATGTATAGGCGAGAACCATCACAGTTGTAATTATAACAGAAGTAGTCTTTAATGTAATCTCACTTAACGGTAAGTGATACTACAATCTAAAATGGTAACGCATTAACCTTAAGAGGTATCCTCATTAAGTTATGATGAGAGGTAAACTAAAAGTACAAAATCAAAGTAAAAGTTAAATAGAACCCTGTAATTTCACTTGATGGTAAGTGATGTTACAATCTAAGATACTTTAATAGGTATAGTCGCTTACTCTTTTTTATTTTATTATATTATTTACAGATGTCTTTGCTTGTAAGATTGACGATGACCATGGCGGCAAATCTCAATATAGATATTATTTTTTTCAACGCTGACCAAACCCTGACCACAGAGGCCAATCTCAACATAGATTTTTGTAAGCTCAGATTGATATGCGGCCGTGATGGCCGATTGGAAGATATATATTATTTTTACAGGTTGGAGCTTAGCTTTAGATTTAAATCTCGCGAATCGAAATTCAGCCCAGGTAGCTAAACTCCATGTATAACATTTTTTTTAAACTTTCGGTAAAGCGGCTAATCTCAATGTGATTTTTTTTAATAGAAATAATTGAACATTAGTCAAGCCAGTCAACTTGCATAAAGATTTTTTAAAATAATGAACTAATTTCGACTACAACGCCCAATCTCATCATTGGCTTGTTTAAAGTACTGTCATTATTGGCTTCTTCAAGCCAAACTAAGGTCATGGTTACTAACTAAATTTAAGTGTTTTTAAAAGTACTGACTGAATTTTGGCCATGGTGTCCAATCTCAATAAATTATTTTAAGTAACGACTAAAGTTTTATCGTGGCGGCTAGTCTCTATAAAGATCTTTTTAAATCAATCACCGAATTTAGACCATAGCCGGCAATCTCAATATATTTATTTTACAGCACTGACTGAACTTTACTCACAGCGGTCAATCTCAATATACATTTTTAGGGCACTGACCGAATTTCGGCTATGAAGGCCAATCTCAATTTTTTTTAACACAGTGAAATTTCGCCGCAGCTGTCAATCTGCATATATATTTCTGAAAGCACTGGTCGAATTTCGGCCATGGTGGCCAATCTCAATTTTCATTTTTCTTTACCTTTGGACGCCTATTCTACATAATATTATTTTGTCCAATTGAATTTCGTATTGAATCTATATAAAAAAATAAAATTAGAGTGTCTGTTTGTAATCAAATTAAAAGCTTCTCATTAAAATATATACTTATATAAAAATAAAATATTTTTATAAATTTATGTCTGTCTGTTTGTTCTGTATCTCTGAAACGACTGGAGCGATTTTGAAGAAACTCAGATAGCTGATGTCGTAAGGAGATACGTAGGCTACTTTTATTTAATAGCTAGTAAAGAATATAAAATAAACAGTATCGAGTACTATCGCCTTTAATTTATACTTATGACGCCATCACAACGCAACAATATATCGATATATCGACTAGTAATCAAGAGCCCACTCGTTCTCCTGTAGGAAAGCATCGACAACTTCCTTCATAGTGAAATTAGGGATGAGCTGATCCGCTGTTAACTTCACACGTGTCACCGGATCGAAATGGCCCACTCTCTGAAACAATATACAACAACAAACTTAACAGTGCATTTTACATATCTAAACTAATATAAAAAAAAACTACTGGAAAGATTTCAAAAAAAATTTCACCATTATAAAGCTGCATTTTCACTGAGCGACATAGGCTATATTAATTTCTCAAAAAAAAAATAGGGATACCTGATAAAAATGCATTAATGTAAATATAATTAATTATTAATGCATAAACTATTGATGATAGAACAAAAAAAATGTTCTATAATATTATAGAACGTATTAATATCTACAAAAAAGTACGCGATATGTCCAATTATTGTAGTTATGCCACTATAACTACTTTCTTACATTTTAAAAGTATAAAAAAGTGCTGACAGTAATTAAACCATATTGTTCATACCTCTATTTTATTAAAAAACGTTTCAATACCTGTAAAATACTATTTAAATTATTAAAATCGGACTTTCCATTCAAAAGACATAACGAATTGAAAAATGACAATCTAAAGAAAATTGTAGCGACCCTACAATTTACAGTTAATTGAGCTAACGACTGGTGAGTTATCTCATATTCTAAGGATAGTAATGATACGCACCGATATACCTATACTGTCTTTATTTTTTTCAAGCTAACAATTACTTGAGTGATTATAAAAAATCTTTCATTACCTCCTTGAAATCTAGCATCAATCAATACCTGTATTTTAAATTGACTAATGTCGGACATCCTACGTAAATGACGTTAGTAATTTAATATTTATTAATTAGATATATATTCGTTGTAAAGTTAAATCTGTATATTGATTATAAATCCGGGATCCACCGTCAATTTTTGCACTTGATCAAGCTAATTTTTCGTGAGTAGCTTCATTTTGATGAAACGTCCAACTATTTCCTGCACGAGAACTACCACAAGGTAGATAACAGGGGTAACAGGGATAAAATATGTTGATTTCATGATTTATAAAAATTTTATTACTAACAGGGTTTTTTGGTATAAAGGTAAGGTACTTACCTTTATAACAAAAACACGTTAATGAGCTGCTACTTAGCAGCCTATTAACCTGCTGGGCACAGGCCTCCTCACTCCTACGAGAGAGGGTTTTTAGAGCATAGACCCACCACGCTGCTCCACTGCGGATTGGCAGGCATAGTACACAAGTGCACTCTCTATTCCTTCACTCTTATAGTTCGACGTGACGGCAATCCGACACGACCGGATAGAGATCAGGCGCAGGACCGACGGCTTAAAGTGCTCTCCGAGGCACGGAGGTGGGCAAATATTGAGAAAATCTTACTAGAAAACTCACAATCGATTTCGAACTCGTGCGATTTACAATATGGGTCCAAGAGAGTCGCTAAGAAACAAATTCAAGGCAGTTAACATAATGACAGTTCACTGCGTATATATATTAGAAAACTTGTTGTACGTACACAAAAACATTGACTCTTTTAATAAAAAGAGTGAATGTATATCATATAACTTACGAAACAAAAACAAACTTGTTGTAAATTCTAGTAGGCTGCATAAAATTAACAACTCATTTAAGGGTAACTGTATACGTTTCTATAATAAACTCCCACAAGACGTTTTAGAAATGTCAATTAATAAATTCAAAGTCTTTGTTAAAAGAAAGTTGATAGAAAAATCGTATTATAAGTTGCAAGAGTACTTAGACGATAGAAACGCGTGGGAGTGAACGAACTGCTCTAATTTGAATTGAAATATATTAAACTAACATGATATTGTAATGATGATGATAAAAAAAAAAACAGAATACCCGACTGAGTTTGTTGTGGGCTCTTCTCGGATCGGGGCGCGAAGGAACCCTCGTAACTTTAGATTTTAAGTCGTTCTGGAGTATCATCATCAGACGTACATTAGAATTAGAGTGTGGAAAGGAAAAGAAAAAACAAAAATTTGACGATTCAAAAGTGCTGTAATATGCCTACTTGAATAAAGATATTTTGATTTGATTTGATTTGATTTGATTTGAACTAGACCGACCCGGTACTCGAACCCAGGACCTCATGTCTGTAGTCGAACATGCTAACCACTAGACCAATGAGGCAGTCTGTTTTTTTTGTTATATCCGATGATAATTATCTAAATTATTCGAAAAAATATTTTTCCTACAAAATGTATTGTTTGATCAAAGAATCCCTTCCTTCCAACTTGTATCGACAATAAGTTTATCAAAAATAATTAATAACCAGCCGATTTTATTTTATTTTATTTAAATTAGTTAAAATTTTTATAATTTCACAGATATATTGTCCTACAAACGCTCAGAAATTGTATTTTTTTCATTACTAACTGTAGGACAAAATTACTACATAATAGGGTAGTGTGTTCTTTGCCCAAATTAAACAATGTCCTACAAGAAAACAGATATGGATCATTTTAAAATCGAAATAACTTTATTTTAAACTAGCTGACCTGGCAAACTTCGTACCGCCTCAGAATCAATAAATAAAAAAGCTAAACAATAATTGCACAATATTTCAATTTTAGTTAACACATTTAGTCAAAACATAACCGGAACAATAAGATTTAAAAAAAAACGCGACTTTAACGCCCAGAAATTGTTGGTTGTCAATGTTAAAAACAAATTTTAAAAAATGCAAATGTATTATTTTAAATATAATTGATTTGTAAGCGAAGATTTTAACATCAAATGTTTGACAGGTAGGTTTAGTTTGTAAGGGAAAACGAAATTGTTATGTTTACTATATTCCAAGTTAACCTTCGCTAGACTTCCACAAATAATTCAAAACCAAATTTAGTCAAATCAAATCGAGTTTTAGCGAGACTAATACAATTATCTACATATATGTATATATCTATAAAGTGTCAATCTCTATGCATGGGACAGTCTGTGCCCAGAGTCTGACTGTTGCTTGTTCAAAATCTTACCTCGAGATGTTCCTCTATGTCCTTCTTTTCATATGTAATACCGCTAGGCGTTATTACGGGCTCATTCAGTATTTCAAAGCTGATCTTTCCACATAAATAATCTGGGACGTCCCGTTTCTATATATGACAATAGAAAAAAACCAGTATTCAATATAAAACAACACAATCAGCAAAGTTATAATATCGAAAACGCAACCTTTTATATATACATTGTAAACATTATTTTATACATCTATTCATTCCTTGTAAGTGAATTGTCATTTTTATAGTGCTCTAGCTGTGTAAATATTATACTATTAAGTATATTTATTTATTTTTATTTATACTTATTGTACACCACACAAAGTAATTATACATTAGGAAGGAGACTTAGTTAACAGCTTAAAGGTAGATGGTGACAATAATAAATACACTACATACATTCATACATAAATATATAAATATAATCTGATAAGAACATACATATACGTCGTGTCGTCATTATATGGGAATAAACTAAAGGGAAAGATAATGAAGTATAGTTTCTATATCAGAGTCCTAAGCCATTCTAAAGATGCGACATAATAAATTTAATCTTTTATTCTGCAGAAATAAATCTGCTGCAGAAAACGTACCTACTATAATTTTAAGGATTACTATGTAAAGGACCCTCGACTGAGTTTTTGTGGGCTCTTCTCAGAACAATGCGTTGAGGAACCCTCGTAACTTTAGATTCTAAATCGCTCTTTAATATCATCATCAGTCGTACATTCGAAATAACTATGGCACAAACGACATTTGATGATTCAAAATTCTGTTTACATCTGACAAATTTCTGTTTACAACTATGTTTTAACGTACCATTTATTTAATTGTTTTTTCTAATATGAATTATTTTTACATAAATACCGAAATATATATATTATAGTTTAATAATGGTGGTGATTCTAGCCAGGTTATTTAATAAGACATGCTAAGTAGGCCTATTTTTGTGATGGTCTTGCGGGTCAGACCACGCGTGACGTCATCACTGACGTAATATTTACGTCCGATCGCGTGTCAAAGTGCGCTAATAGGATCATATTGTAAACAGTGTACCTGCGACTCTTACGCCTTCGCACGACACTGTAAACGGATTATTTATATACGTTTTACGTCTTTTTAAAGACATTGTTATGTTGTATGTGGTAAAAGACATAAATCAAAGTGTATTTGAACAGTAATACAACTCAATGGTGATTGTATTACTGTCGCATTTAGATTTTTGAAGCGAAACTTCTTGAGACGCATGGGGGTAATTTTTTTATGGACGAAACGCGTGATTAGCGTCACGAAAACGTGCAGCGTTTTTTACGCCAATTCGTTTGAAACTTAGGTCTTTGTAAAATTCACAAGTAACAAGTGACATTTTAATTTTACACTCGTCTATTAATAATTTAACATACTATTTTTCATGATATATAAGTAAAAATAAAAATTAAATTTATTTATAATTTCTAATATTGACAAAAAACACGTGACATTTTTTATATTTACAATTCGTCATTTGAGATGTCAATAAATTATTGGTATTAATTTTCTTTAATGACAATTAAAATCATTAAATTCCTAACATATCTTCCTTATTCCCTCCCTCTAAGTCTCGGAAATATAAAGTTTTAGTATAAATAAAAAAAAACAAAAAAATAACATGTGTACTTTGTACGCACGCACTTTTATTTTTTATTTATCACACTATAATGTTGAAAATAACTTTATTCGGCTCACAGTGTGAGATATAATTAGAACTTATAGTATAGTTACACATGTAGATAAATATATATGTATGAAATATATTAATTGACTAATAGCGTTAACTATTCCATTATTTTTCGTTTTAAGCTAGATAAATATTTAAGGACCATTCATAAATAACTTAAGGATGATTCTAATGAATTTATAGAAAATATCGCTGGAAATTATTTTAAAATAAAGAAAAAACCTTGGGAAATAGTTTATAAAAGAAAATAACATTAAAATATATAAAAATTGCAAAAATGATAAATGATTTCAACTCACCCGTCTTCTTTCGTCCATTTTTGAAAATAGATTATTAAGCTCACTGCTATAGTTATTCTGTAAAAACATAACGAATAATGTATTCTAATAACAGATGTTTTAAATGTTATTTATACAGACATAACATATTATTAATTATAAGAACTAAATAAAAGAACACAACTTTACTACTTCCTACTAAGGATAAACAAAAAAATATAAAATTACATACACATTCCTCCTCAGCCTTCGTTATTTTACCAGTGGATTCCTCTTCGTTGATATTCTCTAATTTTATAGACTCTATTCTACGTTGCAGATCTTCATTTATTAGCCTACGAATATAAAAGATAAATTTTGAAATTGTGATAGTAAATTATATAATCACCTTATTATACGAAACGAATAACTGTGTAGTGTCAAATTATAGTTTAATGAACAACACAAGAATATTGACAGTCTATTAATGTCTATATATCGCAAGTCCCTATTAAGAGAGTCGGATCTACAAAACCACAATTGTTCAGGAGAGCGATTTGTTGTCAGTTTCATTGATAAAACTTTAAAATCTGATGATGTTTCATTGAAAAATTCGCTAAGAAACAAATTCAAGACAGTTAACATAATGACAGTTCACTGCGTATACATGTTAGTAAACTTGTTGTACGTGCATAAAAACATTGACTCTTTTAATAAAAAGAGTGAATGGACATCATATAACTTAAGAAACAAAATCAAACTTGTTATAAATTCTAGTAGGCTGCATAAAATTAATAACTTATTTAAGGGTAACTGTATACGTTTCTATAATAAACTCCCACAAGACATTCTCGAGATGCCACTTTATAAAAAGTCTTTGTCAAAAGAAAGTTGATAGAAGAATCATAAGTTACAAGATTACTTAGACGATAGAATTTCTATCTCTAATTTGAATTGAAGTATATTAAACCAATATGATATTTTAATGATGATAGTAACAAAAAAAATACAAAATACCCGACTGAGTTTGTTGTGGGCGGTTCTCAGATCAGGGCGCTAAGGAACTCTCGTAACTTTAGATTTTAAGTAGTTCTTTAATACCATCGTCAGACGTAGATCAGAATTATTGTGTGGAAAAAAATATTATATTTGACGATTCAAAAGTGCTGTAATAGACCTACTTGAATAAAGATATCTTGATTTGATTTCATTTAAAGATATCAGATTTTAACGTTTACATCCATATAAACTTGACTGGTTTTAAGAATCAGCGATTTGTTGGATCCTATTTCGCCTCGAATAACAAAATTACTATGAAATTATCGGAAAAAATAACCACAAAAGATCTCTACGCCGACAAAACTATACGCACGATGGACTTGAAATTCGTGATACATATACTTTTCGCAATGTATACGGTCACTGTGAATTGGCCTCCCCGTATTTCTACGGGATCGAGGAATATAGGCGAAGTAGAAAATTGATCTTTGCCAAGAGACCTTTAAACGTTCGCCCAATTGTCATGATACGACGGACTCGCTAGCAAAATAGTGCAAATATTCGCTTCACTTATAGAGTTCCTGGGTTTGATACTCGACGGGGTAAATATAGTACATAGCCAGTGTCATCCGGGCCAGTTGAACGGCTATGCTCGGTAGTATTACCGGCTGGAGGGTAGTTACCTCCTTCTCTGAGGCGTTATAGAGGCAAAGAAAGAGAGTGGTCGATGCTTCTTCCTCCTGCCGGAGGAGAGGTGTGAGACGGCGCAATTATGCGCGCCGCTTCCGTTTCTCGAACCTTTGATTAAGCTTCATCTAGGGCGCCATAACGGAATGCGTTAGCGAACATCTGGCGTCCGCCATGTAGATGACGAGGGTACCGCTGGGTTTCAGTGGGTATTCTGGTTCCAGTGAGCCCCACACTACGAAATGGAACTCTATACTTCATCCAGCGAACGTAAAATTATAAGTCTGGTCTGTTGGGAGGCTTAAGCTTTACTAAGCAAAAATTTTGCGTTTCGGTTCGATGCTGTGTAGGTACTATAAGAGGTAAATTACCTCTCATCATCAAAAAAAGTCAGGTAACGTTGCGATCAAGGCTAACCTTTAAGGCATACATTTGCCTAAGAATAGGTTTCTTTATATTCCCACACAATCAAAAACTGTGTGGTAACACCGTTGGGAACATATAGTTTAACATAAACTAAGGTATAAACTAAACATTGCACTTAGATGTATGTATTACTAGTAAATTTTGGTAATGTAGGCCACAGTCAAGTTATACATTGATCTAGATAGCTAAATGGTAATTTTATATTGCTTCATATTTAAAAAAAACATGTATAATGCATATATACGGTTGTTTATATAAATTGTATCACGAAATAACACCAGAAACATTTTTCCATCATAAACATTTGATATAAGTCGTAAATTAATATTCGGTACGATATTAAGTTGAATTCAAACATAGGTCGTTTTTGCTCTATGCACACTTGCTAAGGCTCATAGGACAAAATTCAGATTGACATTTTAAAGTAACGAAAATAGTATTTTATATATAGAACGAAAAGAAATACAGCTATAATAATATTTCACCTGGGCATGATGACTACATTTATTTTGGTGTTCTCATTTAAAGCGTGACTCAGTTTTATAAAAAAGAAACCTGTGAATTATTATCGACTCATTTCTTTTTATCGCATCTAACATTTACGTAATCATTTTATTTTACAGGATAAAGCGCCTCTTTACACAAATTTATATGTATACTAGGTGTTACCAGTGATGTCACCCGCATAGTCCCATTCACCATGGGAATATGGGGTAATCCGATATCTTTCGGATCGAGTTGACAATGAATACACACAAAAACCTTCATCAAAATCGGTCCAGCTGTTTAGAAAGTTCAGTGACAAACAAAGTTCAGACTCGCCGAAATTTGGAGAAATCATATATTTATCAGATGGAATTGTTAATCTAAAGACTCAAAAAAAATCATCATAATCGTTACAATAATTTAGGAGTTAATCATATACACACGTACAGATGACTTAAATAATAAAGACTCGACATTATATAATGCATTATCTGCATAGTTCACAATCCAATGACAATATAGGTAAATACGTACTTAGTGACCATTTCCATTGCGAAAGGAGTCACTGCTATATTTCAAATCATATCGCGAATATTTGATGATCTCTTGATAAGTAAGTTTAGTAGTCTAAATCCAGCTTTGGAATATTGGCTTTCTCATGCAACCGCTTTGGGGAACATTGGTTGGAAGGTTTCAAAATCTATAAGGACATAAATAGAAACGATTTTCTTTTGTGACAATATTAACTTACCTATTTATATAAGTCTGCAATTCAATTTCCTGTGATATTCTCTTTTCTTCTTGTACATTCCATCTCTTTTTTCTTGCAATACGTATTTGAGCCGCGATGTCGTCACCAAAGTTCAATTTCTGTTCACGAGCTAAGTCATTGGCTAAAATACAATAATATGTGGTACATAAAGAAAGAATGGATTATTTGATCGGAAAACCTTATTTAGTTTGCATATATATATAATTCGCATCTTTAGATTTTTTTCGCTGCGAAATGCATTTACCCTGGTGACAGCTACACCTTCAACCAAGGGTGTGGTACTCAATGTAGAGCAGAAAACTCGGTAAACGTAGAGGAACCTGTCGTATTCTGGACTGACGGTTCCGTGCCGTCATTATTCTGTGAGATCCTGGACTACAGCTGTCACAACCATTTAAAATGACGGAAGACGCGCAAAAGCAACTCTCTTGATTTCCGATCACCTCTTTCGGAAAGAGGTTTCAACGGCCTCGCTGGCGCAGAGGTGCGAGTACTCGCTTTGCTAACAAAGGTCCCGAGTCCCCAGGTAGGGTGAATTTAGGAAATTGCATTGCCTGAGTCTGAACCAGTTACCACCGTACCAGCAAAGACGTACTGCTAATCAAAAAGATTTGTGTTCCGGAAGAAAGCTGTGTAGAAACCATAAGAGATAAATTGCGCATTTCTATCTAAGACTGTATCAACCCTTACCATAAGGTGTGATCACAGTCAAGTGCTAACCTATCAGCAATAAAAAAAGAACTGGCCTCTGCTACGGCTTCCCTATCCCTCCTGAAGCCTCCTTCTGTGATAAACATTTAGGTCTACTGATAGAGCTTCACCATAGCTCACCTTGATAAATCAAATACGAAATACTTTTTTTCAAATAACCTTATTCAGCACTTTTCATTAATGTACTTGTATATTTTGTACTGTAATATTTTCATATATGGTATATGAAATTAAAAGAACAAAATTTCGGGATAAAGAGTTGTTTGCTATCTGAATTCCGATCAAAATTAATCTAGATGTAAAATCAGTGGAAATAATCTAAGCACATCCATGAATGATTCTGAAATAATGCTATCAATGTACGATACATAGTATTCACATAATGCAGCATTACAAAGTATGTTACTCTATTGAACCATGAAGTATAATGAATACAAAGAATGTTGGTTGAACTCCCTTGTATAATTATTTCAAATTATTTACTATAGATATGTAAGATCTCAAAAAAAACTGCTTTTCTAGAATTTAGGTTTAAAGTGAAACAGAGCAGCCAAGCCCAATATGGTGATGCCCTTAGCTCGCATCAGCTGACCATGTAGCATTTATATTTTCACTCATTTGTGAAAACATGAAAATTTTCACTTGCACCATGGTTTCACAAATTGGACTAATCATGATTTGTCAGTAGTATTCTTTCAATTATTCTTAAAGTTGTGATTTGTTCATAACAGAATAACAATTTTAAGAGAATTCACAATCACCTTTAAAGGGAACAGTTAAAAAATGACAAAAACAGATAAAATATAGTACCTCATTACTTCAATAACAATTGAATACACAAATGTACAATGTACAATTTAACACTCAAAATAAAGTATTATTATTTCACAGTAGGGAAAAATATAGTAACTTTAAACTTACGAATTGTTAAAAAAATCATTTCCAATTATTTCTTGAAAACCTCTAAGAGATCTTTTTGGAGATAATAGTTTATTGAAGTAAAGAGGTGAAATATCATGTTACATTTTAGACATTTCATAATTTTAATGACTATATCACACCATTTAATAACCTACATAATTATTATCTCGAATCCAATAGCTATTAAACAATGGTGCTTAAAAAAATATCAATACAAAATGAAATACAGTAATAAATAATGGATCTTTGAAATATTGTTTAATGAAATAAGAGTTTTTATATATGAGTTTTTCATACATACGCACCACAATATATATGACTTAAAGCTGTATAACTCACCTCTATGTAAGTGTTTTATAGCCTCATCGTAACATTCCAATTCAACCAATGCCTGGCCAAGGAAGAAGTGCCCTTTCACTTGATTGTTGTCTATATCCAATGCCCTTCTGCAATCCTGGCATGTGGCCTCCCATCTTTTCATTTTTAGGTGACATAGTGCTCTGTTTGTAAAATATGTTGCTACTGATGGGTTCTTTATCTAAAAATATTATAAGTATATCAAGTTATTTCCTACACCATAAAAGCTCCTTACACAAATCAGGACAACCATACATAAAACCAAGAATATAGTATTAACTATATGTTCAATGAAATAGTTTAACAATAAAACATTTATTTGGTTTAATTTTCAGGTTTCCTTACAAATAACAAATGGATTTTTAATATACAATTAGTTTAACAATAATTGATACAGAACTTGAACTTTTCTTTATAATGTTTAAAACATGATTATTATAATAATCATCTGAACTATAAATCAACTAATTTGCTTAGTAATTCAGAATACAATAGTTATTAAAAATATTGTTGGAATATAATATAATATTCCTTTGAATTTTTGTTAGTTTTTTAATATAGTATATGTATTAGCATAGGAATATGTTAGCTATACTAATACATATATATAAAATACTAGCTGAACCTGTGACTTTGTCTGTGTGGAATGTTTTTTTTTTGGTAGCATTTTCATTAATTTAAGCAAATTGTTTTACAAATAAGAAACATACACACACACAATTCCCTTTGACACTGGAATTTCCTAAAATTTACTTTTGATAAATTCCATCTTGTCAAAAGAAAATTTCTGACTAAGTTTTACATACCATAAAAGATATTTGGAAAATATGAAGAATTTTTGGTTTATTGTGAAAATTTGATTTTATTTAATTAACACCCCTGCAATCTCCCTTGTGGGTGGAATTTTGCAAAATCTGTTCTTAGCTGGCCTCTACTCGGCAAAAGAAATATTACTACCAAATTTCGAGTCTCTACGCCTTATGGTTCCAGAGATATTGTGATGAATCAACAGATAACTGGGCATCTCTTATATATATATATGATGTAAACAAATTGTTAATTGAATAAACAGTATTATCAGTAAGCGCCTACCACTAATTTACAAAAATCTATTTGAAGCTGTATGAAGATAGATGTAATAGTAAAAAAAAAAATATAAACACACTTAGCTCACTTCTATTAACAAAAAAAATCTGTCGGGTCTGCAAGTGGTTACTCTTAGTATATAATATATACAACCATACTCACTGTCCAGCCTGTAATACTTGAATCACAAAATATAATCAATTTTTATTTTCTTAATAGCTAATATTT
The DNA here is from genome assembly GCA_015832385.1 of Elymnias hypermnestra. Lineage (NCBI taxonomy): Eukaryota > Metazoa > Arthropoda > Insecta > Lepidoptera > Nymphalidae > Elymnias > Elymnias hypermnestra. The sequence continues at coordinate 854,927 of JACTOM010000060.1, read as the reverse complement.
TGTACGAATTCACTATTTACAACAAATCAGATTGCGGTTATGTACATAATGTATATATTATACTATTGATTCATTTTGCGAATCTTCTTCTCTTTTCTAATAAACACATAAAATACATACTAATAAATCAATAAATAACTTTATTTCAATTCCCTTTAAAATATTTACATATGTGAAGGGAGAATATTTAAAATAGCTTTAAAAAATTATATCTCAAAAAAAAAATTGTAAAAATTTGCAATTTGCAAATAAATTCCATAAACATTTAATCCTAAGTCGACGTAAAAAAATGTTAAAATCCATGATTTTTCAAAATTCGCTCTTGCCTACTGTTTCTCTATTCTAGATTTATAGTTTAAAACTTACTATGGCCTTGGTGTAGCAGTTCATAGCATCTTCGAATCTCCTCAAACTGAACAACCTGTTTCCTTGTTCTTTCAGTTCTTTATCAGAGAGGTTCGCAGTAGAATACATATGCTTGCTCATTTTTCTTGCTCACGTTAAATTATTCTCCACATAAATTATAACATAAATGTCATCATATCACAAATTCCAGTAATGTTCTACTCCACTCTTCTTGTGCGCGAGAAAAAATTATGATTTTTGTTTTGTGAATAAACGATCAGCGAACTTTCGCGTAATAACACAGATTATATCAATTAATGACATTGACAATTTCACAAATGACGTTAGTTTTTTTAATTACAAATATCCCTTTAAAAATATAGGCTTAAGTTTTGAAGCAAACATCCAAGAAATGACATTTTAAAGACAAACTTAATTTATCTTTAGTGGTGTGCAATCCCAAAAATAAATCGATAAAAAAATCGAGATTTACCTCTCTAAGGTGATACACGTACTCAGTTTGATAACATTACATTATGTTATCAAACTGACTTACAAATATAGTTTTTAGAGACATCGAATGATTACATATTACATATAGTGGTTGCCAGATAGCCTTAGGCAAAAGCAGAATGCTACATTTATCGTAACCATATCGTATAACTTTGTTATCATATCGTATCAGTTTTGGAAAAGTTTAGATTGAGTTACTAATAGCATTTGGTGGTGTTACATACTTGACACGGCCACTGTTTTACACAGTAACTAATTGAATGTATTTTCTTGAAAGTCAAGTGTTAAAGTTTAACGTTCAACGTAGAAATGAATAATGCAGTTTCACTATAAAACTTGTATTTAAACGATTTATAAGTTTTACTATGAAATTTAAGAATCACCTAGTCAAAATATAACCTCGGCTTTGATAACTTCCTCGTGAGCGATCTTAAATTTGATTGAAAAAGCAATGAAAATAGAACTGATTTATTGAATTTCACAATTTGAAAATTAAAAAGGCGACAAATGTGAAGATATTTTACATACAGGATAGAGACTTGAAAAGTCCTTAGACCAAAGTGTAAAACGTTTCTCCACTTCTTGCTTAGAGACATTGGCTTCACATGTTTCTAAAACATTCTCTTTAGGTTTTTTAAAAACGCTGTAAAAGATTATAAAGATATTTTCCAATAAAACGTTTAATATTTTCTTAAACTGGATTTAACTTTGGACAACAATCTATCTATCAAAAGACAAATTTCACACTTTTCTTTCATTTTGTTGATAAATATTTAAATAAACTATAACTATAAGGGTTAGAAATTTTTTCATCCAAATAAATTTAAATAGGATTACAATTGTTCTAGAATTAATTAGTTAAAATTACATTTTTGGAGCTTATTTAAAAATATCATAAAAAAACTTACTTAACCGTAGGATCCAACGCAAGCGGGCAGCCAAGAGGTATTTTTACACTTTTTGAAACCATCGGACATGGAAATGTTGCTGTTCCTAATGACAGTAATCCCCGTTTCTCAATCGGATTCTGTAATACATAAGTATTAATTTTACTACAAAACTACAAGCAAAATAAAATTAAATAATTTTGTGTTTCTATTGATACATTCTGAAACGCTTATGCTTTAAAAATTTAAAGCTTTTTATGTCATTGTACTGTTTGAATCCTTTAGAAGAGAAAAAGTAATATATATATTTATTTATTTAAATTTATATAGATGTATATAAATATTCCCTATATTTAGTAGAGGAGACTAATAATAAGAAAGATTCGGTTGACGCGAGCGATAATTAATATAGATATCTCAGTCTATAATTTTTATATAACCGTGCGAAAAATTCAAAGACAATCTACGCCTATTTACAACGTGAAGCGCGTATCAATTACATGCATCATCTCTATGCAAAATTTTTATTAGTATCAGTAAAAATTAATTTTTTTATATAATTAAGATAATTAATAAAACAAATGAGTATACAATTGCATTCATTTGAGCACATTTCTCACTGATTTTGACAATGTTTTTACACCACTTCCATATATTTTCGTCAGCAGCACCACGTATTTCTAAGCGCTCCATAAACTCTTTCATATTTCGAACAGGTTTCTATAAAAAGAAAGCATACATTAATAGAAAAAATTATTCGGTAATTTGTTTATCTGCACTAAACTTGAATAACATTTCTATTTTACAATTAATGACCCTTACCGTTGTTTAAAATACACAAATACGATTTTCTAACGAAAACAATTAACGGGGAAAACCTATATAATAAGGTAATGATTCTAGTATATATAGTTGACCTTCCTACAATATTTTTTCTTGGTTACATGAAAAAAGTACTATTAAATAGGTTCAATCATTTCGTTATTCATAATGTTCTATATAGATCTTTTAAATCCCTTTTAAAATCGATTCAATCATTCCGAGTACTAGATCGAAACTGCAAACGACTGGCGAAACGCGTGTTACTTGTATTGGCTAATTATGTTTAGAGCCGTCATTTGTCTTTATAGACGTCTATAAGAATATTTTTCATATATTCATGTTGTGTTCTCCATTTTATTTGGTGGTGGTTTAACAATATATTTCAACTATTCATAGGTAATCAAAATTAAAATTCATATATTCTTATAAACCGAACAATTTCCTCTGTGTCGTTCCGTTCAAACCGACATTCGTAACAGCAAGTATAGACACCACAAAACGACCTGCGCGCAATCCCTAGTGATCGAATGTTGCCAGCAATGAAATTATTTATATAATTATACTATTCTACTCATAGACACATCAAAAAGTTCACAGATAATAGATACATAAAATCACTCATGGAGAGCAATATAAACAAGGAATACTTTTAAATTTACATATATAACTTACAGTAACAACACGAGGTGTATTTGCTTGTTTATTAATCATAGTCCATAATGAAACAGCACAAGATTTGTTGCTGGCAACGAAACTGAACCTCTCTCTCGTTTTATTAACTCGCGTTAAACTGGTGTCGAAGGTGGTCATTGTTTCAAATTCTGACTTGTTTAACAAATCGAGACTTATGTCGTGGCGAAGTACGTTATCCTGTAGTAAAATATTATACAATTAAATAATAATATTTCATTTGCCGAGAGCCATGGCGGACTTTTATACTTTTGCTTTATTTATAACTGTTACGAAACTGCCTCTTCCAATGTAAAGATACGTTTTGAACTAACGGTTATATTATGTTATGTATGATTATATTATGTAATAGATGATAATTGATGTTAGTGCAATCTTTTTAAATACTATTTCATTCATTCATTTTATTTTGCAGAAATATGTAATGACACTTGCCTGTAATAAATTCCCACAAGACCTTCAGGATTTACCTTAATTAATTTAAATGGTTTACATTATCTTGACTAATTTGGCCATACTTCATGGCTTAGTGTAATGCTACTCATACGCGTAGAATTCCCGGTCTTATAGAAATACACTACTTACAAAATATAAGGGTTATTAAAAAAAATGGGTTAATTTCAAGAAAGTATAACACTAAGAGAGACAGAAGTACAAAAATGAAAAAAAAACATAGAAATGTAGCTTTAAATGTCTAGCTTAGCGTAAATTGCGTGATTAGCGTCACGAAGATGTGCAGCGGTTTTATACTAATTCGATTAAAGGTTAGGTAGTTTTAATATTTTCAAATAACATGTGGCATTTTTATTTGCCACTCGTCATTTAATAATTTAATAAATTATTTTTCATAAAATATAAAATAAAAATTACTTTCAAAAACAAAATTTAATTAATAATTTGTATTATTGACAAAAACATGTGGCTTTGTTATTTACAAATAATCATTTGATATTTCAATAAATTATTTGTATTAATTTACGACACTTTTAATATTTTAATGACTATTAATTTCATTAAATTTCTAACGTATCTTCCTTTTCCCCCCTCTAAGTCTCTGAAATCTTAAGTTTTACATTTGTATAAATATAAACAAGACTTAAAAATTTGTTTGCCAAAGTCGTTTCACTTCTTACATGTGTCTGCTTTGTAAACACGCAGTTTTTTGTATTTTTTCGTTTTTCGAGTAATCTATAAAAAACCAACGAAGTCATTTGACCATTTTAAGGTCTCGTATATAAAGTGTGAGTTATACTCATCTCTGAGACTGAAATAAAATTGGAACCAGACCGGTAAATGGGATATAAATTGTATAAATTATGTGATTATTGTGAACATTTACATGCGTTTAGTAAAAATTGTTTTATACATATTTTTACTTAATTTCAATATATAAATAATTTATTACCCTCATTTTTTCCAACTCAATGTCAAGTTTTTGTCTCGCAAGCATTTCTAAGCGAATTTCGTCAACTATATACGCCCAATATTTGTTAACACGAGCGCAGTCCGAAAGCTGAGTTATGGGTATATACATAAAAATACGCTTGCTTATAGACGAGGGCAGTAATTGTATCTGAAAACATATAATTACAATTGACTGTGATCTCATCAAATGACACGTATATAATAGTAAGGCCCCTATCCCACTGGCGTTATGCTAGCGTTGGCATTTCTTCAGCGCCTGCGCAACGACAACGTTGCGTTGACGCGACGTAAACGTTGAGTATCTCTAATGGAAACCGTTCGAGTTTCGACTTCGCAACGTCCACTTCGCGTCAACGCAACGTTAAGTTGCGTTTATTGACAACAAGTACAATCACGCCGTATTACACAGTTACGGACAGGACGGCCGGCGGTTATTTCCATTGTTCTTCTAATACTGAAACTCTGAGTTTAGTGTCTAAATATTGTATGTCATTTTGAATTACATTTAAAAGGTCGTCAAATGTAGTTTCCGACATTCGCAAATATTTATAAAATTCAGATTCATAATTTTTAATACTATTTGAGCACAGTGCGAAATATTCAGTCTTGTAATCGATTGGACCATATAGAAATTGACGATGATAGTTTTTTTTTACATAATTTTCTTCGAAGTAGCAAAGCCAACTGTAGTGTTTCCTCATCGGAATCCATTTTGTCTCTGATTGTACGCATTTAATAGCAACATGTGCGCGACGTTGACGTTGCCTTCAGTGGATGCGCGCAACGTTAACGTTGCCACAACCTAACGCTAGTAGGATAGGGGCCTAATGCGTTTATCTAAAAAGAAGTAAATACGACGATATCTCCACTGCACCGTACCGGAACGCAAGTGAATGCTTGGCAGCACATTTTTGCTGATAGGGTGATAAGTAGCCACGACCGTAACCTACTACCTCTAGACCGGGAAAATAGGAAAATACAATTTCCTACATTTTCGCTGCTGGAAATTGATGCTAGGTTTTTGCTGCCGTAGCAATTACTCGCATCAAAACGCCAGCGAGTTCAGCAAATACATAATAATATATAAAGTAGTATCGAGAATAGAATTCTTAGACCTCCTTTTATTTTAAAAGGGTTTATTTATTTATTTCAATTTCTACGATTAGCTTACATTCTACCTATATAAATGTTTACATTGTCAATCGTTATTAAAATATTATTTAATCATTCGCTCCAGTTCAAATACAAGTTTGCAGTAATAAAATTTGCAGTTGATGACACGACAATAATGCAGTGTTTTCAAATTCATCAATTTAATTTGCAAAAAATGTGAAGCACCATCTATTAAAAGGCCGCGTAATAGGATTAAAGGTTTCATGCAAAAAGTTTAAGAAGTTCGTGTTTTTTGTTTATTACAATTGCCCTTTTCGCCTATCTTACTAGGTATACATATAAGTAAAAATTAAAAGTGCGTGCGTACAAAATATTAAGTACATATGTCAGAAGTGAAACTTCTTTGGCAAACTGAATTTTAAGTCTTTTTTATATTCATACTGCCTTATTGGTCTAGTAGTTAGCTTGTTCGACTACAGATATGAGGTCCTGGGATCGAGTCCCGGGTCGGGTCAATTTAATATTGAGTTTTCTATTTAGATTTTCTCAATATTTGCCCGAAGTTGGGAAATTTTGGGTGGTTCACAACCACCCTCCTGCCTCGGAGAGCACGTTAAGCCGTCGATCCTGTGCCTGATCTCTCTCTGGTCGTGTCGGATTGTCATCACGTCTAACTATAAGAGTGAAGAGAATGTCACATGTTTTTTGTAAATATTAAAACTACCTGATCTTCAAAGGAATTAGCATAAAAACACTTCACACATCTTCGTGACGCTAATCACGCGTTTCATCCGTAAAAATTCTACCCTCATGCGCCAAAAGAAGTTTCACTTCAAAAACACTAAAGACCAATGCGTATCTGTTGTACACCTCTCCTCAATATAGCACTCCTTTGGGATTTAAAACACAATAGTTTATTTGCAACACACTCTTCTACTCATAGTCTAGTCCTTATAAGTAGTCTAGACATGTAAATGTATATTCAAGGCTAATAATAAACAATGTGACAAATAATTTTAATAAGGTGCAATTTAAAAAAAAACTACGAATGAAGATATTTATCAAGCGTAAGAAACAGCCTATTAACGTTGCACTGCTGGGCAAATGCCTCTTCAAATACAAATATGAAAGAGAAATTGATAGATTATACAAATCAAAATCAAAATATTCTTTATTCAAGTAGGCTCAAAGAAAACTTTTGAATCGTCATTAGTCGGCCTCGCTGGCGCAGTGGTGCGAGTATTCGCTTTGCTAGCGGAGGTCCCGGGTTCGATCCCCGGTAGGACGAATTTAGGAAATTGTATTTTCTAATTTGTCTGAGTCTGGACTGGTGGGAGGCTTCGGCCGTGGCTAGTTACCACCCTACCAGCAAAAACGTACCGCCAAACAAAGAGATTTGTGTTCCGGTACGATGCTGTGTAGAAACCGTAAGGGGTATATCGCCTCTTAACAGATTAGCGCGCTTCCATCTAAGATTGTATCATCACTTACCATCAGGTGAGATCACAGTCAAGCGCTAATCAGTCAGCAATAAAAAAAAAAATAGTCTGTCTGTTGGGAACAAATCTACCACCGGTTCGAAAAGTTGATTCTGTGGAGAAGACAAGAAACTCAACGGTTACTTATTTAAACATAGTTTTTGTAGGTTGGGATCGGTTTTTTTGCTTGGCGTTTTGCTAGTAGGGCGGTAACTAGCCATGGTTGAAGCCTCCTTATCCAGATTCACATAAGAAAATGCAATTCCCGCAATTTAACCTGACATATTGTGCCAGCGAAGCCCTCAAATATAGTGCTTGAATGTAATTTCACGTGCGTAACAGTACATAATGAATGGAGGTGAATATATTGGAATTTTATACAGTAACCCCAAATATATTTATATCAATATTCCGATATAAACCTGTAGTGGCTGCATATACACATGTTTTATAAAAGCTTGGGATAAAAATTTCTTTATAATACTGACATCGATTCAATCATTATGTCTGTTTTAATTAAAGCGTCTTATATATAAATGGGACAAATGATATATACAAATTATTAAAGTACGGACGTACGAAATCGACGGTTTCCACAATTTCCGGTTTCGGTCGATTTACTTTCCAAACCTTTTTAGTGGTACCATCCTTATAAGTCATCTCCAATTCCTCTAATTTCATACTATCTTTCATTGCCTTCACTGTGGCCGCCCATAAGGCTAAATTTGAATCTAACTAAAATAAAAATTTTGCAAATAAAGTTTAAAACATGTAATACCATTAATTTGATCAAACGTGATGGTAAGTGGTGATACAATAAAAAATAGAAGCGCGCTACTATGTAAAGCGGCAATTTACCTCTTATAGTTTCTACACAGCATCGTATCGGAAAACAAATTTCTTTGCTTAGCGAAATGTCTTTGCTGGTGGGGTGGTAGCTAGTGACCAAAGCCTCCCACCAGTCCTGGCTCAGACAAATTAGGAACGCAATTTCCAAGATTCGCCCCACCAGAAATCGAATCCGGGACCTCTGCTAGTAAAGCGACTACTCGCACCACTGAGGCTGTGAATAAATTAAAATAAAAATAGATTATAACTTAATATTTACCAAGCACTTTTTATTTATTCAAACTTTATTACACTCAAACCAAGAAAAATACAAATTGAACTTACTTAAGAGTGAATTGCTTAATTAAGTGCGCAAATGCGGTTTTATCACTTAAAGCGATCTCTTCCAGACAACCTTTGCTGAGAGGAACAGTAGCGGAGGTGCAAACAAAACAAAAACTCAATTTAAAAAAAACAAAAACACTTAACTGGCGGACAAGCAATATACGGACGTAAAGACGAATTATATATCGTAAATATACAATTTTGAACTACTGATTTTATAAGAAAAATGGCAAATGGTAAATCATTTCCTTATTTAAGTAGTATTTTACTTATTATAATAAAGACTTCGCCCTAACCTCTTTCTGGGCTTGTCCAGGGATAGCATTTTGTTTTCCAAAATCAGCATCGGCGCCTGAAAATGAACTTTTACGACGTGGAGTTTGTTCTTTTTTTACAGGAGGCTGAAATATATAATCAGTAAAGTAAGTAATATTCGAGTTTCGACATATTATTTTATTTATTGATTTTTAAAGGTAAAGGTTAGTGGCAGCCCATTAACGTCCCACAGCTTGGCACAGGCGTCCTCAATCATATGAGAGAGGGTTTTTAGAGCATAGACCCACCACACTGCTCCACTGCGGATTGGCAGTCATAGTACACAAGTACACTCTCTATTCCTTCACTCTCATAGTCCGACGTGACGGAAATCCGAAACGACCGGAGAGAATATTGTGAAAATCGTAATAGAAAACTCAATATCGATTTTGAATTGGCCGGACTCGGGACACCAACCCAGGTCCTCATGTTTGTAGTCGAACATGCTAACCACTAGACCAATGAGGCAATCTATGTTTATTGTATTAAAATATCGATTTTGGAAACTATTATACGATGAGATTAAATGTGCAAATACAAGCCTATTGCCTTCTATTTGATCATAATAAAAGTCACCCTAAATTTGGTATTTCACAAGAATTGAAAATCGAAATCAGTGCTTGTTTAATTCCTAGCATTTTGTTATCGAAAGGGGTCGTGATCTGATTTTTAATCAGCAGATTTTATAGATAAAGTCGTAACCAAAACATTTAGGAGTTCAAATCAAATCTTTACATTTAAATCTGCATCCGATTCATCCTTTTATATACATAAAATAAAATAAATTTATCCATATATCCACGAAATGGAAAACATTGCGGGAATAGCTATTAAAAATAATACCGTTTCAGTTACAACTGGTTTCTTCTCTATAGGCGGTTCATTTATGACTACACAATCTTGCAGATCCTCTAATTGTTGTTCAAGATGATGTTCGTAGATTTTCTGTGCGCGTTTTAAGACCTCCCACATTATTGGCCCACCAGCCACTGTTAGTAATTCAGAAAGCACTAACGCTTGACGTTCCTATAAAATAGAGCACCACGAATATGAACAAAATTATAACATCCTACTACCCAGTGAGTTAATATTTAGCTGTCAGAATTAACGTAAAAAATGAGTCACATATAAGTCATTATTTCGCACTTCTTGACGCGTGTATTACGTACTACTGATACACATAAATATGAGCTACGTAGGATAGGCTTAAATTTCGTAATACGTCACTATTACTTCACAACTACGTAAAATCTGATGATCTTTTTATGATCTATGTTTAACGTCATTTTAAAGTCATATGTTCACAAAACAAAGCCAGTCGATAAAGAAATAAGAAGAGAAATAGAAGCTAACAAAAACCGGCCAAATGATGCTAGTTTTAAACTGCATTCAACGAAATTACTTCAGATAGTTTAATTTCAAACGCGTAAAACAGTCTAAATACCGTAGAAATTTAAATGAATTAAAAATTCAAAGATATCAAATTGTATAAATGCAGAGAGACAGATTTCACTGAATTGCTAGTTATCCAGAGTTACTGCGATTAATACAAATACTAAAAATGATTTACAAATACTGTAATAGAGATATGTAAAAGGAGAATATTTGTTAAGTAGTGAATCAGAAAATGATTAAAAGCGATCAAGTTGAAGTTAAACTTCAACTGATTTGCTTGTTCACGGGTTACTATTATTATTACAAACGCTGAAAATAAGTAAAAATGATTCGTAGAGGATTCACTTTACAGAATAAATACATATGAAGATTTTATACCCACAGGTTCAAGATTTTGAAACCACTTGCGATCGCTTAGCATTACTTCAGCAAGGGTAGATAGAGGAAGAGCAGTCCTATCGTGATCCATTGGTACTTGATCGTAGCTACTCCATATGTTAGATCTGAAAAATAATTAAAAACGAACTCCTTTAAATTAATAAATAAAAAGCAGCAATATTTCAATAATTTAACATAAGCTAATTTGAGCTTTCATTTGACCGTTTTATAACCTAATTATTGCTGTGGAAACGCGCTGTTTAAAAAGAGATGCCAATTGAATAGGATTATGGCATAAGTTTCTAACTGTCGGTAAATAGTTTATGATAAGGTAAGTAGCAGCCCATTAACATCTTACTGCTGGGCACAGGCCTCCTCAGTTATAGGAGAGAGGGTTTTTAGAACATAGACTCCACCGCGCTGCTCCACTGGGTGGCATGCATAGCACACAAGTGCACTCTCTATTTTTTGACTCACATAGCCCGATGTGACGGGAATCCGACACGACCAGAGAGAGATAGGCCGCAAGACCGACGGCTTATCATGCTCTCCGAAGTACGAGGGCGGAGCATACCACCAACTGCGGGCAAATATTTAAATAATATTAGTAGAAAACTCAATATCGATTCTTAAATTGGCCCGAGTCGGGACTTGAACCCAGGACCTCATCCTAGATCTTCCAGACAAACTTGGTTAATTGAATTAACCTTTACACGAAATGCTAACAAAGTTTACCTTATCATAAGAATTCTATACGAAGTCATAATAACATATAGACAAATAGCAAGCGATAACTTACTCGCATATTGACATCATGGCATCTTTGGGTTTACAGTTCCATATAGTCTTCAAAAGAAGCGATAGTGTCCAAACACTGCGAACGTCTTTCAACAAAGCCAACACAAATCGCTTTTTGTTAGCCCATGAAATGCGGACGAACCAGTATTTTGTAGCGAGTATGTGTCTGCTGAATTCAAGACTCTCTTCTGTGTGATCACTTTTACCTGGAATAATTCTTATTATGTATATAGGACTACTTGGCTTCTACATTATTGTTACTATGCTGCATAGCGGCCAGTTGTTTCGACAAAAGATCATGAGGACCTGGACCTGAGTCAGGTAGAGTCAATTTTAATGTTGGGTTTTCTATTGAAACCCTCTTAATGTTTACCCAAAGTTGGTAAGATGTCCTGATCGCTCTCCGGTCGTATCGGAAATGCCATCCTATTGGACTATGAAAGTGAAAGAATTGCATGAGTTTTTGCGCATAAACTTTTGCTCTATAATATCTTCTGGGTAAATATGTAATGTTGTCTCATTGGTCTAGTGGTTAGCATATTCGACTACAGACATGAGGTCCTGGGTTTGAATCCCGGATCGGGCCAAACCAAAAATCGATATTGAGTTTACTATTAAGATTTTCTCAACATTTGCCCGATAATGGGAAGTTGGCGGTATGATCCCCCTCAAGCCTCGTAGAGCACGTTAAGCTGTCGGTCCTGCGCCTGTTCTCTCTGCGATCGTGTTGGATTCCCGTCACATTGGTCTATGAGAGTGAAGGAATAGAGAGTGCACTTATGTAATATGCCTGCCAATTCGCAATGTAGTAGCGTGCTGAGTTTATGCTCTAAAAACCCTCTATCAAATGAGTGAGGGGGCTGTGCTCAGCATTGGAACCTCAATATGCCGCTAATTACTTTTTACTTTACTTAAATATATAATATCTGCATAAGTTAGGCCGTTGTGGCCGAAATATGGTGAGCAGAGTGTGTATATATCACACACGGACATAGTATTTTCTAAAAGTTATATAAAATGCAAATTTAAAAATTAAATTTACCACAAATCATGTCAGATAGGAGCAAATCATTTATTAAATGCACTTGTTGCGTTACTTCTGCAAAGGAAGTCATATTTACGTTATATACATCAATTTCTTGAAAAGCACGTAGAATGCTTAATAATCTTTTTTATTCAAGTTATTATAATGATATCAGAAATAATATATCTCTTATCTAAGCATTGATGTTCCTTTTTTTTTAAGATTTGACAAATCATAGACAATTATGACCACAGATTAAGGAATATTAACATAAAAATGTATTGGAATGACTTTTTAAGTTTTTTAAATGTGTATAGAAAACTACTTTCAACAAATTTTGACAGTGTCACTTCAACTTACAAGCAATAACTTTAAAATACACGTTTTTTAAGAACTACAACTTTCGTGATACCGTACACATGTAATATTGTAATTGGGTTCAAACGACGAGGATGATTGCTCACAATTTTCCTGGCACACTGCGTCCAGGGTCACACTAACAATGTGCGGTATATAAGTTTACACAAACTAGCATGTCGCTCGACATTACCCGCTTTTGTTTTGAAGACCTCACTGGCCCAATTGGCGAGTACTCGCTTCTCTACAGGAGTACTTTTTTTTGCGCTGGGAAATGCTTTTACGCACTTATCCCGACCTGGATGGGTTAGGAGTGTGGGACTCTGCGAGGAAGGCCACCTCGCAATACCCACTAAAACCCACCGGAACCCTCTTCATCCGTAAATGGGATACCAAAGGTTCAGCTTGCGCATTCTGCCCTGGTGCTCCAGATGAGTCCGACTAAGGATTCATGGAAGCTGGAGCAAGTTCGTAAACAAGCCTACAGGAATACCTGGGTTCGAGCAGAATCTGGTATGATGGAATTCTTCGCCCGGGTCTCGTTGACACACTACCAATTCAGACGAACGGCTAAGCAAAGAAATTTGTATTCTCGTACGATGATGTGTAGAAATCATAGTAGATAAATCGCCTCTTATCAGATTAACGTGGTTCCATCTTGGAATGTAACATCACTTACGATCAGGTGAGATCACAGTAAAGCGCTAATCTGTCAGCAATAAAGAAACCCTATCAGTAACGACGTATCGCAAAGTAAAAGTGCTTCAGTGCGTTCTGGTACAACGTTGTTTAGAAACTATCAGAGATTAATTACCTCTTACCAAGGTAGCACGATTCCATATTAGACTGTATCATCTGATAGTATTATAGTCAAGCGCTAATGTGACAACAATATTTTTTTAATGTTTAGACAAAATTTAGGTATAATTATGCTAAGGACGAGTCAAATTTGGTCATATTTTGTACATGATTTCTAAAAATACATAATGACATTTTACGATCGACCCTTTCGTGTACCAAAGTTTTAAGATAAGCTATAATTTTTTACTGTAATATATTCCTAGATTCAACTTAGTATAGTACTTTCCCTTTTTTTCCCAATAAAAATGATGCCTTTAGTAAGAAATTGTTTCTATCCAAGACCTTCGCTAATTTGTAACTTATTCTTCTCGTTAACAAAAATCAATACTATTCATATCAGAATTTGAAAATCATGTTTTATCCAGTAGAAGATGAAAATTCCTATTGTACAATCACAATCCTACTTTAAAGACGCACAAAATAGTATATTGTAATAAAGCATGCCTAAAAGGTTCACAGGTTAAACTTTTAAAAATGTGATTTTATGTCGGATAATCCGCAAAAATAATAAAATCATATTCAACGTACAAACACACCGTCTACTAATATTACTGTAGTGAGGCGATCCGCATTCAAATCCCGAAGAGTTTTCTGACACCGTCAGTCAGAAGTTGTCATGGCGCGAGTTGACACGCTACATATAGTTTCAATTAAACCAAAAAGTGCTAATTTTTGTAAATTTTGTTTACTAATAACATTAACGGGATTGTTTACAGTTGCTTATTTTATATCCAAAAAGCCTTTGGATGATTTAGGAGACCCGTCTGATCAGTTTACAGTGAAAAACGTACCAACTTTTACACGATTGGAAGGTATTGAGCCTGAGGAACGAGAGGTGTTCCAAGGTTTCCAAACATCTTTTCTTCCTCCCGAAGAAGTTATATTTTCACGAAGAGATGTCAACAGAAAGCCGGATGTATACGAAGGAAATGTTACAAGTGATATATTAATTTGGGATAGTATTGGGAGACGTCGAAGTGCACCAACGAGGGTTAAGCGGAAAAGTCATTTCACGTTTACTTCTCAAGATTATGAGTAAGTATGCAATATCTATATCTAATGCTAAAATCTTTTTTTTAGATTAACATTTTTGCATATTATATTATCTATTTGTTAGTAGTAGTAGCGGAACCGGCTACTTCGTCTGCGTGAAATGTTTTTTTGGTAGCATTTTCATTAATTTAAGCAAATTGTTTTACAAATAAGAAACCGACACAAACTGCCTTTTGAGGATGGAATTTCATAAAATTTACTTTTGATAGATTCCATTATGTCAAAAAAAAAATTCTGACCAAGTTGTACATACCATAAAAGATATTTTGAAAATATGAAGTTTGAATTTTTGTTTTATTTAACTAACACCCCTGGAACTCCCCTTGCGGGTAGAATTTTGCAAAATCTGTTCTTAGTTGGCCTCTACTCGGCAAAAGAAATATTACTACCAAATTTCGAGTCTCTACGCCTTATGGTGCCAGAGATATCGTGATGAGTCAATAGATGCCTGGATATCTCTTATATATATATACTAGCTGAACCCGCGACTTCGTCCGCGTGCGTGCGTAATTTAGGCAAATTGTTTTACAAATAAGAAACATACGTATAACACTCCCGCAACCCCTCTTGCGGGAGAATTCCGTTAAAATCCGTTCTTAGCTGACTTCTACTCGGCAAAAGAAATATTACTACCAAATTTCAAGTCTCTACGCCTTATGGTGCCAAAGATATCACGATGAGTCAATAGATACCTGGATATATCTTTTATGTATATAGATATATAGATAATATTAATTAAACACTGCTTAGAGCCCAATTTCGTTTTCTATATTTGGTAGATCTTAGAATGGGTGGTAAAGTATTTTTCAGCCCAATCCAATATCTGAATTTTGATAAAAAGTTTCGTAAGTTAGCTAGTAATATTTATAAAAGTTCCCTACCAGTATTTGACTCAATCAATTTTAATAATTTTATATATTTTAATATAAATAAAAAGTGAAACTTCTATAAGCGCGTAAGGGTAAAATTTTTATGCATGAAACGCATGATAAGCGTCACGAAGATGTGCAGCGTTTTTATGCTAATTCGTAATTTCATATACTATTTTTCATAAAATATAAAATAAAAGTATTTCATAAATTCTTTTTTCTAAACTTTGAATTCATAATTTCCAATATTGACAAATATTGACATTTTGATTTACAACTGGTCATTTAAAATTTCAATAAACTGTTCGCATTAATTCTCGACACTTTTAATATTGTAATGACAATTAAATTCGTTAAATTCCTAACATACCTTCCTTTTTCCCTGCTTTAGGTTTTAAATTTGTATAAATAGATATAAGACTTAAAAATTAGTTTGCCAAAGAAGTTTTACTTTTGACATGTGTACTTTGTGCGCATGCACTTTTTTTATTATATATTACAACTTGGATATGCAATAGGTTTCAATTTGATTTAATCATTTTTAAATCGAGAAATTGTATAGTATGGATTCCGAAGTCAACTAAGTTACTTTGATATCAAAGTCTCGCCTTTAAAGTGTACGCAGATGAAATTGAAGGAAAAGAAAAGAAAGAAAAATATCCTTATTGATACATTATGCCACACATTACAATATATTTTAGTACCTTTTACAATACCCTGCGATGTGTGGTATAACCTAGAAAATTGCGCACGTAAATTAGAAATATTTATATTTTCGCTGCTATATTTATTTATGTCGCCTGTTCAGACGAATATTAATTACTAGAGTACACTTGAAGTACTTAAAACTTAAACTTTTCAAAAGCTATTCTTGTGTTTAAAGCTGTAAAGCATATTTAGATACAATTTAAGCCGTATGCGGTATTCTTTTTGTAATAAAACGGCAAACAAACATGTAAATTTATTCTTATATTCCGATAACATAGGATATATTTTTCTGACAGAAATACGATGATTTCTTAGCTCAAAATTCCATCAGATTTTCTTCAACCATTGCTTCAACCATTTCGAAGATTAATGAGAATAAACAGGCAGAAACACAAATCTTGAAAATAGGTTTTTCTTATATTATCTCTAAGATAGGATAAACGTTTTCTTATGTATGTATAAAGGCTAAAATCAGTGCCATTTCATACCTTGGTAAATTCTGACTTGCCCTCGTATTAACTGACAAGCTCGGGTTACGGAAATTATAATTGAAATGCTTACTTACTATGAAGGATCTGGTATACTAGTTGATCGTTGCGAATTTGTCTGAACATAAAAACAACTTTTGCAACAAATATATAACAAAAAAGTGTGTGCGTAAAATGTACACATGTAAGAACTGAAACTTCTTTGGCAAACAAAATTTTGAAGTCTTGTTTATATTTATACAAATCTAAAACTTGTTAGGAATTTAATTGACTTTAAAATATTAAAAGAGTAGAAAATTAATACAAATAATTTACGGAAATCTCAAATAACGAATTGTTAATTAAAAGCCTTGTATTTTTTGTCAACATAAGAAATTATTAATTAAATTTTGTTGAAGCTTGTTTAAAATTTAGAAAACGAGAATTTATGAAATATTTTTATTTTACAAAAAATGGTATATTAGATTATTAAATGACGATTGGCAAATTAAAATGCCACATGTTATTTTTAAATATTAAAACTACCTAATCTTCAAACGAATTAGCATAAAAAACGCTGCATATCTTCGTGATTCTGTCTATGATGTATATAATTTACCCTCATGCGCCTAAAGAAGTTTCACTTCACAAAATCAATTTTAGTTAGTACGTCAAATTTTCCTACTTTTTGCTGGCAGGTTACCGCTTGACTGTGATCATACCTAATGGTAAGTGACGATATATCCCAAGTTCGAATTTACCGCTTATGGTTTTTATACAGCATCGTACCGGAACACATGTCTCTTTGCTTGGCGGTACGTTTTTGCTGATAGGGTGGTAACTAGCCATTGCCGAAGCCTTCCACCAGTCTAGACTTAAGAAAAGTTAGAAAATGTAATTTCCTAAGTTCTCCCTGTCGGGGATCGAACCGTCAGACTTCCTTCTTATAAATTGACATTCAAGTCCATTTAATATTAAAACTAATGCGCCCATTTTCCGTTCTCGTGAAAACTTGTATAATATAATATATAATAGAAGTATTATATAATAAAAGTAGCCTATGGTAGTCACTTTAACTGTTATTATCACTTACCAAGGGTAGTCGGTCTATTCGATGCAGTGGTTAAGGGGAACAAACACATACTCTTTTTAAGTTTATTATCTAAGTTTAAGGAAAATTCATTCAAAATACTCAACTTTTTGGTGAACAAAGTAATTAAAAATTCCCTTTAAAATTATTTTTTTAAGTTTTGACGTAATTAGTTTAACTATATTGGCCGGTTATTTATAAAATTATGTTTGTAGACCATTCACATTGTGTTAACTATAGTTGATAACCAAATTCTTGTATAGACCTTAGAAGTGTCCAAATACATAGCTGATAATACAAAAAATACATACAACGATTAATTAGACAAAAGCTGTTACAGTTAAATAAGCTTGAAGTATTGGATTAACGTTAAAATGCTTCATTTCAAACAGCCAAGAAGATTTGAAAAGTTATAAGGGAAATAATGATGAGAATGAGGCAGATACAGAAGCTAACGAAGAGGATGGTGCAGACTTAGAATATGACAGTAATTCCCACGAAGAATATGATGGTGAAGAAAACTTACACAGGTACAGTTCCAACAATTTACAATAAAGATTTCACTTCAGTGACGCCTTTGAATATATATTACGTAATATGAATTTACAATTATTTTTCAAACTTATAATATTTTAAAGTGTAGTGCATCCAGAAATCTACGTTGATCGCGGACCATTAGATGATGTTGAACAAGTTCGTCGACAGCCTGAGCTCGAAGAAGGGGAAATGGGCTCCGCCGCTCATGTATATAAACCAGTCAGATCCTATACAGGTAAAGGTAAGTATATATAGTCTTTTCAATCATCGTACTTAAATTTTATAAATGTTATAAAGAGAAACTGATCTTTATGTCAGATATATCTCTCACTCACTCACTTCAACCGATGGCTGTCCACTGCTGGACAAAGGTCTCACCTAATGGTACCCACTGTACCCGATCTTGTGTTGCCTGACTCTCGGCTCGGCTCGGCTACCGCGCAACCCTCGTTATGTCATCGTCTACCTTGTGGGGGCCTAGCTACACTGCGCTTTCCGGTGTGGGGTCACTATACCAGCACCTTCGAACCCCAACGTCCTTCGGTTCGTCGGACTAAGTGCCCCGCCATTGCCATTTCAGCTTCGTCATTCTTAGGAATATGTAGGTGACTTTGGTGCTTCTACTGGTCTCCTCATTATTTATTTGATCGCGTAGAGAAAGTCCAAACATAGCCCTCTCCATCGCACGCCGTGTGACTTTGAGCTTTCGAATAAGCCCCATAGTCAGCGACCACGTTTCCGATCCGTATGTGGAACACGCACTGTTCGAGGACTCTAGTCTTCTGACAGATATTGGACAAAAAGATCTTACGCTGCCCAACCGAGTTGGATTCGGCGATTGAGCTCTATTCTCGAAATTGGATCTACCTAGCTGGACTATATGTCCCAGGTATGTATACTCGTCACCAATTTCGAGAGAGAGTTCCCAACGATGACTGGGTGGAGCAGAACATGGATATTGGATATAACTTTCGTCTTATCCATGTTCATTTTAAGCCCACTTGTTGGGAAGCTCTGCTGAAGTCATAGAGTATTGCATTGAGATCTTCCGGTCACTGCCATAATGACCACGTCGTCGGCATACCGTAGATGAGTGACGTACTCGCCGTTAATGTTGATGCCCAGTCCGTTCTATTCCATTAGCTTAAAGAGGTCTTCCAACGCCGCGGTGCAGTTGCATAGATCCTAAGCGTTGGTCCTATATACGGACTGACATAGTGGCGTTTTCGATTTGGCATCTCTGCAAAGATCTCAACAGGTTAGATATATATATAGAAGTAAGTAAGTAAGTAAGTAGCAGCCCATTAACGTCCCACTGCTGGGCACAGGCCCCCTCTCTCATATGAGTGAGGAGGCCTGTGCNTATTGAGAAAATTTTAATAGAAAACTCAATATTGGTTTTTGAATTGGCCCGACCCGGGACTCGAACCCAGGACCTCGTGCCTGTAGTCGAACATGCTAACCACTAGACCAATGAGGCAGTCTATATAGAAGAATATGTATATGAATATGTATATGAATATGTATATAGAAGTATAAATGGTCAAATAATGCAAGAAAGTTTAGTTAGATACGTACCAGTTGTCGTCAATAATTATTGCATACTGCAAATCTTTTAAAAAGTTGTTTTATATTATAATTAATATGAGAAATATTTAAAGTTAAATTTAAAATACAGGTATGCATGCTTTTTGGAAAGATCAAGGAGATAGAGAAACCATTAGGTTAACCCAAGCAAATATCATGAAACAATACATGGACGCCGGAGCTGATCCTTGTCATGATTTTTACCAATACGCTTGCGGAAACTGGCCAGCCCTTAACCCTATTCCTGCCGATAAAGCTGGGTAAGTAAATATTACATATAATATAACTATAGACTTTAAAGTAAATGAATACCTTAATAAAGTAATTAATATTTTCCTCCATTTCGCATAAAGGAAAATAGTACGAGAAAAATTTATTTCATAATAAATTTCCCAAAAATATTAAATATATTAATTTAAAACACGTTTATGGGTCATAAGTTTAAGATTTTATTACAGCTATGACACCTTTGAAATGCTAAGAGAAAACTTGGACACGGTTTTAAGAGACCTCTTGGAATTTAAAGAAAACGAATTCGTAGTAAGTAGTTATCCAGGTCCACATTTGGACACTAAAGACAATTTTTTAACAATGACACGCTACGCTAAGTGCCCTCAAAAATCCGTTGATAAGCTTTTAGATGTTATAATAACCAATTCCAAAGAAAATCTTAATTTGACAGATCATGACAATTCTGATTCAAATGTCAATAAAGACGAGAAGTCACAAATAATAAATCGTATACGTAGATATTTAAATAAAAAAGCAAAAGAAATCAGCAAACCATCTAAGAAGGTTAAATTTAATTTACAGAAGCTTTTTAAAAATAAAAGCAAAAGCGCTTATAGAAGTAGATATAGAAGAAACGTACCAAATAACAGATATTCTTATAATAAAGATTTTGTAATAAAACATTCTTCCGATTCGTTTCCAATTAAAACAAAGGATACTGCGAAATTGTCTTTTAAAAGAATGAAAAGAAAGGAAGCTTTAGGAACAATCATTTTAAAAGTCCAACAAAACAATCAAGAACACAGTCGTGATCCAGCGAATGAAGATGCAGCTATGAAAGCAAGATTTCTATTTAAATCTTGTATGACTCACGATATATTGAAAAAGAGAGGACACCAACCACTTCTTGATTTGCTGAACCTATTGGGGGGTTGGCCAATTTTGAACTCCAATTGGAATTCTAAAAACTTTGATTGGCTTGAACTTATGGCGAAGCTAAGATTGTATAATAATGACATTTTAATATCAGAATGGGTTGGCCCGGATATAAAAAATTCCGATGAATTTGTAATACAATTTGATCAAACAAGTCTAGGTAATCTTTTCTCTAAAGTTTACACATATATAAACATTAAGATGATAAAAAGTGGTTGAGTAACTTCTATTTACTTCGTATAGGTTTGCCAACTAGAGATTATTTTCTCCAACAATCAAACAAACCATATTTGGATGCCTATAAAGCTTATTTAACAAAAATTGCATTATTACTCGGTGGACAAATTGGACATGTAAATGAAAGCGTGAACAAATTAATAACATTTGAAATTGAGTAAGTCCTTCTAATTAATATTATATGAACTGGGATATATATTATTTTAGTTTAATCTTGAAGTGAAACTTTAAGCGCATGAGGGTTACATTTTTACGGATAAAATGCGTGATTAGCGCTACGAAGATGTGCAGGGTTTGTTTTTTGCTAATTCGTTTAAAGATTAAACAGTTTTAATATTTACAAATAACATGTGGCATTTTAATTTGCCTTTCATCATTTAATAATTTAAAAACCTAAAAAAAATATATTTTAGAAGTTCTCCTTTCAAAATTTTTAATTCAAAAACCAAATTTAATTAATAATTTATAATATTGACAAAACACAGATTTTTATTTACAATTCATCATTTGAGGTTTCATTAAATTATTTGTATTAATTTTCGACACTTTTAATATTAATGACGATCAAATCCATTAAATTCCTAACATACCCTCTAAGACTCAGAAATGTAAAGTTTTATATCTGTATAAATATAAACAAGACTTTAAAATTTGTTTTGCCAAAGAAATTTCACTTCTGACATGAGTACTATGTAAGCACGCACTTTTTGGCAAATAATAGAATATGATATAATTTTCACCTATAATTTAAAGATTATATCATCAATAGTTACGTTCTACTTTCCTAGTTAATATTTGCTACTTATCTTACTAATTAGCTAAATCGACGGGTCTCAGGTTCGCTGGTTATCTCTTATAAGCTTTAAAATAACAATTGAAGCTAAAAGCACCATTTTTTTTATAACTTGGGTTCATTATATGTTTCCGATTCCGTGGGAATATCCGTAAAAATGATGTTAGTGACCATATTGCAAAAGGAGTCACTGGCAAGTTTCCGAATGTCTCATATTATATATGTTTCGTATATTTAGAACGTACTTTTCACTTATGATTTTACATACATAAAAACGTATTATGACGATAATTTCCAGACTAGCAAAAATAACGTCAGCACCAGAAGATAGACGCAATGTGTCCGAACTATACAGGAGAATGACCCTGGCCAAACTCGAAGGATTGGTCCCTCAAATACATTGGAGGAGATATCTATGCATTGTTATGAATAGGACAGTACAAACACAAGAGACGGTCGTATTATTTGCGCTAAACTACGTGCGGGTAAATAAAATTTAACAATATTTTGATGTGAAACTTCTTTAGGAGCATGAGGGCTACATTTTTAGGGTTGAAACACGCGATAAGCGTCACGAATATCTGCAGCTTTTTTATTCTAATTTTGAAGGTTAGGTTGTTTTAATATTTACGAATAAGATGTGGCATTTTAATTTGCCACTCGTCATTTAATAATTTGACATACTATTTTTCATAAAATATAAAATAAAAACATTTCATAAACAACAGTTTAATTAATAATTACTAATATTGACAAAAAACACGTGGCATTTTTATTTACAATTTGTGATTTGATGAGATTTCAATAAATTATTTGTATTATTTTCGACACATTTAATATTTTAATGACAATTATTCAATTCCTAACACATCTGCCTTTTTCCCTCCGTCTAAGTCTCGGAAATCTAAAATTTTAGATTGATATAAATATAAATAAGGCTCATTAATTATTTTGCCTAAACAGTTTCATTTCTGGCATGTGTATTTTGAACGCACGCACTTTAAATTTTTTCATTGGTTAAGGAATAATAGTTTATTGTCTAAAATAGCTTAATAAATGTCATATTTTTTGTAATATGAGTAAGATAAAACGGTTACTGTGGATTTAGTGATAAATACATATCATTGAGGGTTTTACGGTAGATATTTTTAAAGTAGATATATAAGTAATTGCATAACACATTACTTTGATCTATCTAATAAGGTTTAGCCAGAAATTGCAATTGAAGCAAAAAAGAATGTTTATTACGTCCTTTAAAACAGCTAACGTAATAGATAGCGAAAGCGACTTCATTTTATACTATGTGAAGATTTGTTGCTACAATGTAACTGGTTTTAACTGTTGTACTTTTTATTTTGTATGAAGCATTTAGTTCAATTGATAGAGAAGACGGATCCTAACACTTTATCAAATTACCTGCTGTGGCGATTCGTGAGGCACCGAGTGAACAACCTGGACGATCGTTTTCAATTCGCCAAACAACAGTGGGTACAAAGTTCATACAAGTATATTTGCTAAAAATAAACTATTCTATGTACTCATTCTTATATATGTTTAGTAATAAATTATAGTTTTTTTAAAACAATTACTGTAACTATAAGCCTATTGTTTTAACAACGTCTAACTATATAAATAAATATATAAACATTTATATTCATTTATAAATATAATAACGCTGACTTACTTATGCGCTTGGAATTTTTCATATCTCAATTTTTTTTACATATGAGTAACTCTTGTTATTTATGGATATTTAACTATTTAGAACACAGTAAAATAAACAAAAATTCATTATATCCATTGTAAGCACTTACTTCCTTCCTTAAATCCTCTCTTAAATCTCTCTTACGTATTTATTATAAATGTAAAAAAAATGTGAACTACGTCCTTTTCTATTTGTAACTAAATTGCTTTATAAAGATTTTCTATCGTATTTCTAAAAAAATATAGATTTTTATATAACCTTCTGCCAACTAATACTAATTTCTACCATCATCATTGCCATTTGCTAAGCTAAAGAAACCTTATTTGTTTTAGATTCTACTATATTTTGTTTGGTAGAGAACAAGCACCGCCAAGATGGAAAAACTGCATATCTCAAGTGAACTCCAATATGGGAATGGCATTAGGCTCTATGTTTGTGCGAAAATATTTTGATGAGATGAGTAAAAATGACACGCTAACAATGACTAGAGAAATCCAACAGGCTTTCAGGGAGTTACTTCATATGACCAACTGGATAGATGGCGAGACGAAAAAGCTCGCGGCTCATAAAGTAGACTCAATGATGTTGAGAATAGGCTACCCCGATTTTATATTGAACAAAAAAGAACTGGACGAACGTTATAAGGAAGTAAAAATACACCCAGACAAATATTTTGAAAATATATTAAATATTCTGCAGCATTTAACTAAAATGGAACAAGCGCGGTAAGTTTTGTAATGTTCAAATTCATATACAAATTGGTTATTTGCTAAATAGGTTCTCCAACGATATAGTTCAAGTCGTTTTATCTTCTGTGCTTTGTGTGATATTAGATATTTGATGACTAATAGGAAGGATTGACCTAAAGGAATAATTTAATTTTCTCTTTTCATGACAATTACGTTTGCGATCATAAGATTATAGATTTTCTGAAAATAACAAAGCACTTGAAACACCTTTAACAATAGCTCATAGTGGAAGATACACTCTTGTACTGTTAGGATGTACTTCTTTTAGAAATACAAGTAAAAAAAATGGCTATTCATTATTTTTGTGTACTCTTCCTAAACTGCTGGACCGACTTTATCGAATTTTCTTGTGTGTTCAGGTGGAATTGAGATATTTTAGATTGAAAATTCGATCTGATAAACAACGAATGTACCTATATTTTTACGGAATCATGTATTACGCTAGTGGCACTTTTCAACTGCAGTTTTGCAGTTTTAAAGAACCCAGGAGGACTGAAAACAGCTTGTATAGAAATAAATATATTTATATTACAGCAATATTTACTCTTGGGTATGTTTTTGTTCCTTAAGAATTGTCTGGAAGAAATTCGTTTAGCGATAAAATTACCTCATGTTATGCTATACAATAAATTATTATTAAATTATACTTTCAGAATTGGTCAAGCTGTGAACAAAACACTATGGAACACAGCCCCAGCAGTCGTAAACGCCTATTATAGTCGTAACAAAAATCAGATCATGTTTCCAGCGGGTATTTTACAGCCGCCTTTTTACCATAGACACTTCCCGCGATCACTTAACTTTGGTGGAATAGGCGTTGTGATTGGTACGTTGATGAATTATAACTGCTAGCGTAAGAACAAGAGTAGTATAATACACGTAGAACATTTTTCCCGTTCCCAACTTCAAAATGTAAGAGTGGCTCACCATCGTATAGTATACTACTACACATTTTATTTCTCGGTACTCATTTTTTGAGTGAGCAGGAGTACCAAGTGTTAGTGCGTTTCTCCTTATTTGTTGTGAAATATAGGAGTGGTTTAGTAAAATAACTCTTTTACATCCTATCCAACCCTGCTTTTTATGTCCTACTCAACACTTGTTCTTACATCTATCTCCTTCTTAGAATTTTCTTTAAACAAATTTTAATAGCCATAAATCGCAGTAACAGTGACTATTGCTGAGTTTGTAGCATTCCGTTACATTTATTAACTTATAACAAAAATATTAACTACAATTCCTTGATTTCCGCCGCTAATTTATAATAAATATAAATGGGCACATTTAAAGATACTCTAATTAAAATTTCGATTGAACACTCAAGAGATGATTACGAGAGAGGTAAAAGAATGATTTTAAAACATAAATATAACTACGGAAACAATAAAATCTTTTTGTAACTACTTTCTCAACCACCTTTTATAATGACGCCCAAATATTTCCAGCCACTGATTGCATTCCATAGTTAAGCTGGCAAATAGCATTCGTAATGAGTTAGTGAGTGTGAGATTGTTTTTTACTTATATACGAGTCATAACTCATTGGTTAGCAAGTTCGACTACAGACATGAGGTCCTGGGTTCGAGTCCCGGGTCGGGCCAATTCAAAAATCAATATTGAGTTTTCTATTAAGATTTTCTCAATATTTGCCTGAAGTTGGGAAGTTGGCGGTGTGATCCACCCCCGTGTCTCGTAGAGCACAAGCTGTCGGTTCTGCGCCTGATCTCTCTCCGGTCGTGTCGGAGTCCCGTCACATCGGACTATGAGAGTGAAGGAATAGAGAGTGTACTATGCCTCCCAATCCGCAGTGGAGCAGCGTGGTGGGTCTATGCTCAAAAACTCTCTCTCATGCGAGTAAAGAGGCATGTGCTCAGCAGTGGGACGTTAATGGGCTGCTACTGATTTTACCTTACGAGTCATAACATGATAAGAATAAGAACATGAAAAAAATAAGAATCTACTAAGAATTTAAAATTAGCCCTGCTTTTTATAAATTTTAGGACATGAAATTACACATGGCTTCGACGACAAGGGAAGATTATTCGATTGCGAAGGTAATCTACACCGATGGTGGTCAGATACAGCCATTGAGGCTTTTCATAGACGCGCTCAATGTCTCATTGATCAATATGGGCAGTATGTCGTACCTGAAGTCAATATGAAACTAGACAGTGTTAATACACAGGTAAGTTTAGATATTTTATTCAATGAAATGTCCAAAGATGATATTTCAGGAAGTCACCTAAAAATATAGGCCTTAATGATTTAAACCCCAATTTATTGTCTATTTATTTTATTTGCCATTAGTACAAAATTTCAAAACAGGAAAAATTGGGTTTTTATAGTTTGTAACTATCTCTTTTGATTTATTCATCGTGCACGTTTTCTTAAATAATACCTGCAACTTTGTACTTTCAAAATTTCCGATTGATATTCATGAATTTCAGGCTATTGTTTGTTACTTACAGCGATTCCGTCAATTTTAACACCACGTTTTTGATTGTTTCTTTACGCTAATTTTGTATACACGGTGTTTGCTTTTGATTTGTTTTTATTACTTTTGTATACTATAATTGTTAAACTTGCTTATTCAATTAAAATCCTTTAATTAAACTTAATAGTCGGTCAGTGACTCGCTAATAAATCACTGAAGACAACATCACCAACTTCGAACGACTGCTTCTACTGCTGCTTCTGTTACTACTAATTCAGCTTCTACTATTAATGCTTCTTTTTACAATACTTTAACTTTTAATGTATATTTTTTGTAGGGAGAAAACATAGCAGACAACGGAGGAGTGAAGCAAGCTTTCCATGCATATCAACACTGGCTTCTTCAACACGATGCCGCTGACGAAACTCTGCCAGGACTTAACCATACCCACACCCAGCTGTTCTTCTTAAATTTCGCTCAGGTTGGTTTGCAATTTCATTGTTGAAACACGGATTCAATTCAAAATTAGGAAATTCATTTCCTAATATATTTAGATACGGAGTTTCGTCCGTGCTTTGTTATCACCTTATTAATAAAAGTGTTGTATTGATAAAATTTGCAATCTAATTCGATGCTGTATTGAAACTGAAGATTAAAAAGGCAGTTTTATCGAAAGAGGAGCCGAATTCAAATCCAAAGCCGAAGTCAGAAACGCAGCTGGTGTCACACTTATATGATATTAAAGAAAACTCCTGATACAATACACAAAGAATTCACCAAATGATGAGTTTTTATAAGAAACATAGTTTACAGAGAATTTTTGTATCAATAATTAAATTATTGAAATATGTATGTCGAGTTCATGTTAGTCTTGTTTTTTTATCACACGTTTCAGTTTAAAAAAGGAAAGAGGGTATTATTTATTCTAAGCGTTTCTTGGCTTTAATTTTTTTATGTTTGTAAAAAAATTGGCAAGATAACAATGGAGGCTTGACGAAATCTTTGTCAATAGTAACATTTTGATATTCAGACTAACAATTTAAAACAATTATGGTCCACTAGTAAGTGAATAAATATTCCAATTCCAGGTATGGTGTGGTGCAATGCGCCCAGAAGCAATGCGCAATAAACTTAAAACAGCCGTTCACTCTCCAGGTAGATTCAGAGTAATTGGAACTCTGTCTAACTCTTTGGACTTTGCCAGGGAATTTCAATGTCCCCCTGGTTCACCAATGAATCCCACCCACAAATGCAGCGTTTGGTAATGCATAATAGGACACATTGAATCGTACTAATAATGTATAATTTTGTATGTTTGGATGTTTATTGCTCATTCACGTTGAATATTGTCCCCAAGAATTATATGTGATGGTACAGCAATACTTGTTGATCGTTTATCATAAATGACGTTACTAGGAATGAATGTAATATCACCTGATAACACCACGCTAGAAGAGGCCCCGGTTTTTGATTTCCGGTAAGGCGAATTTAATGTCTGACTCTTGTCTAGTGGGAGACTTCGGCTGTGGCTACTAAAGCCCGGCACGGCTTTGCCGGTAGGGTAATAACTAGCAATTCAAATTCTCAAGCAAGAGATTTGTGTCCCCGTATAAGAATTAAATTACCTCTTAACAAATTAGCGCACTTCCATCTTAGACTATCATCACTCATGATCAGGCGAGAATACAGCCAAGCGCTAACTTGTCAGCAACCTGATTAAGAGTCATTTAGATCGAATCTCTACAAAGAAATTTTAGGGAATTGCATTTTCTAATTTGGTTGTTTAGACAAACAAGAAATAATTTGCGCTTCGATACATTGGTGTGTAGAAACTATAGGAGGTAAATTACCTCTTACCAGGTTAGCGCACATCTATCTTGACTAGCATCCCTTACAGTCAAGCGGTAAGCCGGTAGCAATTAATGAGTATAAAAAAGAGTTGGGAACTAAATCCAGTGTAAAGTAGTAAGTTTATATTTAGTTTGAGAGAAAGAAAGAACCAAAGAAGAATTTAAAAAAAAATCTCACATAATGGTATGCAGTGATATAGTTTAATATGAAAGCGCGCTAACCTGGTTAGAGAGATTTTTACCCCTTATGGCTTCTCCACAACATCGTATAGAAACACAGTTTTATTTGCCGATGGATAGTCGAGAATCAAATTAGAAAATTTTAAATTTACCGCACCTGGAATCCCAACTAGGACCTCTGCTATTTAATAACGTTAACATATTTGTACCAAATGTATCCGCCTCTTAATATTATATTGCTAGATAATATATTATATTTACTTTATAAGTTTTTATTTTCTATATACTTTTAAGAATTTGTGTAAATATAATTGTTTAACTTTCAAGTTTGCCTTTATTGATAAATACTTCGTATAGTTATTGAGCATAGACTAATTATCATACGTTTTTTGCTATTTTACTGATATGGTGACATACTCACACTGCAAAAATTTGACGTGAAAATGACAGACCATCGAGGCAATAATAAGTTATAAGTGCCAGTGTTATCTCTGTATGTTAAATAAATATAGCTGTTTCACTTTAAATTTTGTTGTTATTGATAAATGTGTCGTTTTGTTGTTAATTATTGATAACATTTGTAGTGTAGGATTAAATTTGACGTATTCATATCAATTGGTATTCTAGACTTACTATCTTACATTCATATGTTGAGTTAATGGGAATTCAAAACTACATGCGTATGAGTTGCATATACATATATTGCCAGTTTACAGGGGCATATGCATCATTCTAACACCCAATTACTTTATTTCACTTTAAAAACATAAGACGTAAATACTCTTTGAAGAATCGCATACCGGCAGTCAAGTATCTTTCGGCAACACGTATTCATTTCACTCCATTAGCAACTGGATACGTTGTTGCAACTTGTGCTTAAAGTAACGTTATATTAATGTATTATAAATAAAAATTTTAACAAAAAAAGAACTGCCTTCAAAAGTGTTCTTCGTATTCTTATATTCGTAAGGTGTCAGCCAAGGCCGATGTTCCCCGCGTGTCCACTTGGCAGCTCCCGCGTCTCTCCAACCTATAGGTATTTATGTAGGCACCTCGGCTGACACCGCCTCCAAATATAAGAATACGATGAATACGCAATTATGTCTTAGTTTTTAGAGCATATTAATATATTTATAAGTCTGTTTTGAAGGCGGTTCTTTTTTTGTAAAAATTTTTATTTTTAGTGAATCTGAAGTAAACGTGTTGCAATGCAGCAACAAACGTAAGCTCATTGCTAATTGATTAGAGACACTTATATTTTCTGTCATAAACCGCACCCTTACTGTAAGCCGTTGAGGAGATCCATTGATTTTCATATTAAATACGACTAGCACTTGATCATACCGAAGTTACGGTAGCCAACTCAAATATCTGGATAGCCTGTAAGATTCTGCCGAGTATCGTTGATTTGCTCCTAAGAATTGAAGAGTTTCATCACTTTATCATGGACTCCATCATCAAAACCTAACCAAACTATCACAAAACAACCCTTGAAGTATATCCTTTCAATAAAAGAAAAATCATCGAAATTGGTTGGCGTGATCTTGAGTTATTCTTCCATTTGTCGCGCACATGCTTAATGCAAATTTAACACTTATCCGGTTTTCTAATGGATGCCATCATCAGAACTGGATTTAAAAAAATGGGACCCCATGACAATCACCACCTTTCATTAAAAAAATCATCAAGATCGGTCCACCCAGTCGGGAGATATAAGGTAACAAATATGAAAAAAAAATACAGACGAATTGATAACCTCCTCCTTTTTTTGAAGTTGGTTAAAAATATATCAATGACGTGTTGATTACAACGCTATCATCACTCCCTTAGTCAACGAGAGCAGACTTTACTTGAACGAACGTTACAGAGCTGAGCGTTACAGAACACCCTCGGTCAATACCCTGAAAATAAAATGCACAGCACACCTATAGGAGTGTTTACTTCAAAATTTTCTGTACTCCATATATTTTTGGACAGCCCCTTTTAAGCTATAAATAACTTATGTTAAAGATGAAAAGTGACCTCTTCAATTCCTTATGTATACAGAATATCTTAGGATAAAATAAAAAAGAAACCCTTTTATGATTGTGTAATTAACATTTGACATAAAACAACATTGACATCTCTAAATTTGTTATATACATTAAAATAAATAAATTATTATAAAAACATAAATACATATTATATACAAGTTATTTTTATATGCAGCACTAATAACATGGTTAACATTAGTGGCAATTATTTTATATATTCACTATAATTCTTTTACGCAAAAATTTGCATAATAATATATCAAAGAATATTTGCGACATCAACATGCAAATTTATTGCTAAAAGTATCAAATAATGTTTTAAGACATACATTTTTGCCCAGGTTTAAACAGTAGGTACATTAACACAACTATTGTTGTACCTTAAAAAGAATACTAGTAATAGACTCAAGCCTGCGGCTTCAATATATAAGGAGTTAGGAGACTGCTCCCGAAAACGAAGATAGATATTACTTGATACCTTTTATGATGAAACGGAAAACGGATCTTGATTAAATAAAAATCATGTTTTTAAACGATTTATGTGCATTACTTACATGTTAGCACAGCTAAATGAGATGATAGTTTCATAAAAATACATTACTAAAAAAAAACAACCAGCAATGAAACACAAAATTAAAAGATGCTGACGTATAGCCCGGGTCAACGACCTCTAGCAGCCCGCGCGTCCCAGTCAGCGGCAGCCTTCTATCATTTCATATAACTGTACTAACATGATAGAGCGTAAATAATGCTAATAAAACGTTTAAAAATTACGATATTTTTTAATCAGGATCGATTTTTGTTCCACCCATCATCAAATATATCATTATTATTATTGTCTCAATTCGTTTTCAGGAGCGGTCTCCTAACACCTTGTGTAATCTTTTCTGGAATACGGTATAAACCGAATTCTTTGAATGTCATGTCAAATTCAATAAATAAAAAGCAGTAATAAGTTTTGTTCTAATAAACGTAATTGCCAACTTCTACACTCTGCACGTCGTCGTTGCTCCATAGTGTTTGCACTTCAGAGTGAGAGTCACGGGTCACGTCGAAGTGATCTCTTCTTTCCCAACGCATTCTCACAAGCCGTGCTATCTCTAGCCAAAGCCGAGCTTCCATCACTAAAAACATATTTATCTATAAACTGGAAGAGTCCCGAGGTAAAAGAGGAGATGTGGAGGTTAAAAAATCTTCACAATCATCTTCACGTTCATACAATATCTTTTGAATTTATCTAATATAGTTGTTCCGTTTCGGATTCCGAATGATGTACACTTCGATTTATATCTTATTTCATTACTTTTTATTGTATATGTATTCATTTTAAATATATACCTCTTCTTATGTAAAATAGTCTTACGAAAAAGGAAGGAGGAGGGGATATTTTGAGAAACCTTATGCACAATGAACAGCCCTAAACTATTTATATATATATATATATATATTATTCGCTATGAAAAAATGCGAAGCGGACTGCTATAAGCACTAGAAGATGTAATATTGCATACACTATCAAACAATACAGTATTGTACAACTTTTGTTAACTAACAATGTTTAGCTGACACTTGAAAAGATATACTTTTACCGCTTTTCAGCCCCATAAATTTAAGAAAGAGAACTTTGTAACGCCTGCCCTAGCTAAGAAACTATGACTCTTAACAAGAACCATTCCAGCCTCATTTTGTCATTCACACCAAAATTGTAAATTATGCAAGCAGTAATCGCCTTATGAATACTTGCTAATACTATAAATACTAAAGTAACTAACTCTATTCGTGTCCGTCGGTCTTTCACGACTAACTACTGAATCGCTTTGAAAGAAATTTGGTACACAGATAGTTTAGGGCCTGCGACTATTGTCTACTTTGAAAAAAAAAGGTTGTAAGGGAACTGTCTGTCTGTCCCGGTTTCACGCCAAAACTACTGAATTACTTCAAATGAAATTTTGCACACATCTAGAGCCTCAGAAAGGACAAACAACTGTTTCGCAAAGTATTTCTATGTATTGTAGCCTAGCTACGTATTGACTGCTTCATTGGTCTAGTGTTTAGCATGTTCGACTACAGACATGGGTCATGGGTTCGAGTCCCGGATCAGGCCAATTCAAAAATCGATATTAAGTTATCTATTAAGATTTTCTTAATATTTGCCCGAAGGTGTGAAGTTGGCGGTTTGCCTCGGAGAGAACGTTAAGCCGTCGATCCTGCGCCCGATCTCTCTCCAATCGTGTCGGCCTTGAGTGAAGGAATAGAGAGTGCACTTGTGTACTATGGCTGCCAAACCTCAATGTAGCAGCGTGGAGGGTCTATGCTTTAAAAACCCTCTCTTCTATGAGAGAGGAGGCCTGTGCTCAGGAGTATGAAGGTAATGGGCTGCTACTTACCTTTTTTATCTTTTATTTGTATAATGAATAGCCTAAATGTTACCCAAAACACTATTCCACTTGAACAGAGTTGCGTTTTCAATGAGCGTGTTATATATTAATACATACAAAATAAAAGTGAGAAGGCGGTGACAAATAGTAGATCAACGTTTCCATTAATGACGGTCATTGTGTAAATTAGTGCCACAGCTGTAGCCGCCTGTCGCAGGAATAAGCCGCGCAATGTTGCACCCAACCATGGTAGGAAAAGATACTCGCTGAGAGGAGTACGCTGTACAGTTATTAATTTATTAAGTGAAAATTATATTAAGCGTGCTGTGTACTTCATTTTGTTGGCATATAATAAGACTGAGCTGTCACGCTCGGCCATGTAACGCTCGTTCGAGCAAAGACGGCAGTCGTCGACTAAGACAGAATGCGAGTTATTGTCACACGTCACTGCGATACTCGTATTTTACGTATTTATTAAACAGTTTAACATTACTGTAAATACAACAATTTATACACAAATGTATTATAATATAATTATATTTTTGTAATGATTTTTTCTATCATCAATAACTCGCTTTCAATTTGTTGATTGGAAAGTTTTTCGGAATTAAAGTTCCTACAATTTCGATATTTTTCGGTTAAGACCCGAAAAAATCATGCACTTCTATGCGAAAACTGATAATAACCAAAGTTGTTTTGAATTAAATTCCCTATAATTTAAGTCCTTATAATTTTTTTCCTAAGATCGATATTTGGTATGCATACTGACGGTATTCTGAAAGTTTCGAATCCTAATAAAAAACATATCTATTAGGACCAAAATTGTACTCGTAGAAAATATGAATCCGAACTACTTTGGACCACCGAGCTCTCCGGGCTCATTGGAGCCGGGTCTTCTAATCACTTTTCTCCAGCGATCACGAATCTAATATTGAATATAAATGATAATTTGTAACGTGGTGCTCAATAAAGCATATTATGTATCTATCTGATATCCATATACGACATATGGATCTAGGTTTTCTTTTTGGAGGTCTTTCACAATGTAGTCATCCATTAGCGATTTTTTGAGCCCGATTCCAACTGTAGTATATATTTTGACTTAATATTCCAACTTGTAATAATATTGAAACCAACACATGTGTAAGGAATTCACTCTGGACCATACGATGCATCAAGGGATTCACTAATATTATGTGAGTGGTTTTGATGTTTAAGAAATTGAGATCACTACAACACAAATATGTTTCTTTTTCGTTACTATACAGAAACTAAAATATTTACCACATAGGATGAGCTCCAAATAAGCATCGAGCTGATAACTATGACGAGAGTATCCGAAACTTCAACGCACCACATAACTCCTGCAGTAAACAAATTCAAGTATATATAGCATTATAAAATTGTTGCCCATTTAACAATTATTTTGCAAGATTTTTGGCTCTTTTGTTTAACGGTAATGTAACATCAATCATACCCGGTTAACTTTATTGATAAACTGCCTAGTACTAAGTAACTATTAAAACTCAAACTTGATTCAATGATGTGCTCCAAACCGATTCCGAAGCAATGCCAAGATTGCTTTAGACCACTAAACTTATCAATCACGATAGTTCCGAGAATATTTCCGATTGACTCCTATTGTAATATCACTAAATAGGAATTTCTGAATCTGAATACACCGATTATTCTGATCAACTACATAGATGACACCGCCATGAACAGCCAGTAAAATAAACGATACAGAAAGGTTACATAACTTACTTGCAACATCGATATCATCAATATAAAGCTTATCGTCTTTGCTTAACAACATTATGTGCAAATCATTCGCTAATGGTTCCTCATCGAATGTCGCCACTTCCAACTTAATATTGCAAACCAATCCCAAAATGAAACATACGGTACAGATGAAAGTAGTTGATAACGGAGCCTTTTTAACGTTTACATTCAATCTCACAGCTTGAGCAAAAGTTTTACGACGCAAATATTCCAGACTTGTACCTATGTAGTCTATTAAGGCTCCAATAACTGGCACATTAGATTTTGAATAGGTAAGATGTTTTGGTTTGCTCGGTATATTACCGCTAGCCATTTTGGTAATAATCTTTGGCAAAAAATACAAATTAATAATATTCTTTTGTGGGAAAATTTACGTAAAATTTGAACATACGCGTCACTTCAAAAATTAGACGTGAATTTGACAGGCTTCTCTTTTTATGTTATGCAACCAGTATTACTGAGTGATTTCTGATTATCGATTTAGCAAGATCATCGAGACACCAAAGTCATAACTAACTTTGTTTGCATAAGATAAAGTATATAAATAAATTTGAAAACATGTGTATTAATATTCTTCTATATTAAAAATGATTTAAATATAATAACATAATGACACTGCAAAAATTTGTATCGAATTTGACAGAATATGAGACTTTAAAAAGTCACAAGTGCACTTGTTATCTACGTGTGATAAAGTGCACGAATAAATTTAATATTTTATGTATTAACTAGCTGACCGGGCAGTCATTGTTCTGCCAAATAAAAAATACTACAATCACGATTCGCTAATGAAATGAAGCGGGAGGGTGAAAAATACTTCACTGTCATACCTAACAAATATATAATACATTAAGGTCGATCCGTTTCCGAGGTGTGGGAGTACAAACACCGTAACACGACATATTTTAGATTTTCCTTTATGGAAAGATTAGTAACCTGCTGACACACCAAAAATTGGCCGCAAATTTTATGGACTATCGAGACAATAAAAAGTAACAAGTGCCATTGTTATCTTTGTATGATAAAGTGTTAAAATTTACAATTCCATGTTATCTGACTAATATTTATTTATATTCTAGCTAACTTCCTCATTTATCTAGTGGCCACCTTGTTCGGGTACAGACATGAGGTCAAGATTCAGCAATCGATATTGACTTTTAAGTTGCTGGTGTGCCCCACCCCCTTGCCTCGGAAAGCATGTTAAGCACGGTCCTGCGCCAAATCTCTTTCCGGTCATGTCGGATCGCCGTTCCATCGAAATATAAGAGTGAAGGAATAGAGAGTGCGCTAGTATTAGAGCATACACTTGTGTACTATGCCAACCAACCCACAGTGGTAGATCTCCTCTCTTATGAGTGAGGAGGCATGTGCCTAGCCATAACGCTATTATTATATAATAAGAAGCAGAATTGCTTCTTATTTTCCAGCTAAGTTCCAGTTTACTATCCAATGTTAAGTTATATGACCACAAATTGAATTGCATACTTAAAACTCTAGCCCGTTAATTATCAGCCCAAATATTTTTGGGTTTGATAATATATCGAAAATAAATAACCAAATTTAAAGGTTAAATAACATTTAATATATAAAAGGATATTTCTAAAGCAAATCATGCATACATACACATTTATGTTAATATCTAAATATTAGTATAATGATGCAACTTTCATGTATTTCGGTTTCTCCGGCAATAGAGACTGTTAAAGGAAATTATTATAAAGTTTCTGAATGAAGCAAATGATTACAGCAACGACTGCTGATAAATAAATAATTATATTATTAGTTTGCAAAGAAGGTAAGAAGGAAAATAATTAGATAACGTTAATATATTAACAAACATAATATATTATATAATAAATATATATTTAGTTTATTCATTCAAACTTAAAACAATAAATGGTCATGGCACAAATATATTTTGAAGTCATATATTTATGTATGTATTTTTATTTCTTTTTCAGGATGTGATATGTATAAAATCTTCTTAAGTTAGAAATCCATCAAAATTGACCTTCATCATTGATTTTTCAGTAAAAAAAGTAAGTAGCAGGCTATGAACGTCCCACTGCTGGGCACAGGCTTCTTCACTCGCATGAGAGAGGGGTTTTAGAGCATAGACCCGCCACGCTGCCATTGCGGATTGGCAGGCATAGTACACAAGTGCACTCTCTATTCCTTCACTCTCATAGTTCGATGTGACGGGAATCCGACACGACCGGAGAGAGATCAGGCCCAGGACCGACGGCTTAACGTGCTCTCCAAGGCACGGGGGTGGATTTCACCGCCAACTTCCCAACTTCGGGCAAATATTGAGAAAACTCAATATTGATTTTTGAATTGGCCCGACCCGGGACTCGATCCCAGGCCCTCATGTCTGTAGTCGAACATGTTAACCACTAGACGAATGAGGCAGATGTTTCAGATTAAAAGAAAATCTTTCTGTGGAAGAGTTCAGAGAACTTAATAAAAATTACGTAAGGAATAGATCTTTATTACTCGCTGAGGGTAGACAAAAATAAAAAAATCTTACATCT
The DNA here is from genome assembly GCA_015832385.1 of Elymnias hypermnestra. NCBI lineage: Eukaryota > Metazoa > Arthropoda > Insecta > Lepidoptera > Nymphalidae > Elymnias > Elymnias hypermnestra. Next base: position 817,201 of record JACTOM010000060.1, on the reverse strand, counting down.
TTACTTTTTATAATAGCGTATAATAAAAACGAAGCCTTATCAACTGATACATACGAGGTGTGTTCAAAAAATATCACGAATTTTGAATTTTCGCGGGTTACGTATATTCGAATTTCGAATTTTTTGTGGCGTTATGTTGGTACTCATGTCTCTCACTTATGCCGACAAGCTCGGCCATTTTGAATGTTCATTTAATTGTTGACAGCTGCTTTGCTTGCACGTGTTTTGGATCGTCTTCGATTTTTACCTATTCAAAAAAATGGATCAAAGAACCTGTATCAAATTTTGTGTGAAAAACGAAATTAAGTGCGCGGATGCATTCCGAATGTTGACTGTGGCATACGGAGAAGCTACCTTGGACCGAAGCAACGTTTATCGGTGGTACAAAATGTTCTCAGAAGGCCGAGAAGATGTGAACGACGAAGAGCGTGCCGGACGCCCGAGCACTTCAACAACAGACGAAAAAATTAATGAAGTGGAGAAAATGGTATTGGCCAATCGTCGAATCACCGTTAGAGAAGTTGCTGAGGACCTAAACATATCGATTGGCTCGTGCCATTCGATTTTTATCAATGATTTGGGCATGAGACGGGTCGCCGCGAAATTCGTACCAAAATTGCTCAATTGTGACCAAAAACAGCATCGCATGAACATTGCTAATGAGATGTTAAACTCTGTCCGCGACGACCCAAATTTGCTCCAGAGGGTCATAACTGGTGACGAATCGTGGGTTTATGGTTATGACGTGGAAACCAAAGCTCAATCATCTCAATGGAAGCTGCCGCACGAACCAAGACCGAAAAAAGCGCGCCAAGTTCGATCGAATGTGAAAGTTTTGCTGACAGTTTTCTTTGATTGCAGGGGCGTGGTGCATCATGAGTTCTTGCCACAGGGAAGAACGGTCAATAAGGAATATTACCTGCAAGTTATGCGCAATTTGCGCGAAGCAATCCGCCAGAAACGCCCGGATTTGTGGAAGAACAAAAATTGGCTTTTGCACCACGATAACGCCCCTGCTCACACATCGTTGCTTGTGCGCGACTTTTTGGCCAAAAACAACACACTAATGATGCCGCAGCCACCGTATTCCCCAGATCTGGCCCCCTGTGACTTTTTCTTGTTCCCTAAACTGAAGAGGCCCATGAAAGGACGACGTTACTCTTCTCTTGACGAGATAAAGACGGCATCGAAGGAGGAGCTGAACAAGATAAAAAAAATGATTTTTTGAAGTGCTTCGAAGATTGGAAAAACCGTTGGCACAAGTGTATAATATCTCATGGGGATTACTTTGAAGGGGACAAAATTCATGAATAAATAAATAATTTTTGAAAAAACACAAAATTCGCGATACTTTTTGAACACACAGCGTAAATACACCATGAATATGTGAGTTTCATAACTGAAGTTATATGACGAATCATTTCACAATGATGACATAAAACTGTATCTACTCTATAATATTTTTAGTACACTTAGGAATGGCAACTTTGTAATATTACACTCAAAATAATGTATTTATAGTCTCAAGATCAAGTCAAGTCAGTCTCAAGAAGAGGTCAATAAATCAACGGCATTTCTAGAAACTGGTAAATATTTTTGATTTCCTTAGCCATGTTCTATTTTGCGGGGATGTAATGAGTTTGAACCATCACGCTCCACTATATAACGCTCGTTCAAGACAATATTTTGTTCGCAATAATTATCTTTTACAACTACTATTTTATATTCTATAAACTAACTAGCATCAGGTGGAACCTGTCTAAACTAGTACGAGTATGGAATTTTCTAAATTTGATATGACGAGAGTCGAATTAAGGAATAAGGAATTTGGAGTCCCATGTCTGGATGCTTGAAATTATGTTGGAAAGAAAAAACATGAAAGTACTATTATATATTCTCTGAGTGTTCCGAGTCTATTATTCTCTGAATTTGATCCATTTCATCTCTCTCACACAAAATTCAAATTCAATATTCATTTTTTATAATAATAATAACGACATATGTCGACCCTGTCGCCGTCCCGGAGAGTCACTGAGACGCTTGCCGATACTGAGTATCTGCATAGACACAACCAAGCAGCCAAAATTCTCCACCAGGAACTTGCCCTGAAATACGGCTTCATGGATGAGAGGTTGCCGTATTACAAGTACACGCCGATACCCGTACTGGAATCTAGCGCCATTCGACTCTATTGGGACCGGTCCATTATCACGGATAGGACTATACTGGCCAACAAGCCTGACATCGTAATAATGGAACGGGCACAGTCTCGGGTGTTTTTAGTGGATATTACGATCCCGTATGACGAGAATCTCATACGAGCTGAAATGGACAAAACGCGCAAGTACCTGGATCTGGCGCACGAGATAACTGCCATGTGGGGGGGTGGGGGGTGGAATCCACTGATATCCATCCCAATCGTTATATCTGCCAACGGTTTGATCCCAGTCAGCCTCGCTCACTATCTGAGACGGCTGGGGTTTCGTGACAGTTCGCTCGCAGCTAAGATGCAGAAGGCGGTGTTGCTAGACTCGGCTAGGATAGTCCGGCAGTTTCTCAGCCTATACCTTTGACCCCCGGTCGTTTAGTCTCTCTGCCGGGGTGTATCTTCCGCAAGTTATAATATTTATGTAATTGTTTATTTATGTTTATTAATACATATTTATGTGTATAAGTATTTATAATTAATTTATCTATATATTATAAATATGTATATATTTGCGTAAACGGGTGTGAGTGGAGTAGTAGAAAAATAATAATAATTTATTTATTTACCAAAAATATAATGTTTTGTTACAATTTTTTTTTTACTAGTTTGGTGAATCCATATTAAGTAGCTGAACTAGGTGAAACCTGTATTTCAGCTGCCAGTGCCGACTCTCTATGGTGTATTGTTAAAAGAAGCTCTTATTATATGTTGTGTTTCAAGTAAAAATTATCATTGTTTTACAAAATCAATGATAGTCTATTTCATAAAGATGGTATTTTCGACTATTAAACTTGCGACACTATGGCCTCGCGGGCACAGCATTAGACCTGATGAGTTCATATTTAACCAATAGAACGCAAAAGGTCTGTGTCAATGGCAAGCTTTCTGCGGGGTCTGTGACAAAAATGGGAGTCCCACAGGGTTCCATACTAGGACCATTTCTTTTCCTCATTTATATCAATGACCTTCCTTACTTTGTTAAGGGTGATCATGAGATTGTTCTGTTTGCTGATGATACTTCGCTGTTGTTTAAGATTAATAGGCGACAAACAAATTATGACGACGTAAACAGCTCTCTCAATAAAGTGGTACAATGGTTTGAAGCTAATAATTTATTGCTCAACGCAAATAAAACAAAATGTATTAAATTTAGTCTGCCTAATGTTAAACAAATGCAAACCATTGTTAAACTTAATAATGAGGAACTAGACCTTGTAGACAGTACCGTTTTCTTAGGCATTACGTTAGATAACAGATTACAGTGGGGGCCCCATATAAGTGGTCTATCGAACAGGCTCAGCTCTGCGGCTTACGCAGTTAAAAGAATTCGTCGTCTGACAGATGTTGATACTGCCAGACTGGTATATTTCAGCTATTTTCACAGCATTATGTCATACGGTATTCTACTTTGGGGTAATGCTGCTGATATAGATGCAATATTTGTGCTGCAGAAAAGGGCCGTTCGTGCGATTTACAATATGGGTCCAAGAGAGTCGCTAAGAAACAAATTCAAGGCAGTTAACATAATGACAGTTCACTGCGTATATATATTAGAAAACTTGTTGTATGTACATAAAAACATTGACTCTTTTAATAAAAAGAGTGAATGTACATCATATAACTTACGAAACCAAAACAAACTTGTTATAAATTCTAGTAGGCTGCATAAGATTAACAACTCATTTAAGGGTAACTGTATACGTTTCTATAATAAACTCCCACAAGACGTTCTAAAGATGTCAATTAATAAATTCAAAGTCTTTGTTAAAAGAAAGTTGATAGAAAAATCGTATTATAAGTTGCAAGATTACCTAGACGATAGAAACGCTTGGGAGTGAACAAATTGCTCTAATTTTAATTAAAATATAGTAAACTAATTTGTTATTGTAATGATGATGGTAAAAAAAATACCCGACTGAGTTTGTTGTGGGTTCTTCTCGGATCAGTGCGCGAAGGAACCCTCGTAACTTTAGATTTTAAGCCGATCTTGAGTACCGTCATCAGACGTATATTAGAATCAGAGTGTGGAAAAAAATATAATTTGACGATTCAAAAGTGCTGTAATATGCCTACTTGAATAAAGATATTTTTGATTTTTTTTTTTTTATTTTATTAGAAGTAGATTAGATACTATATCTTTTACTTTACTGCACTCACTTTTTCACTTTTTACTGTAATTATAAGAAATTTGTATCTTGGGAAACTGTTTTGGTTGTAACGTATTATTATATATTTTGTTATTTTTACGTCTTATATGTACTGTTTCTTACCAAAATAAAGCTCAAATAAAAATAAAATATATGAATGAGAAAGGACGACCCCTTAAAATTTCTTATCAAGTCAGGAAAAGTCTTTCTTTATATTTTATTATCATATTGTAAAAACACAAATCATGCCGTGAGACACATTAGGTGTGTTTAACAATAACTCGGTCTTATTTAAAGACAGTACAATCATGTTTTTGGACAGAGATGCCTGCACATTTGATGGTAAGATATATTTATTGTTGTAGATGTCATTGTTCACTTATAAGTAAGTATATAAATACCTTACTTTGTTCACGTGGCCCACATCGTCTGATTTGGAAGCTTACACACATTTAATATTGGTTATTGTACTAAAATCATGCAAAACAAAACCCTTCTTACTTTCTACGTACAAAATAATAGATTGAATTACTGTAGAAACATGCTTTTATATGCAAAATATTGTATGTGGTATTTTTTTTTTTAATTTCAAGTAAATTTGACTTAGAGTCAAAAAGATCCGATATTGAGTAAAAATAACAATGCTAGATTTACTAGTTCCACAAAAAATGAACAATTTGTTTCAATTTATGTTTATTGTTGCCAACATTTAAATTATATTCATTTTATATTAATATAATTTACAGCTACGAAACAATTCAACAACAGCAGTGGTTAAAGCAAGAAAATGGGTTGTCAACAAATATTTTGACACGGTGCCGAAACGGTCGGATTTCGAGATCGTTGAACACGAACTACCACCTCTCAAAGATGGAGAAATTTTACTCAAAACTGAGTGGATTAGTGTAGACCCTTATTTACGATCGTATAACACGAAAATACCAGTGCCATATGAACAATTCGGTTTTCAAGTCGGGGTAGTGCAGGAAACTAAAAACCCTAAATATCCGATAGGTACTAGGGTTGTAAACCACAAAGGTTGGCGTGATTATGTTATAGCGAAAGACACTGAAATAATACCTCGCCAGTTGCCACACGAATATATTTACAAGCTACCTGATTTACAAGGCCTATCTCCATCGTTAGGAGTAGGAGCTGTGGGAATGCCGGGAGTCACAGCTTATTTCGCTTTCCTGGGAAAATGTCAACCTAAACCTGGTGAAACAGTTGTCATTACTGGAGCTGCAGGTGCTGTGGGGTCTTTGGTGGGTCAGCTTGGAAAGATTAAGGGTTGTAAAGTTGTAGGATTCGCTGGATCTGACGAGAAATGTGCCTGGCTCGAAAAAGAGCTCGGTTTTAATAGAGTACTGAATTACAAGAAGGTTGATGTTCAGTCAACACTCAAAGAAGCTGCTCCTGAAGGTGTAGACTCTTACTTTGACAACGTTGGAGGTGAATTGAGCAGTACAACAATTGGTGGGGTATAACGGGTGGTTGTATGTGGCAGCATCAGTAGTTATAATAATGATCAGACACAATTACCAAAAGCTACAATATTACAACCATTTATTCTTACCCAGGAATTGACAGTTCAAGGATTTATAATATGGAGATTGATGAATAAATGGTCCGAAGGTTTTGCTGAACTTGTCCCTTTGGTAAAAAGAGGTCAATTAAAAACACCAGAACACGTGACGGAAGGCTTTGACAACATCTACGATGCGTTTATTGGCATGTTGTCTGGAGAAAATACTGGTAAAGCTGTTGTGAAAATTTGAAATACTTCATTTTCTTAAATAGTTAATCTTAGCTGTTAATAAATTTAATTGAAGAACGAATATTATTTTCTTTAACTTATACTTTTGACTCTAACACCGTAAATCTCAAATACTTCTCCAAATAATATATTATTTTGAAAAGTAAGTCTTAAGGCTATTCAATCAAGAGTACTAGTTGCTATTTATTAAGTAGGTAACTTATAATTAACCACAATTAACTCAAAATCTACTCAACTGATTTTGTTTTCTTTAGTTACATACATTGTACAGTAAAGCTTAAGATTTCTGTAGAAAATTACTCTACTCGCGATTAATTTGAACAAGATAAATTTATTTATGACACGCATCACGTGTCTTCATCTCTGATCAGTCGAAAGCAAGACTAACAATTAAAAATTAAACTCTTACATACATACATAGCATCACGCCTCATTCCTATAGGGGTAGGCGGACGCCAAGCCGTTCCACTTGCCACGATCCTTGCATATCTCCTTCGCTTCTTTCATTTTCATTAAACCTTTCATACAAATTCGTCGGTTTAGAGTGTTTTGGCACTGGCCCTTATTTAAAATAGATTTCCTGGATTTGGTCCAGGAACGTACGCCTTGGTTTTCACTACCACACATAAGTGATGGCACCAACACTCCTCGATGCACAGCCCGTCTGGCCCTCTGAGACACCATCTGGCTATTCAAAAAGGCGTGCAGAGCACCATTTACCATATTCCTTGTATTCACTGTCCTTTCAATATCACGTTCACATGTTCCATCTTTTGTAAATTTAGATCCCAAGTATATTCTTTCACCTCTTCCACTTGTTTCCCATCTATCAAAATATTGCCATTCATCATATATTCATCTCTTTCAGAAAGCATAACTTTCGTTTTGTTTACATTCACTTTTATTCATTTCGCTTTCAAAGCTTTATTCATTATATTTTCCATCTCCTGTAGCTCATTGGCAGACGATGCAAGTATTACTTAAATTATTAGCGTAGAGTAAACTAGAGTTTGATGAGTAATTAATTCATTCTTAACCCACACATACTGTCTTTTAAATATGTCAAACAGGAATCCATGAATATGTTGCAACAGCTATGGTGACGCAACACATCCCTGTCAAACATCTCTTTTGACTGGAAACTATTCCGTGTACGCCCCGTTTATTCTGACACGAGCACTAGAACCCTCATAGAGAGACTTCAATGCTTGAATCAGATTACCGCGCACCCCATACGTAGATAACGTTGACCACAGCTCATTCCTCACCACTCGATCGTAGGCTTTTTCTAAATCAATAAAAGCGCAATAAACTTAAACTGTTAGACATATATAATTTACAAAGACTTTCATTAACTTCCAAGCGCTAGATGCGAATACCGCGACATATCCTACAATATAGACGCTATAAAATAGTGCATAGTTATGGAGGTAGTACAGCATAGGTTTAAAATGATAAAACATGATATAAGAAACATAGGTAGTAGGCTGGTAGTGATAATTATCATTACACCGCGAGGATGAACTGAGGAGAGACCGCGTGTAATATTATTAGTGAGTATAAGTGTTGCGTTGGCAGAAATATTAGTAAACGATTTGAAAATCATTGTGCATAATGTCACACCATCTCATGATAAATAAAGAAGAGGAACGATTCATCGAGGCTGGCTCTGTAAAGGGGGCCTTGGTGAATCATTAGTACGAGGTGTTGTTTCTGGGTCGGATGTGTGAGGTCAGGGGGGCTATGAGAGAAAGTTACTTGTAAATATGTGTTGGGCTACAATATAGCCACAGAAAAAAGACACTACAATATAGACACATGAAGGATGACTCCTTGTATTGAGTTGTTGACGGTGATGCTATCGTCAAGCACCCTGTTTTGGGTCACACTTTACCATCCATGTGCATAACTGCGATCACCGGTGGTGGTTACCGTTGAGTCTTTTCAGTGACGGCTGTGACATCATGAACCTTGGCAATTAATAATATTTAAGATTTTCACTGTATACAAATGACATGAGGACATGGCGACACCACTCAGCGTAACAATTGTGTTCTTGTAGATCTCATTTTCAAATCGACGTCAAAATCCGTGGTAACGTGCATGTATTATTATTGACACTAGGCAAAATACCCACTAAAACCCAGCGGGACCCTCGACATCCTTGGGAGCGGAGCCAGAGGTTCGCCTCAGAAACCACTCAGAAGCAGCCGTCTCATTTCAATGATTTATTGCGGGGAAAGGACCCTAACCTACGCATCCTGCTTTCCGGCCTCCTCCATCGGAGCCGGGGAGCGCTGTCGGCATTCAGCGTCTCTCTCTCTCCAGAGCCTCCTTCAGTAACATAGCAAAAGTCCGGCTCTGTAGCAACCATTGTATCAAATATTCCTTAAGAGGTTTTCTCCAATCAGCGAAACGTCTTGGTGTCGTTGAAATCCCTAGGCGGAACATTCTCTTAGCATGGGCTCCACACTCGTACAAGATGCAGTATTTAGCTAGACAGCTATGTTTGGTCGACACCTACACCAGTCTGTAACAGAGCGATCCTTGCCCTCTGAATAACCATTTCTCCAAACGGGGAAGAATTGCCTCCACTATGGCCATTCTCCGTTGCTGGGAATTCGAAATCTCTTGCCATCGTTGGATTAAGGCTTTATTCGAAAGCACCCTAATCGTCTGAGCCTCTTCGCATTTAGGCAACCCGTCTCTTAATCTTGCTTCCACCATGCATGTAGTTTTTTTTTAGAAAAATATAACCGCTACCTCCGGTATGGTCCACCGGTGACCTTTTACAATTATGCATTTATTACTATGTATGTATTTATTTATAGTCCTAAATATATCAGCATAGAAATGATTACACACGAACGAATGACTTTCATTTATTATTAGATAAACAGTCGAAGAAAGAAGTCTAAAATGATAACATAATGCCAACTAATCTATACTTAAAAAGATAAGGTTAAAAACATTTTTATATCGCTTCATTATTCAACCTCTGTAATATTTCCAAGTCACAACAATGATTTTAAATCTTAGACCTGTACATTTTTGTTTATTTTTTTGATACGTAAATCAAATGAGTAAAGTATAATAAATATTAAAATAACTGATATCCGCAGCATTACTAGCTATCTCATCGCTGCGAAAGTGTTTTTTTATTTTTATTTATAACACGTAAGACTTAATAACCATGATTCGTTTTTTATAGTGCTGACTATGATGTCTCTTAATAGTAAAAGTAAAGTAAGTANCGCTGCTCCACTGCGGATTGGCAGGCATAGTACACAAGTGCACTCTCTATTCCTTCACTCTCATAGTCCGGTGTGACGGGAATCCGACACGACCGGAGATCAGGCGCAGGACCAACGGCTTAACGTGCTCTCCGAGGCAAGGGGGTGGATCACACCACCAACTTCCCAACTTCGGGCAAACATTGAGAAAATCTTAATAGAAAACTCAATATTGGTTTTTGAATTGGCCCGACCCGGGACTAGAACCCAGGACCTCATGTCTGTAGTCGAACATGCTAACCACTAGACCAATGAGGCAGTTCTTAATAGTAAATATCCGTAATTACATTTACATAGACATCATATATTAAATACTTACATAGCACATAGTATGCTACGAAATAATTCTAAGATACATCTCCCGAAGTCTTCTAAGAGGCAGTTCGATATATCTTTACATAGTAAAAAATGAAGCAGCTTTCGTCTGCTTGCTCAAATATTTTAAGTAACTTAACGGAGTTTTATGCAGTTTACATAAATCTTGCATAACTGTAAGATGGTTTATATGTTAAATACATACATAACATAGTAAAGAAAAGTCGAAATGTTCAAAGACTTGTAATGTGACATCGTAACAAACATATTTTTATGTAAATCACGAACGCTCACTAAACCTTTCGATTAAAATCAAATAAATGTGCTACAGAGTTGTACATATTAAAACGATCGATTAAAAAGTTCGCGATGGTATATTTATCTCTAAAAGACAACCCACAGTAACCATTTTTATCTTTTACACATTATCAAAAATGTGTGTTACATTTACCAAGCTATTTTATACAATACTCCTTATCGAATGAAATACATTACATGAGTTGTGTATTTCATATAGATTAACACTAGCCTTAACAGCATTTTGTTAAAATCGACATCTAGAAGATATCAGCGAATGAAAAAATAGTCCCGGTTGACAGTATATCATTTACAAAACATACTCTAAAATCTACTTTTAAGTGGACGCAAACGCAGTAGAGGAGGTCAGCTAGCTTTTAATAAAACAATATGTTACTTTAAGTAGCTTATGAAAAAAATATGACTATATAAGAGATTTAGTTATTTGACAAGACGGCTTTAATTATCCGATTAAGACGGCAAGATAAAAACAAGTGATGTAATTGTGACTTTTCTCGAAAAAATTTCGCATTTCATCTCTGCCCATTAACAGACTTATAATAACCTAGCCATGACCCGGGACTCCACTGTATTCTCATAAAAAAATTTAATCCTCATTAAAATATAAATGTTTATAACCGATAAATTCATGCGATAAATAACGCAATTCTTTATATTCCCTTTGGATCGGAAACTAACGTGGGGAATAATGCAAGTATGTAAATATAAATGAAAAACAATTATTTATAGACACACCAACAGAACATTAAGATGACATTAACAATAAGAATATTAATATGAATATGAAACCGACATAATGCTACATTTACGTAGGTGTATACAACATTTATAATTAACTAGCAGACCCGACAAACTTCGTTCTGTCAAAAAGATTTGAAATGTGGTAGATTTCTTTTTTACGAATGATTTTCAAAATGAAATTACAGCAGTACTAAATATCTATAGCTCTTACATTTTGTAACTATTCAATTTGGTTGGGTTGTGACTATTCAATTGATTTGTACAAATTGGCTCTTTGATGTTAGGAACACACCTACATTGCTTAAAAACGGTGAGTACTTATAATTTATTGTATAGTTATAAAGGTCAAATTGACTCTACATTTTAGTTAGAAGACGTTTGTATGGGAAACAGAAAAGGGCTGTTTTTAGGGTTTTCAGCTGCGAACAGTGGCCTGCCTGACGTGCAGCCTTCGAGAAGAAGCGAGCCGGACGATAGAAGCTGTGCGGACCGGAAGTCTGAAGACCGAAGTCTGAAGACAACCAATTGCCTTTGGCCGATATTACCTCAGTCCGAAGAGTGGGGCATACATCGTCAAACGCTGGTCCTTCGAGAACATAGGACAGAAGTTGGTCTATAATATACCAGTCCGAAGAGTGGTATATATAGCGCCAATAGTTGGTCCTTCGAGCCGGATATAAACCAACGCCAATAGCTGGTCCTTCGAGCCGGAAATAAACCAGCGCCAATATTGTACTTAAAAATTACACTGACCTTGATTTAAAATTATTAGGATCTAAACTAAATTATTATGCGAAATTGAAGCTAATATAATAAAGAGGAAACATTTGTGTACGTATGTATGTTTGTAATGCTTTGACACAAAAACTACTGGACTGTTATCAAAATATTTTTCACCATTAGAAAGCTGTATTTTCATTGGGCAACATAGATTAAATTACTTTCTCAAAAAAAAAATACAGATCCCTAATAAAAATGCACTAATGTAACCCAAGGTGTGAATAAATTAGTCACATAAAATCTTTCATCGCATGCGCTGCGGAAACTATTGATGACAGAACATAAAATGTTCTAGAATATTATAGAACATATTAATATCTACAAAACATTCCGCGATACCATATATCCAACTACTGTAGTTATGCCACTATAACTACTTTTTTACGTATTTAAGGTTACTAAAAGTGCCGACATTAATCAAAACATATTATTCATACCTCTGTGTCAATCCTTATCCTATAAAATGATATTTTATCAAAGACCGTTTCAAAATCTGTAAAAAAGCTTTTGAAATTATTTAAATCGGCCATCCAATTTAAAAGATATAACGTATTTAACAATCTCATTGGTCTAGTGGTTAGCATGTTCGACTACAGACATGAGGTCCTGGGTTCGAGTCCCGGGTCGGGCCAGTTCGAAATCGATATTGAGTTTTCTATTAAGATTTTCTCAATATTTGCCCGAAGTTGGGAAGTTGGCGGTGTGATTCACCCCCGTGCCTCGGAGAGCACGTTAAGCCGTCGGTCCTGCGCCTGATCTCTCTCCGGTTGTGTCGGATTCCCGTCACATCGGATTATGAGAGTGAAGGAATAGAGAGTGCACTTGTGTACTATGCCTGCCAATCCGCAGTGGAGCAGCGTGGTAGGTCTATGCTCTAAAAACCCTCTCTCACACGAGCGAGGAGGCCTGTGCCCAGCAGTGGGACGTTAATGGGCTGCTACTTACTTACTTACTTAACAATCTCAATTTAAAGAAAATAAGGTAAAATTAATAAAGTCTAGACAAGACATTCTACGTAAATAATGTTACGAGTTTCAAAATGTATGAGTTAGATATATGTCGGAGAATAAGAGAGAAGGAGCAGCACAAAGCACGATGTCGGCCGAGAACCCTACGCCCCCAGCGTAGGGTTCTCGGCCGACATCGTCATTAATGGTATCCGTAATTTCCATACTGTGGACGTTGGTGGGTAATGTTGGTGCAATCAAACACTTTATTAATAAACTCAGATTATAATGTTCAATCACTTAACGTTCCCGATATAAATTTACACATACTCATTAATAATAGCTAGGAACGCGACAGTTTCAATAGTCGACCGCTCTAGCGGAACGTCACCTGAGAACTGACGAAAGACGTGCGCCAGATTATCACTTATTGACTCTGCCCCACGCCGATAGACAGATGGCACCAGCGTTCCACAGACTATTGCACTCCAACAGACATATATTCGCTGTAAAATCTGTATATTGATTACATTATGAATTTGTGTATCTAATAATCGATTACGTTATGAAAGGAAGAAATTGATAAATAAGTCAAATAAAACTTTTATGTTAACAAAAATAAATCTATAGTCCGACTTAATAAGACTTTCCACTGCCACGAGATCAGTATCTGCGTAGATGAAACCGCGGGCTAGTTCTAAAAAACCTTATTTTAAATCATTATTACTCACTCGACACGAGATCTCAAAAACTTCCAATTGATTAGACATTTAGAAAAAAGGTTTCGCAATCTTATACATTGACAAAGATATACATGTTTCCTATATATCTAAAACATGGAGAACTAAGCGAGTAACACCGCGGAGAACAGCTAGTTACAGATATATATGAAATAAAAACATCAACTATTACAAAGTTCATATCAAGTCCGCAAAATCGCGACCCGATAAGAAATTTTTAAATTATCATACAACTACAAAACAACAAGTCATGCTATGAGATAACATATGCATGTATTACAATAACGCGATCTTATTTATAGACAGTATAACGTGGTTCTTGGGGACAGACAGACGTACATTGAAAGGTAAGATATCGCTGCTTTGGTGAATAATGAGTTTAAAGAGAGGCGATTTGAGTTTGTGTTAACAAGAAAATATAGACCTTTCTAGATTCTGCTGTCCTTAACTAGATTTTATTAATTTTAAATTGTTATATGTTTCTTGTTAAACCTAACTATTTGTGACCTTGAAACAGATGTTGAACTCAACTATATTACCTAAAATCTTCCACGTAATAAGCTAATAGAAATATATTTATATCAACGTTAAATGCCCATCACGCTGTACGGTTTTATATAAAATATAAATGGCATATTTATTTATTATGTTAATATATACCGTCTGCCGCTATTCATTTGCCGCATACGTGTTTACTTAAATCGTTTGTACGTGTGTTTTACGTGCAAATAAAATATTTGATGTTATGTATTATATTACATTTAAATCTAACCCTCATGCTCAATTCCTACAGACAGACAGACATAATATACTTACTACTTGTGCGATGCTGATGGGAGGTAGTTTATAAGAAATAATTTAATGTTGATCATTCATGATAAAGTATTAATTAACTTCTGAATATAAACATACGAGTTGAAATAAAAACAAACTTGTAAACTCATATTTAAGCGTGAAGTGGCTTTAGAAATCATTTGTCGGGGTTTGCCTCCGCATAGTTTTAAGAACTATGTCAAAAACATACTTTTACAAAAGGCATGTTATAATGTTGAAGATTACTTGAGCGATAAAAATGTTTGACTCCAGTTGCACAAAGAAATAAAAAATTACTCTTTGTAACATACATAAATATCTCTGAAAGAGTAACCGTCGAGTTTCTTGTCGGTTTCTTCTCAACGGAATCAACTTTGCGAACTGGTGGTAGATTTGCTACCAACGGACAGACTACTAACGATTCAAAAGTACTTTTTAGCCTTAGTTGAATAAAGAATATTTTGATTTTGGATTTAAATGACTTGAAACTATTTACTTTTAAGAACACGCTTTTTTGCCCTACTTTTAACAACTCGATTTGATTCAAACTTCTCACACTTGTCAGAGACATATAACAATGCAATAATCCAAAACAAATAAAAGAAATCTTACCATACCAATTAAATTACATACTGTCGAGAATATTTGTAGATCAAAATGCAATCGTTAAGATACATGTACATATTAAATGTGGTTGTTTCATAGGACAAAACGTGAATAATAAATCATAGATTAAAAACATTCTTTTAGAGATTATCAAACTAAAATATTTCTTAACATAAGAATTAAATTACTGACAAGAATTTGTCATCGTTCTAAAAGGGTGGGATACTTTGTATGATATTTTTAAACTAGGTTCGAATTTCGGAATGATATTAATAATATAGAATTTATAAATTTATACCATAAAGCTTTAGCAGTCACTTACTTTTAATATAAACTAATAACTTACTTTTTTCACCTATTCCATTCCGAAATGCCGAGTAAGTTTAAAAATGTTATACAAAGCACCCCACGCTATTAAAATAATATTTAATGTCACTGTTCTTAGGATGTCATTATATCTCTAAAAGAGTGTTTTGCTGTAACGGTTATACATTTAATTTACAATCGTTGTGACAAAAAATTGTTACCGAAGCTATTGTTATACCCTATTCCCGAAGCTTCCCCAGGAATAGGAAACTCCTAGGGTATCAGAAATATTACATTGAGCTATAGCTCAGTATAATATTTCAAAGTTTGAAAGTCAAAAACATCATAATTACATTTTCCGCAAAGTTTTTTTTTTATAAATAGTAAACTAACCCCCACTATATCAATTTAATTTGTGTCTAACATGCAATGTTACTATTTTACAGTTCCTGAAAACTACAGCAGCAGTAATAATGGTTAAAGCAAGAAAGTGGGTTGTAAAAAAACATTTTAACGGAGTCCCAAAGAAATCTGACTTCGAAATAGTTGAGTATGAGCTGCCACCACTCAAGGATGGAGAAATTTTACTCAAAACCGAATGGATTAGCGTAGATCCTTACCTACGAGCGTATAACCCGAATATATCGTTGCCATATGATCAATTCAGCTTTCAAGTCGGAATAGTACAAGAAACTAAAGACCCTAAATACCTCATAGGCACTAGAGTTGTCACACACAAGGGTTGGTGTGATTATGTTATTGTCAAAGAAACTGAACTCATTCCTAACGACTTGCCTAATGAATATATTTACAAGCTGCCAGATTTACAAGGTCTGTCTCCATCATTAGGTATAGGAGCTGTGGGAATGCCGGGAGTCACTGCTTATTTCGCTTTTCTAGAAAAATGTCAACCTAAATCTGGTGAAACAGTCGTCGTTACCGGAGCTGCAGGTGCAGTGGGATCTTTGGTGGGTCAGCTTGCAAAGATCAAGGGTTGTAGAGTTGTTGGATTCGCTGGATCTGATAAGAAATGTGCATGGCTCGAAAAAGAGCTCGGTTTCAATAAAGTGTTGAATTACAAAAAAGTAGACGCACAAGCTGCACTTAAAGAAGCTGCTCCTGAAGGTGTGGATTGTTACTTTGACAATGTTGGAGGTGAATTGAGCAGTACAATTCTTGCACAAATGAACACACATGGTAGAGTGGTCATTTGTGGCAGCATCAGCAGTTACAATAACGATCAAAAACAATTACCAAAAGCTACAATATTGCAACCTTCAATTCTGTTTAAAGAGTTAATAGTTCAAGGATTTATAATATGGCGATGGTTGGATAATTGGTCCGAGGGTTTTACTAAGCTCGTCGCTTTAATAAAAAGCGGCCAGTTGAAAACTCCAGAACACGTCACGGAAGGATTTGAGAATCTCTTTGATGCGTTTATTGGCATGTTGGATGGAGAAAACACTGGTAAAGCTGTTGTTAAGATTTGAAACTCATACCTTATTGCATAAATATTTTGTTTTTGTTAGTAAACTTTGTTTTTTAATTTGTAGTTTTGACTCTGACACCCCAAATCTCGAAAATGTTGTACGGTTTTTTTAACAGGCGCATTTAAACAATTACAAGATTATAGTCTTAAACCAAGACATTTATAATCAAACTAACCTGTTATTTATAAATAAGTTAAAACTTATATACTTAAAACACGAGTTTGAATATAAATTTTTCAGTTTGATAAAACATTACTTGTAATACCACTCAATTAATGCAAATTTAAAAAAGGCGATAACAGTCATTATTCGTAATAAGAGTGTAACAATTTTATATACGAATAATAAGGAGATAAAAATAGAAATAGGGCGTTTCATCGAGGCTGGGTCCTGCAGAGGAATCACAACCAGCCCCGATTGATCGATTGTGTCAAATGGATAAAGTAAGGGGACATCGGAGGCCACATACAATTAACTAAGTACGGCTACAATATAACCACAGCAAAAAAAGAGTACGACTATAGTATGGCCACAGTAAACATAAGTCTACGGTTACATTATGGCCATAGTAAAGATATGTATAGGGCTACAGTATAGCCATAGCAAGATATGTATAGGGCTATAGTATGACCACAGTAAAGATATGTATAGGAATACAGTATGGTCATAGTAAATATGACACTACCATGTGCGCTACAGTATAGACACAGATGACATTCGTAGGGAAGTTATTGACCATGATGCTGTCATGGTACCCTGTTTAACATCGTGTTTTACTGAAGTAACCACATGAATACAAGTAAATATATTATATTAGTATACCTTAACTTAGCTTTTTTACGAATATTGTTAACCGTTGAGTTATCACAGAGATGGCTGTGACGTCATGGACCTTGGCAATGAATTATAATTGGGCTTATCGCCGAATCTGATTATATGACATATAGACTTGGCGATAAGAGTGTGTAGAATAACTTTGATTTGTCAGACATATTTGTATACACTTCAGTGACATTTAAAAATTAAACCAAAAGCATTCTGACCTGGTATTTTCAATAACTTACCTTTTAATATGTTTTATTTAAAAACAGTACTTGGACATATTTTATCATATCCAACACCTTTTTGCTTGTAAGGAGGACGTAGTTACGGTCGATATTTTACCACAGCCCCACAAATTACGACACATATTCCCTAAATTAACTATGCCGAGAATCTAACCCAACAATTCTGCAAACTCAGTGCCTTCTCCTCACCAACACAATAAGGACGCCGTCAATTTAGCTATTTAAAGTATCGCTTGGTAACCGAATCTCAATCCAACTTTTCCCCTTTATCATTCCCCTACAAAATAAAGAAATTGCCAGTTCCTTCTTTTGATTTTCTCAATTTCCTTAAAATTACTTTTTGTATGATGAAAAAGCCTGTTGAAAATTAAATAAGAAAATGCACTTTTAAGTATTGCAATGAATTTCCTATAAGGCGCTTATCCAGCATATCTCAAAGTGAACCTAGCAATGTGTATCTTCTTAATGCTATCGTATATTAATTTATTAAAAGGATAATGTAACAAAGGTTAATTGTTGTTTGAAATCTATCAGCTCATCATCAAGGTAGGGTATTTTGTCAATCCCCATTGGAACTGCGTGATGCTTTTGAAATTTAAACCAAATCTCTAATTATTTTTTTATCAAATCAAAGTGTATTTATTCAAGTAGGCCTATTACAGCACTTTGGAATCGTCAAATATCGTTTTATATCGTTTTTGAATGACTGATGATAACAATAAAGAACGACTTACAATCTAAAGTTACAAGGGTTCCTTCGCGTCCTGATCTGAGAAGAGCCCTCAACAAACTCCGTCGGGTGTACGTTTTTTACATACATATAGAGCAATTCAATCACTCCCACGCTTTTTTGTCTTCTGAGTATTCCTTCAAATTATTAAATGATTTCTCTACTAGCTTTCTTTAATTGAAAGATTTAAATTTACTCATAGACATCTTTGTAACTTCTTCTGGGATCTTGTTAAAAACGAATCACCCTTGGGTTTGCCACCACATAGTTTTAAGAAACATATTAAAAACGTCTTATTACAAAAGTATGCTATAATGTTGAAGATTAATTAAGCGTCAAAGATGTTTGGACAACCTATTGGACAAACTTAGTCCTTTTTTTTATTTTTCGTTGAGTTTCTAGCCGATTTCTTCTCAGTGGAATTAATTTTCCGAACCTATGGTAGGTTTGTTATCAACGGACTGATTACAGCCTACTTGAATACAGAATATTTTGATTTTGAAAAAATGAATGGCACCTCAATTATTATTAATCTTGGAGGCAGACACTGAAACCCTTTATAATTATTAAACACTTTATTAAAGTTTACATGTATAGATCTGTAATTAATTGATTAATTTCTCTTCAGTCAGTAAGTAGTGACACAATATAAATTGCTAAAAGTGCGCGCCAGTTAAAAGATGTATAATAAATAAATTATATAATACCTATATTAAAATTAAGAATGCTGTCTGACTGTTACGCATCACGGCTAAACTATAAACAAATATGGGTTATTTTTATGCTAAAATTTCGTTGCAAACACATTGAGATACAACAAAGCATGACTGTAATAGAGCTCACTAAACATCGGCTTTAAAGAATGATATCTTGTAATCCATTTAAATCAAATTTACCAAAATATGTGTAGTAAATAATACGTTTCTAACAACTTTTGAAAAAAAAATTATTTACCTTCGTCTTCGTCTAACTTTGGAACATAAAAGAAAATATATTATGAATTTGATTAAATCGGTTAATGTTATTTTAATAACCAATAAATGTGTCATTAATAAAACGAAACACTACGGCCATTAATGAAGGTTAGTACCATAGTTTGCCCAGAATCTCAAGGTCTTTTAAAGTAATTAAAAATAAGTAATAGGTAATTTGAAAAAAAGAAACCACAAACTTTATATAACACTATAAATGGTGACAGCATATGGCTTCGCTGGTATAATGATATCAATACACGCTTTGCTATTAAAGGTTAATACCTATTGTCAACCTCGATTGTGCAGTGGTGAGAGTACTCGCTTTGCTAGCAAAGGTCCCGGGTTCATTACCTGGTAGGGCGACTACGCAAGGGAGCCTCAGACACTCCCTATGCAGAATGAGGAGGGTATCGCTGGGTTTTAGTGGGTATTCTGGCCTTTCTGACAAGTCCCACGCTTCCTGGCTCGTATCAGGGATGCGTAAAAACATTTCCTAGCTGAAAAAATATGATAGGAGGCTTCGGTCGTGGCTAATTAATACTAGCAGCAAAAACATTCCGCCAAGCATAGAGGTTTGTGTTCCGGTAGGATGCTGTATAGAAACCTAAAGAGGTAAATTGCCTCTTACCAGGCTAACGCGCTTCCAACTTAGACTATATCATCACTTACCATCCGTTGTTACTATATCATTACTCAAGCGCTCAACTGTCAGGAAAAAAGAATTACCAGCTTGACGACTTCAAGAAACTGCACTTTCTAATTTGTCTTGATATGGTCTATTGGAAGACTCGTCTAATTACCGCCCTGCAGTGTCTTTTCCACATTGAATGTTATTTTTAACCCACTTCAAGTAAAAGAGGAGGTTATCAATTCGTCTGTATGTTTTGTTACCTCATAACTTTCGACTGGGTAAACCGATCTTGATGATTATTTTTTATATGAAGGATGGTACTTCCCGTAGGGTCCCGTTTTTTTTTAAATCCAGTTCTGATGATGGCATCCATGAGAAAAACGTATAAGTCTTAAATTTGCATTAAGCATGTGCGCGACAAATGGAAGAATAACTCAGGATCACGCCAACCGATTTCAATGATTCGTTTTTACTGGAAAGAATATACTTCAACGGTTGTTTGATGATAGATTGGTGAGGTTTTGATCATGGGATCCATGACATAGTAACGGAACTCTTAAATTCTTAAGAGCAGATTAACGATACTCGGCAGAATCTTTTATAGGCTATCCGTGATTTGAGTAATCTACCGTTACGTAGTTATAGTCAAGTGTCATAGTTAAATATGATGATCAATGGAACTCCTCAACATTTGTAACACAATATTTAACTCTCTATAATCAAATTGCAATGAACACTTTGTTGTTGCGTTTGTTACTGCACTCCAATAATTACTTGTGTGAGGCGGTTTTTTTTTTTTATTTTCCTCAATTTTCTGTAGCTAAACAACAAGGCTGCCTTTGCATCCATATTGTTTTTTCTCTGTCTTCCTTTATGTTTGTTTGGTGCAATAAAGTACTTTGTCTTTCCTTCTTTCTTTCTTAGTTGTCCTACCTTAACACATCAAATGTTTTTGCTGCAATAATATTATGAATCTTATTATATTCTATAAACAACGAGGTGCCGAAAAGCAAAAAAACTGCGTCGAAGGAGGTGGGACACATTGCACACTAGCTTCCTTCGTGAATCCTCACTCGGAGTCATCCGAGACCCCAGGGAAGAATGCACAAGCTGATCCTCTGATGTCTCAGTCACTAATGAAGAGGGTTCCGCTGGGCTTTAGTATATTGCGAAGCCTCCTTTCGCCTTTCCTTTCTGTAATACACCGCTATAAACGATAAAACTGCTATCAATTTTGAATGAATACTTCTAATTTTTGATTTTTGGAATAAAAGTACATATTTGTATATAATTTTTTTTTAAAATAAGTTGAAATGTTAGACCAAAGTATTTTAGGAATGTATATTTGTCAAATTATTATACAAATATTTATTATAAATTTCATAGTTTTAAAAAAGACCTAAATAATGATCAAACCTCTATATTGCGCTTATTTTATAATCTTAAAATATAAGCTAGTAAATGGAACTTGCGACATTATTGCACTAGCGCAGTGTGTCATCAGGAACTATACAAACATGTCTAGTCATTTTTAAGTAGAATCATTATATAGTTAAACGCAAAGTACTGGCTTCAGAAACGTTTAAAACAGCAAATCAATATGACGACGCACAAATTCTTTTTTAAGTATCCAGATTAAATGATTCCAGAATATGACCGATGTATTTATATTAATGCAGTGGCATATCATTTATAATAATAATCTCTTTATTAATACGTTAAATCAATTAAAAAATATTACATGGACTACCACGTAATTCACTCACACTCGCCATATACGTATACATACTCTTTTGTCAAACGCTATAACATAGGTTACATTAAAAAAGTTTGTATTGTCAAAAGCACTAAGGAGGTTACATTAGAAAAGTTACTATGGTGGTTAAGTTCTCCTAAAATTTGTTCTACTAACATTCGTAACCTTTTTCTTTCATAAGATCATTCTCCTAATTAGGCACAAAACAAAAAGAATTATCGAAATCGGGCGTGTATGGTCGTGTTATTTTTTTTTTACATAACTTGAGATAAGGAAATAGGAGCTTATTTCTTTTTATATATATGTATATAAATTATTGCAACAATTTTTAAGTATGGTGTTTGAGAAACCGGTAACTGCTGAAATTATATATATTTTTATTATAGTCCTTGACAATGGAACCTTAATATTCTATAATTTTAAAAAGTGACACCCTGGGTTTATTGTCGGTTTTTCTTAGAAATAATATATGGAAAAAAATATATGCTTGGTGTTTGAATATATATTAAGCAGAAGACGTCAAAAATGTCTTTTTTGCAAAAACATGCATTATCCGTGAGAATATATGCTACTCTAAAAAATATTCTCAAATGTGTATGCGATTCCTTTATGCCATGCTCAATTTTCCTATTCCAAAACATTTCTTGGTTTATTACTCAATACATAAATTCTCAAAACTCACAACCCATTGAAGTTCGCTGTGTTCATAAAAGAAAGTGTATATCACCGACCCATTCTGAGCACATTCAATTTATATAGTAGTAACTGATGCCGTGACTTCGTCTGCATGGAATGTTTTTTTGGTAGCATTTTCATTAATTTAGGCAAATTTTTTTACAAATAAGAAACAGACCCGCACTGCCCTTTGAGGGTGGAATTTCCTAAAATTTACGATATTGGCAGAGTCCATTACATTAAAAAAATTCTGACCAAATTTTACATACTATAAAAAATATAGTTTGTAAATGTAAAGAGTGAATTTTTTTTCAATGTGAAAATTTAAATTATTTTAATGAATACCCCTCAAACCCTTTTGCGGGTGGAATTTCGTAAAATCCGTTCTTAGCTGATCTCTACTCGGAAAAAGGAATATTCCTACCAAATTTCAAGTCTCTACGCCTTATGGTTCCAGAGATATTGTGATGAGCCAATAGATACCAGGATATCACTTATTTATATATATCCCCCACAAAGCCGGCATCGTCGGAAAGTTTTCCTATTTTAATGTATTATAATAAAGTAATGGAAGATTTTGTACAAAAGTTTGCACCAACAATTTACAAGATGCGAAATAAAACAAAAAAAAATCCTTAATACATAAAATAAATAAAACAAATAGGTAACTGCCACCTTAAAAAACATAAATAGTTTAAAAATTATTAGACGATTGTTAATCATTATGCAAAATGACAAGTCATGGTCCTCGAGACATTTATAACACTTTAACGGCGTGCATTTGGTCAGTACAGTGTTGTATACAAAACTAATATAACGTGTTTTAAGTCGACTTAGGTAAGGAAGCGAGATATTTAAACATTTAACGCAAGTTTCGTTTAACTTTCCTTCAAATCCAATGGATAAACAAATAAGATTTTTTGTTTGTAACTGTTTTTAAAAGATTGTACCTTAACAGGTTTCCATTGGTATTTTATTCCAGTTAAACATAACCCATAAAGTGTATTTGAAACTATAATTATCTCTGTGGTCATAAGTACCGTGTTATCGACCTTGTTTATTAGACTAGGCCTAGGTACAATGACTTTGTATATAAGTGAGAAATAATAATTAATATTACACATAACAGTATAACAGTATAACATAATTAATATTACGCAGTAACATACGTTATTTAAACCAATTTAGATAGTTTTGTTTATTAAACAACCGTATCGTTGTTTTTTTTTTAATCAAGATTCTTAACAACTGAAGACTCCCCCGTTTTAAATTAATAATTATTTTATTTTACAGATTACACTGTAACATATACAATGGTGAAGGCCAGAAAGTGGGTTGTCAAAAATCACTTTAAAGGAGCTCCGACTAGATCTGATTTTGAAATCGTAGAGTATGAACTACCGCCTCTGAAAGATGGAGAAATCTTACTGAAAACAGAATGGGTTAGTGTTGACCCCTATTTACGAGCATATAACCCTAACCAAAAAATACCCTATGACCAGTTCAGTTTCCAAGTTGGAGTTGTTCAAGAGAGTAAAAATCCTAAATACCCAGTAGGTATTAAAGTTGTAACCCATAAAGGCTGGTGCGACTATGTTATCGTGAAAGAAGCCGGCGTCAATCCGGGTGAAAAACCCAACGAACATATTTATAAACTCCCAGATTTAGAAGGCCTATCTCCCTCATTAGGTATAGGAGCTGTTGGAATGCCCGGTGTCACAGCTTATTTCGGTTTTCTAGAAATATGTCGGCCTAAATCTGGAGAAACGGTAGTTGTCACTGGAGCTGCAGGAGCAGTAGGATCTTTGGTAGGCCAGATTGCAAAAATAAAGGGCTGTAAAGTAATTGGATTCGCTGGTACAGATGAGAAATGTGCTTGGTTGGAAAAAGAACTTGGATTTGACAAAGCATTGAATTATAAAAAGGTTGACGCACAGTCGGCACTCAAAGCGGCTGCTCCAGAAGGTGTGGACTGTTATTTCGACAATGTAGGTGGTGAATTAAGCAGCATAATTATTGGACAAATGAACCTAAGAGGGAGAGTTTCAGTTTGTGGCAGTATCAGTGCTTATAATAGTGACCCAACTAAGTTGCCGAAAGCTACAATTCTGCAACCGACTGTCGTATTTAAAGAGATAAAAATTGAAGGTTTTATGGTGTGGCGATGGTTGAAAAATTGGCCAGAAGGCTTTAGGGAGCTAGTGGCTTGGATAAAAAGTGGAAAACTAAAGGCACCAGAACACATTACATTGGGATTCGATAATCTTTTCGCTGCATTTATTGGAATGTTAGAGGGAGAGAATGCCGGAAAGGCTGTGGTTAAAATATAAAATTACAATGTCATCTCTAATAATTATTTGAACGAGCATTTCTGTCTTTGTGTGAACTTCTTAACATTGTATGTAATATATTCTATTATAAATTAATAAAGTCAAGTATTAACTCTTGTTGTACAAGCTTATGATATCTGACCGGAAAATTCTTCGGAGTCATTATATCCACTATTATTCATTGTATTGTAAGTCAACACCAAGATAACCGGTATATTATCCTCTTACATTTACTGGTATCTTAAATAACATTTATTGTGTATCCATTACCTACCATACAACAGCTAATCAGTTTACAGAGTCGACTCAGGTCATACGTCAGTATATCGTAAAATAAATTGGTATTTCCTCCTTAGCGAACTGTATCCCCTTAGTCTTTCAAAATAGATTTATCTATTAGTATTTTAAAACTTGGTGTTTCCAGTCGTTGACGGACAAAAAGTGAACCTGTTTGTTAATTAAACTCTTACTGAGATTTCCGCAATATATGAAATTCGATTAATAGGTAACTAAATGCTAGACTTCAAAACTAAACAAATGAAGAAATTTGTAAATGCCAGGAAACCCTCAGCCAGGCCATTATTTTCTCATTATAACCTTTGTCGTTTGTCGCATCTATGCTTAACAAACGTTTTCCTATTGTCATCACGTTGGATATTATACGAGTATGTACTATATGTAATAACTCGGGATATTTTTCAG
The DNA here is from genome assembly GCA_015832385.1 of Elymnias hypermnestra. Taxonomy (NCBI): domain Eukaryota; kingdom Metazoa; phylum Arthropoda; class Insecta; order Lepidoptera; family Nymphalidae; genus Elymnias; species Elymnias hypermnestra. Next base: position 791,854 of record JACTOM010000060.1, on the reverse strand, counting down.
TTATAATAAAAAACAATAAGCCATTAAAATAGATTGTAAAAATTAAATTAAACTTTTATTTAAATTATGATGCAATTTTATTTATGCCAACTTCAACAGCTTTACATTTATTAAATATACTTTCGAGAGATTCGTGTTACGTTACGAAGCTGTGTAGAAACCATAAGAAGTAAATTACCTGTTACCATGTTAGCGCTCTTCCATCTTAGACTGTATCATCACTTACCTTCAAGTGTCATCATCACAAGCGCCAACCTGTAAGCAATAATATTAAAATTCTTTGAGTGAATCACTAACATACTGTTTCATTTTCAAAGTTAAGGTTATTTTTTTTACGGAGACTATCTGAGATAAACGCTCGCTAAGCTAATCAGAGTTAATTTATTTCCTTATGGCTTCATCTTATCGAATTAGTAAATACAATTTCCCAAAATTTGCACCATTATAAAACACTTTAAATAACACTAAGGTTCACTGCAAATGGGTTAAATAATACTGCCAGTCAATTTGTTTAGCAACAAAATATAAATACCTACAGTGTCCAAAAATGATTCTAAAAACAGAAATTCTTTGTTTTAAACTAAAGCTTTTCTAATCTGATGAACAATTTTGGATTTATGGACTTACTACGTGAATGCTTTCTAGCATCGATATCTATCATATATTTAAAGCGAATCTCGTCATAACCGATAAATATTGTCTAATATTATGTATACATTTGTACAATCAGTCAAGGCCATGTGGTAGTCATAAATCACTGACCTCGAGGACATTTATACTTGCTAATCATAAAACGCGTTAACATCAAACTTATAGACGCTTTATCGTACATATAATCTGGTATAAGTTTCTATTAATCTAGTCATTCTAAAACATTGATGTTGTATATTGATTTGTTATTAATCATATGATCGAGTCAGGACTGATTCTAAAATTAATCGATATAATGAGACGAATGTATATACTGAAAGAAGAGGTGAAAGAATTTATATACTTGGGATCTAAATTGACAAAAGATGGAACATGTGAAAGTGATATTGAAAGGAGAGTGAATGCAGAGAATATGATAAATGATGCCCTGAACGCCTTTATGTCTCAAAGCCAGATGGTGTCTCAAAGGGCCAGACTGTCTATGCATGCAGGAGTGTTGGTTCCAACAATGATGTATGGTAGTGAAAGTTCGGTATGGCAGAAGAATCACATAAGTAAAATAAATGCTGTAGAGATAAGAGCTTTGAGAAGTATAAGTGGATTGAAACTGAGTGACAGAGTAAGAAATAGTGTGATAAGAGAACGTTGTGGTATAAAAGGTCTAGAGTACTCTTAACTGACGAATTTGTATGAAAGGTTTAATGAGAATGAAAGAAGCGAAGAAGATATGCAAGGATCGTGGCAAGTGGAAGGACATGGTCTCTGCCTACCCCCAAGGGAATGATGCGTGATGCTATGTATGTATGTATGTATATACTGTATATGAGTATATTCAGAAATTTTCAATCGTTAATAAAATACTTTTTATTCTAGACTAAAGTTCAAGTACCTTTTTTGTAATTTGTAACGAATGACACTTGATGTTAATACAGTTTATTGAAATAATAACTCATTAATTTAAATTTATCTGACGATAAATTTTATAGCATTTATAACAAGCTCAAGGAAGAGCTTTTCTACGTAAAAAGGTTAAGAAGTTCGTAATAGATGACGTAGGAGTTTGTCGTCACTTTGTTTTTACGCACTTAACTGCGATACCATCTGATTGATAGTGATTATACAGTTTAAGATGTTAACCTGACACGATGTAATTTAATATTCCATTTGGACGGCCACGCTGGCGCAATAATTCTAGTATATGCTTCGCAGGAACAGGTCATGTGTTGTATTTTTGTAGGTTTATGCGCCAAAACACTTTCTCCTATGAATTAAATAACCTATGCCCAATACTGGGAGGCTACATATTAAGTATTATCAGACTGAGTTACAAATGTAGCTATTTAAATACCCATTTTATTAGTCAATCTATACTCGACGAAATCTGAATCGTCTCTCTAATATTCTAAAATCGATGCAATACACACAAAACATTCAACAAAATCGATCCAGCCTTCCAGGTTGTCATTCAGTTGCACATGTCCTGACGAATGAAATACTTCCAGATGTTTTATGTTTCGTTTCGTCTACAAGTAAGTAATTCGGTAGAACTAATTTTTCATAATCATTTAATTCGCAATGGCGACAAGCGCATTAGTGATCTTAGAACTGACCTTATCTCACTGATAACGCTGCAATTTGTTATTATTCGGTGACATTGAATTCAAAAGTAAGGAATTGTTGTACCTTTTCGTTAGTAGAAACAAATTGTACCACTTTCAGGTTAGGTTGAAGATTAGCACAGTCTTACCTTTAGATATAATACTGGACGATCATAAACTTGTTAAGTTGATTTATCTTTAACATTCGTACCCACGTATACGAATACACATACCTGGTTAATAATTAAAAGGTTTAACAACCGAATCCAATAACACGTGTCGCTATCCTTAAGGTGCAGGAGCTAATCGGGAATGGATGCTTCGGCAATTACCTACATCATATTATTGCTAGTGGGGAGTCGTCAGCTTGCTCTTTGTATAGAGCTCTCATCCATTCGGTGTAACAGACTGATAGCGTGTCCAGCTTGGCGACCACATTATTGGGGACAACGCTTTTTCCCATAAACACCATTATGGCCGGCAGGTAATTAGCATGGAGGGCTTTGTCCTGCAGACGGAGGCAATCTTGAGGTAGATTGAGGCTTTGGCTGATGCCCCTCTCCGCCACAGTAGGTTTAAGAGTGGTCCGGGTACAAACAAAATAACTTAATTTGGCCTGCATAAAGAAGCAAAGTCGAAGTTAAAATGGCAATTTCCCCGAGTACTGAGCTGATCAAATTATTGTTATACGGATATTGAGCTGTAAACCCTGTTAACTATGCGCGAAGAGCTGATAGATGTTCCGGTTCAAAAGCCTTGGAATGGTGACCTCCCATAAGAAGGCGCAGTGTCAGTAATAAGGTTGGTTATGTATGGTAAAATATTATGGTTTTAAATCTGGCATGTTTTTCGGTAAATTTAAAGACATGTCGAAATAAGTTTTCTGTAATTGTAGAATGTGACATGTTATGAATTTAATTTATTTATTTTATATTTAAAATTGTAATCAGTAAAAATTTGCATATCTGTATAAGATGAAATATGCCACAGACACAAACCATACGTATACTCTTTTGTGGATCGCTGACAATATGTGAAACACCATAACATTAATATAACCGAGATAATATTGTTAAAAGCACTGTTGTTGTTCTTGCCCTTATCCCACTAGATGGAGTCGGCACAACATGTTTCCTTTCGCCACTTCACACTACCCGCTGTCATTTCAATATTCACAACCTTTATACACATATCCTCTTTAACACAGTTCATTCACACTTTTTTTGGTCGCCCTGTCCTGGCCCTGCCGCTTACCATCATATTTAGGACCCGCTTGAATACATGGCTATCCGCCCTTCTCATGACATGTCCATATCAGGATAGCCTTCCACTCCTTAACTTCTCTGTCACTGGTACTACTTTCACACTTCCTCTAATATACTCATTCTTAATCTTATCTAATTTTGTCACTCCACGCATGCATCTCTCAACTGCCTTATTGGTCTAGTGGTTAGCATGTTCGACTACAGACATAAGGTCCTGGGTTCGAGTCCCGGGTCGGGCCAATTCAAAAATCAATATTGAGTTTTCTTTAAGATTTTCTCAATATTTGCCCGAAGTTGGCGGTGTGATCCACCCCCGTGCCTCGGAGAGCACGTTAAGCAGTCGGTCCTGCGCCTGATCTCTCTCCAGTCATGTCGGATTCCCGTCACAACGGACTATGAGAGTGAAGGAATAGAGAGTGCACTTGTGTACTATGCCTACCAATCCGCAGTGGAGCAGCGTGGTGGGTCCATGCTCTAAAAACCCTCTCTCATGCGAGTGAGGAGGCCTGTGCCCAGCAGTGGGACGATAATAAGCTGCTACTTACCTTACCTTTTTACATCCATTTCCACTGCATGCAATTTCCTTTCATTCTCCCCTTTGGTGGCCCAGCACTCTGATCCATACAGGATGACAGGTCTTACGATCGGCTTATAAATTTTCCCCTTTAGTTTAAGGGGTATTCTGGCATCGCAAATTGTTCCCAAGACCTGCCTCCACTTCATCCAACCCGCATTTATCCTGCTAGTAACATCTTGGTCAATGCCGATATTGTTTTGGAAGATAGAGCCGAGGTAACGGAAATCGGAGCAGACTCAAAAAGCACTAAGGATTTTATATTAGATAAGTTACATGGTAGTTGTGTTCTTAAAATTTCCAATGTACTACGTAACTTTGTTAATTTTCTTTTTTCATGTCTTTTCCTCACTATAACAATGGATCAACAAAAGAATTATGGAAATTCCAGCACAAAAACTTTGTGTGAAAACGTTACAAACATACATATATACATCCAAAAATACAAATGTTTTCTTCTTTATAATATTACTTTCAATGAGTAATTAATAAAATACTTTTTTATTCTATACTCAACTTCAAATACATTTTTTTTAACTTGTAGCTAATGAAACTCGGTGTTTTTCAAACATTTTTTTCAAATGAATTAAATTTATCTTTAATTATCAATTCTTTAATTTAATTTATCTTGCGAAAAATATTACAGCATCATTTATTACAAGCTCACGTAAAAGCCGTAAGTATTTACGTAAGAAGATTAAGAATTTCTTGCTAGATGACGTAGGAATTGTCGTAGCTTTGCATTTATGCACTAAACTGCTATATAATCTGATTGTTAGTGATAATACAGTTTAAGATGTTAACCTGATACGATGTTATTTAGATATTGTATTTTGATCATCTCGTAGAATGGTGAGAATGCTGCTTCGTTAGAACAGGTCCTGGATCGTGAATTTGTCTAAGTCTGAGCTGGTGGGAGGCTTCGGCCGTTGGTAGTTACTGCTACCACAAAAGATGTGCCGCAATGCATAATAAACCTGCGTTCTGGAGCGATGTTGTGTAGAAACCATAAGAGGTGAATTACACACGCTTCTTTATTACGACTGTATCACTTGCTATCAAGTGTGATTGCAGTCAAACGCTAAGCTGGCAGCAATAGGAAAAAACAAGAAAATACTAGATTACTTATTAATGGACAGAGCGTCCCTCGCAAGGTTAAATTTATGTTAGGCTTGTATTTATGCTATTGTATGTTGATGCTACAATGTCGCATACGAGTACTAATAATCGACGTAATAATGCAAGGTCGTCGCTTAGGTCTAGAGAGATTGTATTTCCTAATTTATCTAGATTTGTGCTGATGAGAGTCAGCGGCCGTGGCTAGTTACCGTCATACCAGCAAAGAAATGGGGAAAAACAAAGATTTGTGTTCTGGTACAATTCTGTTTAGAAACGATTGAAGGGAAAATTATGGAAGCGTGCTAACCTAGTAAGAGGCAATCTACCTCATATGGTTTCTACACAGCATCGTCAAATAAGGTTTCAACACAAAGCCTCTGACGAAGCCTCTCCCCAGTCCATACTCGGATAGCAAAGTGAGTACTCCCACAACTGCGTATATCGTAATGAATTATTATCGTAAATATATTATATTTACCCTTCACCACGAATACTGATGTGGTTGAAATTTCAGGCTACAATTTATCTTAAGTTTAAATGGGAACGAGAAATTGAAAGCGTATATTATGATGGCTCAGTAGTGAGCTCGCATGGATTCTGGTTCATAGAGGTCACGGGTTCATGCATCACTGTTTCTCTGTATAAAATAATAAGCGTAAATGTACTTAAAAATTCTTCATTGTGCTTTCGTAGGTCTATACTCCAAAACCCTTTCTCCTACGAGTGAGAAAACCTGTGCCCAACACTGGGACACTAATAAGCTGCTCCTTACGTTAAATACATTAAGTAATATCAGACTGAGTCACAGGTGTAGCTATTTTTAGTAGTCAATATCAAGATATGGTCGAATAACGTACGTAATTACAAAACGTGTTTGCTCACGAATAGGTTAATAAATTTAAACAGATTATTTTGCTCTCCTAAGGCAGAGTTTATAAGGTCTTGGATGCAATGAAACTGAGTATACCCGATGCCCGTCAGTGTCACCAGCGTAGTTCCCGATCGCATAGAAATATGGAGGAGTTTGAATGGTCTATACCATTCTTAAATCCATTTGAATACACTGAAAGCATAATCGATCTAGACATCTTGATCGTTATTTACATGCACACGTAGAAACGAATGAAATACATTCGGATTTTTTTAATGTTTCGTTTCGGCTATATGTGATTTGGTGCAACTATTTTTTAATAATTATGTAATCCCCAAAGGCGACCAGTGTATTGGTGATCGTAAAACTAAACTTATCTCACTGATAACACTACTAGTTACTAGGAGTCCGTGACATTGAATTCAAAAGTAAGGAACAGTTATACGGTTTCGTTAAAATCGAATTGTACTATTTTCAGGTAAGGTTGACATTTAAAGAAGTTGACTAGCAGTCTTACCTTTAGATATCATACTGGACAATTATAAACATGTAAAGTATCTCTATCCCTAACATTCGTACCCACTTAGACAACTACAGAGACCTACGTTACATTAGGCAGTAGGGCCGTTTTGCGTTTTCTTTTTTGCTATAAAAAATAGAAGTTTTGGAAATTTTCGATTCCATGCATTTACATGTGTTGAGTGTTCCCTATAAATTTCAAGTCATTCGGTCACGCCGTTTTTAAAAAACAATGGAGGAAAGTTTGAAAAACACAGTTTTGAGAAAAACGCGTTTAAAGTTTCAAGTTCGTTTAAATGAATATATGAATAATATATCGTAATATGAATAATATATCGTATGAAAATCTCAATGTACTCTCAACCGGCGATGCCTGGTCCAAAAAGTATTCCTTTCCCTTTCTCAAGAAAATATTTTAAAGTAGATTGTTCAGCTCTTGAGTAAATACTGGCTTGTTTAAAAGACGTATATATTAATAAAAGGGGGGCCAGGAAAAAACAGCTCTTTCTTCTACCTGCTGTATCTTTAAAATGCCTTCGATTTTTCAAAAATCACTTTACTTCCGTGTCCCAGACATATTAAGGAAGCAATTTATTTTAAAAAAATCGACTTTTTGAGCTCATCTCATGAGATGACCACGTTAAAAGGTTTAACAACCGAATCCAATAACACGTGTCGCTATCCTTTAGGTGCAGGTGATAATCGGGCATGGATACTTCGGAAAATAACTGCATTATATTTTTGGTAGGGGGGAGTCGTTAGCTTGTTTTAAGTAAAGAGGACCAGTCGATACGGTGTACCAGACTGTGAAAGAGTGCCCAGTTGGGGCCAACGCTGCTGTCCATAATTACCCCTGTGACCGGCAGTGAAACGGAATGGAGGGCCTTGCAGAAGGAGACAATCTCGAGGAACAATGAGGCTGTTGATGCCCTCTCCGACACAGGAGGTTTACGAGCGGTTGGTGTACAAAATAATTAACTTAATTCGGAACGCGTTAAGGCATTTCCCAGCGAAATAAAACTAATCCAATATAATAGCACAATAATATAGCTCCTTGGATAATAAAGCAATGTGTGAGGCACTATTTTCGAAAAACGTAGATAGTTGAAAATTAAAACAAATTTATAACATATAATTACACATTTCAAATCCAAACTTTGAAGGGATTAGATGACACAGTTGTTGCTATTTTAAACCAATCTGTATACGGCCTTATTCGAAATAATGAAGTTCTTATTTAAGATAAAAATTTCACATGATAACAGCGCTGCGAATTTGTTACCCATGACAGTTCTGTTTTAAACGTATAAAGTCTAACACAAGTATTATTTATATCTCTTTAAGGATTTAAAAGGTGAGCAAGAATTTTAATAATTACAATAATACTCTGTAAAAATTATCAAACAATCATATTTATTAATAAAGTAAATATACAAGGATAGTTGTTCTCAATTTTTAAAAGAGGGAAATATCCTAATATTTCCGCAAAAGTTAGAAATACATTTCAAGTTGAATAGTATAAATCATTAGGTTACTAAATCACGATATCAATTAATAGGAAGATAAAGATTTAAAAGATTATGTATTAAGGTCTTTCAATTGTTCAAGAGCCCATAACGATCAGACCTTCGTATTTTTTTTAAACCTGGAAGATTTTCTGTATATGTTCCTCATATATCTGTAAACAATCCCTGAATATGAAGTAAGATCACAGTTGCTATAAAAGTTTATAAAGTCGCACCTTAAAATCATTAATGTATAGTTTTTATATATTTTAATGGGAATCGTATAAAAAACCACGTCGTCCATTGCTCACTACAATTGAATCCCTTTGTCAAACACTCTTAAATTACAATAATAATTGAGTATGATTGATTATTAGGGTATCCGACGTAATCGTACATAAAAACCAAAAGACTGTTAGCAAAGCTGATAATTGCACTATTGCCAGTGAACGTAATCTACGACTTAAAGCAAAAATACTGTGATAAAACAAAATAATACGTCCTATTTACCTGTTAAATTATTGTTTTAGAATATACTATTTATTGAAATTCTCTAAATTATTATGCACGAATATCCAATACTTTTAAATAGGTTAATATAATAATATCATTTCAATTATTTCTTGCAGCGAATATTCCATTATTCAATATTCATTATGGTTAAAGCGAGAAAGTGGGTGGTTAAGAATTATTTTGAAGGGGTCCCAAAGAGATCTGATTTTGAAATTGTGGAATACGAGCTACCACCTTTGGAAGACGGTGAAATCTTACTGAAAGCTGAGTGGATTAGTGTCGACCCTTATATGCGAGCATATAACGCAAATCAAATAATACCCTATGACCAATTCAGCTTCCAAGTTGGAGTTGTTCAACAGAGTAAAAATCGTAAATATCCGGTAGGCGTTCAAGTTGTCACATATAAAGGTTGGTGTGACTATGTTATAATGAAAGAAGCAGTCTATACAGACGGACTTCTCGACGAAGTTATTTATAAACTACCTGATTTAGAAGGTTTGTCTCCCTCACTAGCCATAGGAGCTATTGGAATGGTCGGAGCGACAGCGTACTTCGGATTCCTAGAAATATGTCAGCCTAAATCTGGAGAAACAGTCGTTGTCACTGGAGCTGCAGGAGCAGTGGGATCTTTAGTAGGGCAGATTGCAAAAATAAAGGGCTGTAAAGTAATTGGATTTGCAGGTTCAGATGAGAAATGTTCATGGTTAGAGAATGAACTTGGTTTTGACAAAGCTTTGAATTACAAAAAAGTCGATGCACAGTCGGCACTCAGAGCTGCTGCCCCAAAAGGCGTGGATTGCTATTTCGACAACGTAGGTGGTGAAATAAGCAGCATAATTATTGGACAAATGAACCCAAGGGGAAGAGTTTCTGTCTGCGGTATCATAAGTGCTTATAACGATGATCCAAGTCAGTTAGCAAAAGCTACAATACCGCAACCGCCCCTTGTGTTCAAGGAATTGAAAATAGAAGGGTTTTTAGTAACGCGTTGGTTGAAAGACTGGCCTGAAATCTTTCCGGAACTGATCAGTTGGATAAAAAACGGCAAGTTGAAGACGCGAGAACATGTAACAGAGGGATTTGATAATATCTTCGACGCTTTTATTGGCATGTTGGCGGGAGAAAATACCGGCAAAGCTATCGTTAAAGTTTAAAGTCTATTACTATTTAAATGGTACAATTGATACATATACTGGTATATATACATATAACTGTAATGGATGTAGATGTAAATTAAATAACGTGCCTATATACTCGTATGTATAGTGTAAGAGGTATGAAGAAATATTGAAGGTTATATGTAGGTTATTCCGGGCGGCATCTAATTTTTTTAAAGGCTGCAGCTGAAATTCAGCTCAGTGCATTTTAGCATTGTATCTAGTTTTCAAGCCTGTGTTTTTTAAGCATTAGAGTTTTGTATGTACAATGTACAGTGCAGACTAATATTCTCTTTTTTATTAAATGTTTCTTTAGAGTTTTTGCGAGTATCATTTACTTATGCCAGTGTTGACGATGAATCCTACACCATATAAGAGCCCATGAAAGCAAGTACTACCTGAGACGTTCTAAAAATCTTGGAAAATATATTTCATCGTTTCGTTGTATATAGTCAATATACAAAGAAATGCTGTTTACTTTGATTATCTTATTAATACATAGAAAATTCTTACTCTTGAGATGCGCAATTACAACAGATCCTTAATTGTCCTATAAAAACGCTTTATCTGTTCCTCGAATGCGTTCAAATAGACTCGAAATGCAACTATTACATAAGAACTAATTATAACTTATAGACGATTGTATTTTCCTGCACATTGCAATAACAGGGATAACTGGTGTTTTTACAGTGTTGCTTTTAAGACGTTAAACAAAGTAATGTTAAACTTTTTTTATTGAGGTAAACATTAAAGATATAATAACAATTAATAATCTATTTGATTTATTAAGTAAAATAAGAAAGGAATTTTTGGCGTTGACATAAAAACACGATAATTTCTGTTATGGATAAAATTAGCTTAAACATCATAAAAAAAATTAAATGTGAGTAAAAATTTAAACAATAGACACAATAATGTTCGTAAATAAAATATCATCGTCAATTACCTTATATCTTTTTACGCATAAGAAAAATTGAAGATAAATAATCATTAACCCTTAATTCGAGGGACATTTTTGCAGCAGAAAATAACAAAAATTTTAGATATGAAATAAGTACAGGAACAGTGCAAAAATTAGTGCTGTGCAGTTTTTGATAAAACTGTACTTTGATAAAAATTACTTGCGAATCAAATGTCCGTTGGGGCGGACTCTGCCAAATGACTACCAGAAATGATTAATAAAACAATATACACATCAAAAACAAAGACAAAAATGTAATTCTAATCAAATATAACTATGTACATAATAATTATTATCAAATGTTAAATTTCAAATGGCAGCTACGAGGGTTCTTTCCTGTTACGAAACAAAATCTTACGTCACATTTTATGCAAAAGATAGTAGATTTTTTTCTCCTTCTTCCTTCTTCGATAAAAAATGAGTAATATTGTCAAAAAGTATACTACTCGACTTATTAATTTTGATCAAACCAGAAAATATCTCGTACTTCCACTTGCCACGATCCCTGCATATCTCCTTCGTTTCTTTCATTATCTTTAAACCTTACATACAAGTTCGTCGGTTTAGAGTACTCTTGACCCGGTCCTTATTTAAAATATTCTGAATTTGGTCCAAAAATGTTCGCCTTGGTCTTCCTCTTCCAACTTTCCCATTCACTCTTGACTCATAAATCCTTTTTGTCATTCTCTATTTCATTCATTCTCTCTACGTGCCCAACCCTAGATGGGTTAGCATACCTTTCTCAATTTTAGTCACAACAACTTCTTTCTATACCACAACGTTCTCTTATCACACTATTTCTTACTTTGTCACTCAGATTCAGTCCACTCATACTTCTCAACGCTCTCATCTATACCACATTTATTTTACTTATGCGATTCTTCTGCCATACCCAACTTTCACTACCATACATAAGTGTTGGTGCCAACACTCCTGCATGCACAGCCAGTCTGGCCCTTTGATACACCATCTGGCTATTCATGAAGGCGTGCAGGACACCATTTAACATATTCCATGCATTCACTCTCCTTTCAATATCGCTTTCACATATTACATCTTTTGTAAATTTAGATTATTGCCCGTTAATGGTGCATAGGCATATTTGTACAATTAAATGATATCTATATCAATATACAGATATCATTTAATTGTACAAATATGCCTATGTACCATTAACAGGTGTTAAAAAACAAGAAATTTAACATTAAAGTGTTAATCATAGCATATTTGGTAATGATCGTCACATCGGACAACTGGTTGCCATTATTCAAAATATATTTTCTACTAAATCTTTTATATGTTCTCAACACATTAAAATCTCACGTATTTATCTCTAAACTAGTTCAGTAGGTTTTTTTTAAATTAGTTGTTAGTCACACTAGACCCTATCGAATTAAGGTTAAGGCCAGTTAACATTTACCTCTTCACCTATCTACACCTGAAGATCGCCTCACCAATCCTTACCGTTAGGCGGTAAACAAGCCAAGACCGAAGCCCCCAATCCAAACTAACCAGTTGCCAAATCAAACTAAAAATATCATTATTCAAGCAGGCCGGAATATCTAGATTTATTTGCTGATAAGCTCTTGATGTATTCTAAAGAATAATAAAACAAATCAGTATCTTTTTATAAAGAGAAACTTAGTGTAGGCAACACAGGATACGAACCCGCGTTTTGTCTACACAAAAATTCACGCGTCACACCACTAAGCCATCAACACACAGACAGTATATTGCCCAAAAAGTATCAATTTTCCGTTCAACCATTTAAAACGGTTAGTTGCTAAATAATCCAGCAACTCGTATATTATTGAACAAAAACTTGTTTCGTTTAGTTTCTGGTATTCATTTTTAAGAGTCAACAATACTTATTACTAAACCTGTTTCAGACTTCACACGGTTTTTTACAAAGATTCACTGTTTAAATAGTCACATAGTTATATTTGTTCATTGCTCAAAAATAACAAAGGTATATTTCGATGGCCTATAATTTGGTTACATAAAAAAAAGAAAGTATTTTAGTTATGTAACAAACTATTCTATAATTTCGAGTAAAAAATTACCCTGGTTTAATGTGTCGAGTGGTTAAAAAATTATTGCTAAATACTGTTTTAGTCAACGATAAAACCATATTGGATTACATGACTATCAAATTGTTTTTTAGTTAGTATACAGTATAAATTAAAATAATCACGTGACCATGAACTCAAAACGATTGATCACCATGTTTGTGACGTCATAATGTTACATTACGAACGTTTTCAACAGAATCGAAAGATTTAGTCTTATCTTATCAACTTTTGTATTCGTCGCTTCAACCGATGGACGTCCACTGCTGGATATGTCCAGCAGTGGACGTCCATCGGTTGAAGCGAGACCTATGGGTCTCACGAAATTATGCCCACAAGACCCGATCTTGTGCCGCCTAGCTCCAGCGGCTACCGGCGATCCTCCTTATATCGTCGGTCCACCTTGTGGGGGGTCTTCCTACACTGCGTCGTCCAGTGCGGGGTCGCCATTCCAGCACTTTCCGACCCCAACGTCCATCGGTTCGTCGGACTATGTGCCCCGCCCATTGCCACTTCAGGTTCGCGATTCGTAGGGCTATGTCGGTGACTTTGGTTCTGCTACGGATCTCCTCATTTCTGATTTGATCGCGTAGAGAAACTCCGAACATAGCCCTATCCATCGCACGCTGAGTGACTCTGAGCTTCCGCATGAGGCCCATAGTCAGCGACCATGTCTCAGAACCGTAGGTCATCACTGGCAACACGCACTGTTCGAAGACTTTGGTCTTCAGGCACTGAGGGATATTGGACGAAAAAGTCTTCCGGAACTTCCCGAACGCTGCCCAACCGAGTTGGATTCGGCGGTTGACCTCTTTCTCGAAATTGGACCTACCTAGCTGGACTATGTGTCCCAGGTATGTATACTCGTCAACAATTTCGAGTGTAGAGTTCTCAACGATGACTGGGTGGAGCGGAACATGGATATTGGACATAACTTTCGTCTTATCCATGTTCATTTTTAGGCCCACCTGTCGAGAAGCTCTGCTGAGGTCATCGAGCATTGCATTGAGATCTTCCAGAGTCTCTGCCATAATGACCACGTCGTCGGCAAACCGTAGATGAGTGATGTACTCGCCGTTGATGTT
>JACTOM010000060.1:759293-775759 GCA_015832385.1 Elymnias hypermnestra | reverse complement strand
AATTAGTTTACTATATTTTAATTAAAATTAGAGCAATTTGTTCACTCCCAGGCGTTTCTATCGTCTAGGTAATCTTGCAACTTATAATACGATTTTTCTATCAACTTTCTTTTAACAAAGACTTTGAATTTATTAATTGACATCTTTAGAACGTCTTGTGGGAGTTTATTATAGAAACGTATACAGTTACCCTTAAATGAGTTGTTAATCTTATGCAGCCTACTAGAATTTATAACAAGTTTGTTTTGGTTTCGTAAGTTATATGATATACATTCACTCTTTTTATTAAAAGAGTCAATGTTTTTATGTACATACAACAAGTTTTCTAATATATATACGCAGTGAACTGTCATTATGTTAACTGCCTTGAATTTGTTTCTTAGCGACTCTCTTGGACCCATATTGTAAATCGCACGAACGGCCCTTTTCTGCAGCACAAATATTGCATCTATATCAGCAGCATTACCCCAAAGTAGAATACCGTATGACATAATGCTGTGAAAATAGCTGAAATATACCAGTCTGGCAGTATCAACATCTGTCAGACGACGAATTCTTTTAACTGCGTAAGCCGCAGAGCTAAGCCTGCTCGATAGACCACTTATATGGGGCCCCCACTTATTAACTACAGATAATGGCGAATAAACTGGCCGAGATCGGTCAAGTTGTCACTGACGTATATGTAGTTATGCAGGCCTAACATGTGCCCACTTGTGGCCATTCAGACATCTGTAACTAATATATTACTCAAAATTGACAAGGGATTTCTGACCCTTAGATGCGCATAAAAACGCAGCACATGTGATTACATGATGCAACTTGCCATTGCCTTCCCGTCCCTCAGGACCATGTTTTTTATATTTTCAAAGGCATTGTGTTTCGGAAGAAAACACAAGCAGGGAGTCACGTCTTGCACTCCGACCGATTAAGTTATTTAGATCTTCTAAGTTCGTTTTAAGTAGTAATTTATAAATAAAATTTTATATTTCATTTACTTTATTATTTTAAAACCGCCAAGTTCTTCGTCCAAATTTGACTATGTAGACATCTATGTATATATGTATGTATGTATATTTATATATATGTGTATGTGTATGTATGTGTATATATGTGTACATATTCTATTCTTTTTATTTTAAATGTGTTAGGTTAAGTTTTGTGTTCGTCCCGGGTCGCCGTTGAAAACCAGCGTTGGGCTAGTCCCCAACAGTAGCTGAGCGGTATTCCCATTTTCGGCATCACATTCTTCTACTTAATTAAGCTTAATGTATAGAAAAGTGTAATATCAGAAAATAAAATTATATATAGTTATTTATTTATTTATCTCTATTTTTCATCTACAAAACCAAAATATTCTTTATTCAAGTAGACTCAAGACGCACTTTTGAATCGTCAGTAGTCTGTCCGTTGGTAACAAATCTACCACCTATTCGGAAAGTAGATTCCGCTGAGAAGAAGCCAGCAAGAAACTCAACGGTTACTCCTTTAAACATCGTTTTTGTACGTTACAATGTGTTTAGCTTTTATGGAAACTGGAATGGAAGTCCAAACATCTTTGTCGCTTAATCAATCTTCAACATTATAATATGCTTTTTGTAAAATTATTGTTTTTTACACATTTCTTAAAATAATGCGAAGGCTAATCTAAAACTGATTACGGTATCTTATTCTTCTTCACTCAAAATATGGAATTACAAGTTACAAGTTTTTATCGCTTGTATTAAAATTGTATATTTTTCTTTTTTGCTGTATAAGTGGATATTATTAAGGATATATAAGATATTATTCAATTTATAAAAGCTCTTTAATGTTTAAAATTACTTAAAGTGGTACTAAAGCTGTTAAATTAAACACCGCCACACCATTCATTAGCGGCTGAAACACCACAATGGCGGCGATCAATCAGCAGACTGTATTGTACAATTATTTCATAAACCGGATAATCGTAAAGTCCTGAGTCAATAAAGTTAGCAGCAGTCCATATACGTCTCACTGCTAGGCACAGGGCTCCTCACTCATAAGATAGGGGGTTTTTTAGAGCAAAGATCCACCACGCTTATCCACCCTATTCCTTCACTCTCATAGTCCAATGTGACGGGAATCCGACACGACCGTAGAAAGATCAGGGGCAGAACCGACGGCTAATGTGCTCTCTGAAGGGTGTGGAGCACACCGCCAACTTCCCAATCTCGGGCAAATACTGAGAACATCTTAATAGATAACTCAATATTGATTTTTGAATTCACTCGACCTGGGACTCGAACCCAGGACCTCATGTCTGTAGCCGAACATAGTATCCACTAGATAAATGAGGCAGTCCCTAAGTCTATCTAAATCGCAAGGGCAAAATTCACAAATCGAGAGTCAAATTAATACATTTTAACAAAATAAAACCCACTCAACAATACTCGCCCTCCAAAAGATATTGAACAATTTATATTTCAATAAAAAACTATTTCTACATAGATGGAGCTATAATAGCTTATCGATGGAGCTCTGTTAGAATTAAAGAACTTTATAGAACATGCGGTTCTATAGATGTCATTCCGTTCCACACATTTTTCGGTATATCATTCAGTATCGTAAGCAATAAATTTCAAAGTACTAACAGCTGTGTGCTACTGTTAGAAATTAATAAAAGTGACGTCACATGCTCTCGGAGTATGCTCAATATTCGGTTCAGAAATTATTTTAAATTATAGCAAAAACACTTAAACAAAAATATTTTTCTTATAAAACTTGTACATGATCTTTTCATTTATCACTAAATCTTTTCTTTTTTTTTATAATCCAATTATTATTGCGACCAATTCTCTCACAAAAAAAATTATATATTTGCTCACATACATATAATGATAAAATTTCTTCCGCACATGTAAACTAAATCAACCCACAATTATACTAAAGCAAAAAATACATACAAAAAAACCTTGCATGCATTACTTTAAAGTTTAGCTCAATCTAATACTCATACGATTATAATTTCCCGTTGTACCTGTATTATTACTTACATTCTACTTCTATCAAAGTTGGTCCAACTATTATATAAACAACTTACATTATCAATGAATTTTATTCTACTATAAGCCAGTGAAAATTCAATCAAAATCTGTCCAACCTTTCTACTGATTAAGGAACAATAGGACAAAAACACCAGAAATCGTTTTGGGCATTTAATAAAAAAATATTATGACATTACAAACAGATTCTCAATTTAATTTACATCTATAGATTCATTACTTTAGTCACTTATACATATGATATTCGTACAACATGAAAAGCTAATCACTTATTTTTTAGTGTGCTTGAGGGACATTACGTAGACATGACATAATAACGACTTTGTAAACGTCAGCGCGTGGTTTATGGACATCATACGTATGTCATGTTTACGTTTTAAATAAGTTAAAGATGGTGAACGTTAACTTCCCCAGTGGACACATGACCTTAAAGTGATGTTTTATATAAAAATTTACGTAGACATAACATAATGGTGACATTATTTATGTCATTACGTAGTTTATGGACATATGTATGTCATATTTATTTATTACCTAAGTCTTACAGCAAAAAGTAACCTATCCAGTGCACACATCACCGTAAAATAACATTATACATAGGTCATACGAAGGTCATATACTTTTACGTAGACATGAGGTAATAGTGACGATGCTTGCACAGTGACGTCGTTTATGGCCACCATAAGTATGTCACATTTCCGTATTACGTCAGTCTTACGTCACAAAGCGTAAAGTAGTGGTTCATGTGATGTGTGAGCTCATATTTTATCATAAATACCGCAGAACACCACTTTGACATAGACGTGTTCACTGTGGCAAGAGGTACTTTACCTCTTAATGGTTTTACAAAGCATCACAAGGCAGGGTCGTAACTAGCCACGGATGAAGTCTCCCATCATGCCAGTAAAATACAAATTAGAAAATATATAAACCTGGGACATCTGCTAACGAATCGTTTATTACGTTAGCGATGAAAAGAGGAATTACACAAAACAGTAAAATACTAGTTGCTTAGTTATAATCTAAAACTACTTAATATAGTTAAAAAAAAAAACATTAAAAACATCCCTCCGTCAGTCTGTATGTCCATCGATGCAAGTATTATATTTAATAAGATCAATGTTCATTTTTGACCTTTATAAAAAATTAGGAGAAAAAATGACTCCACTTTATAATATTTTACATACAAAAGTAGCTTTACAATAATTTACAACAAAATATTAATGTGTCAGGCCTGCTACTAGTTGTGCCCAGCAGTGTCACTCGCGTTTCTGCTGAATTCATAGGGAAATGGGTAAACACTTTATTAGCAATCGTCTACATCACGAACGAAATATGTATACTGAATTTCAAGTCTGCTCGAATAGTTTAACCCTTTCGCTACGGTTGGCGAACTACTACGTTTTACCTTAAATGTTTTACGTTATGGCTACCATATATATGCTAGGAGATTTAAAAATGGCAACACGTTAATACGACATTGTTTATTGCATTAATATTATATAGAAATTTTTATTAACATCAACAAATATAATGTATTGACACTACATAAGCAGCAGTCCGCAGCGAATTAATATTTATGTTGAGACATACTTTGCTAATCGTAGCAAATGAATGATTTTGATGTGACTTAATAATACGCCAACTGCAGCTAATGAATTTTTTTTTTTGTTGGGACGTAATAAAACGCCATCCGCGGAGAATGAATGTTTTTTTTAGGAAATAGTAATACGCCAACCCGCAGCGAATGAATGATATTATTGGGACAAAATACATGACGTCCGCAGTCAACGAACATTTTTGCTGCGACATAATATAACACAAGACTTTTGTTAAAGGACGGCCGCGTAAAAAGAGCGTTATTGAAAAAACCGGCGCCGAAGCGAAAAAGGTTAACTAAATATTTAGATGTTGTGATTATTTCTTGATAAAGCAGCGATAGGTATGTGAAATATGCTCAATCTCATAATTTATTTAAAAAGATGGTGAAAGAGTACTTCCGTTCCAAGCAAGATGATTGACTGCTTTACAATGTAAGTTAATGAGTACTTTACAATGACTGTTATTTTGATAATCATTTACTATGGGTTAAGCACACCTCTTTCCGCTTTCTCACTCATATATGCTTTTAAGCAATTTTTGATTGCATGGACGAGATCGCTATTGTAGCAATAAGGCCGCCAATTGTGCTCCTTAATGTGTATTTGTATGTCTTTTATGTTCTATGATTTAAGTATTGGGTGTACAATAAAAAGTATTGTATGTGGCCAATTTTAATGACGGTAAAGAATAACACGCTTTATTTTGTACGTAAAATATTTGATTGTGGAGTAATTTGATATCTCAAAAAGGTAACGGGAAGCGTCACCTTAAATGTATAAAAAAATGGCGAGAATGAAAATTAAATAATTTAGTATTATTCACGTGTTCACCCGTTTGGGTGCAGGTGATTCTTCTCCGCTATTCTTTCTTTTCCTTTTGATGAGATGAGAGATGTCTGAAGCGGCTGGTTTCGGTTCAGATTTGCTTGAACCGGCGCCATTAGTAGATATATCTGCACCATTGGATGAAAACAGAGTTTCCCGTACTCGTTTTAATGTCTGCAACAATTTTCTTTATGGTACTACAATTTTTAGTTTAAAAACAGCCTGAGGTCACCTTGCTTTTTTTATGGAAAATGGGCAAATAGTGCACCTGATGTTGAGGGAACCGTTAGATATTTGCATGATTAGAGGAGATAGTATTCGTAGTAGGTTGAAAGGGTCTAAATGTTTTACCACCTCTTGGCTTCCCGGCACTTATTCAGCGAAGCATAGCTATTTTGCTAAGTCGTACTGCAGAAATCCCTGTCTAGCGATAAGACCGCACATTTTTTTTATTGCTGACAATTTTTAGCGCTTGACTGTGATCTCACCTGATGGTAAGTGATGATACAGTCTAAGATGGAACACAAATATCTTTGTTTGGCGGTACGTCTTTGCTGGTAGGGTGGTATCTAGCCAAGGCCGAAGCCTCCCACCAGTGCATACACAGATAAATTAGAAAATACAATTTCTTAAATATGTCCTACCGGGGATCAGACAACTACTAGCAAAGCGAGTACTCGCACTACTACGCCAGCGAGGCCGTCAAAAGGCCTTTTGTACATCTGTTGCTGTTTTTTTTTTTATTAATTATTCCTTTATTAGTATAGAGTATAACTAAAATAAAATACTAGTGTTGTGTAATCAATGACCGAATAAAAACTGGGCTGGGCTATAAATCGTGAAATCTAACCTATTGCTGCGTCACACTACAATGTAACACAAAATCAAAAATGAGCTCGGGTCAACGAACGTACGGGCGCGGCCCAGCGGTGTTTCGCGCTTTCACACAATTTAGTGGTTTCTTTTAAACGCACCGGCAGTAGCCGCGTGCGTACGTTGACCCTAGCGTTAGCTGATTTTTTATTTTGTGTTACATTGTTGGTTTTTTTAAGTAGTGTTTTTTTTTTATAACTATCCTTTCATTTAGCTGTACTAACATTATGGAGCTTAAATAATGCAAATAAAATGTTTCAAAATATGATTTTATTTTAATCAGGATTGATTTTTATCCCTCTCATCATCAAAGGTGTCGTTAATACTAACGTCTGTTTTCGACTTCGAATGCAGTCTCCAGATACCTTGTATGTAATGTGCCAATCCCCTAAGTAGCAGTGCGTTGGATTTACACTGTTTTTCTAATTACTTATACAATTAATATATTTCTGCCTATACAGCCTTTTCGTACATTTATTTGTATAATTCTTGTGATTTATCATTGAGATTTTAAGGGTACAATGAAGTATTTACCATATTGTTGCAATTATGCGCCGATTAAAGTCCACATTTCAGAAGTGAAACTTCTCTAGCAAACTATTTTTTAAGTCTTGTTTATGTTTATACAAATCTAAAACTTTAGATTTCCACGACTTAGAGGGAGGGGAAAAGGGAGATATGTTAGGAATTTAATGTCATTAAAATATTAATGGTCGAAAATTAATATAAATAATTTATTGAAATCTCAAATGAGGAATTGTAAATTATAATTAAACGTATTGTTTATCAATATTAGAAATTATTAATTAAAGTTTGTTTTGAATTTAAAATTAGAAAAGAAAGTTCATGAAATATGTTTATTTTATATTTTATGAAAAATAGTATATTGAATTATTAAATGACGAGTGGAAAAATAAAATGCCACATCTAATTTGTAGATATTAAAACTAAATAACCATAAGAATTGGCATAAAAAAAGCTGCATATCTTTGTGACACTAATCACGCGTTTCATCCGTAAAAAAATTACCCTCATGCGCCTAAAGAAGTTTCACTTAAAAATCATGTTTGTATAGAAAGCATAAGAGATAAATTACCTCTTACCAAGCTAGCGCACCACTTACCATCAGATCACAGTCAAGCGTTAACTTATGAACGAAGTAACATCAATGGCCATTATTAAGAAAGAAATCATTTCCACCACATGGCCATTAATGTATGGGAGCATGTGAAATAATACACACAATGAAATTTTTTTGAACTAATTTTATTGAATAAAATATTGTAAAGCAATACAAAAATGGCCGTGTGGTAAAAAATATTCTTAAAACTACGTTCCCCCCACATTTGTAAATCATATAAACGAGAAAAACGAACTTTTGACGTAAAGCTACAATTATCAGTCATTTTATACAAACCAAGTCATTTAACGTTCACTATTCCTGATGACAATATTTAGTAGCGAGCTCAAGAAAATTTTTTAGTAAAAACTTGTGTCCTGAGAATTTTCCGAAAATTATTATTATAACACACTTTTATTAACTTCACCTGTATGCCTGTATGTAATGGAATCGTTGAACGTGATTTTCCCTCATTTTGATAAAAAAATTCGTGGCATAAGAATTAAATTACTCAAGAAATTATTTCTACATCGAGATGCAATAGTAAATATATTTGTACAGAGAAATACCTAAAATGCGGAGTTGGTTAAAAATATCATACAAAGCAGCTCATGCTTTTAAGACAGTGACATTAAATATTCTCCCCAGTAATTTAATTCTTACACTTATCTTCTACATATTTAAATAATATGACGATAAACCGCAAAAGTTTCAGTTCAAAACTACCTTCTACATCTTAGTTTGGCTGCCTGTAAAAACGTGTTTTTTTTTAAACTATTAATTATTAGATATATTCAACCGCGTATTCGTATAGGCCGTTCTTGATCTCGCGATCTTATATAAGGTGAAGATTTCCGTTACCTCTGTCAGTTTACCCCCTTCGTTAGAAATGGAGTGGGTAAATCACTCCATTATCTATTTGATATTGTATGTACAGATTTTTTTTATGAGATTCTGAGAGATTATTTATTAAGAATTTCTACTCAGCATCGTGACGTCAAGCAAACTTTTAACTTTACGGCACGTCTTGGCTTTGTTGTCAAAACTTCTTTAAATATACGGTGGGTGCACTTAATTTTATGGGTATTGAATGAAACTGAGCCGCCACAGTTAGCAATGCAACGCTTATTCGAGAAATTGACTCTCGTCGACTTAAGTAACAGAAATTTTATGCTAAACGCATCTCTGCTATGTTGTAATACATTATTTAATATAATTTTATGTTTACAAGGTGTTAAGCGACCGCTTCCGAACACGAAGACAGACGATAGTACTAATGACACCTTTGATTATGGGGCGGAAAAAATCAATCCTGATATAAAAAAGAATATATTTTTATAACGTTTTATTAGCATTCTTAACGCTCCATCTAGTTAGTACAGCTAACTGCATCATAAAAAATACATTACTATACTTAAAAAAAAAACGGCAATGAAACACAAATTTAAAAACAGCTGAAATCTCAGCTCGGGTCAACGACGGACCACCGCTGTATTTGTATAGAACAAATGGATGCATTTCGTATTATCAACCATGGCTTGATGTTGTCGCATGGCTTTATTATAACATTTCATAGATATGTTATACTAAAAATCGATCCACTTAATTTTTTATGAACAACAACTAACTCCTACAATTGTAAGGACAAAGGTAAACGGAAAACGTAACCTTAGTGAGCGGGAACTTAAAAAAAATTCAACTTAAAAATCTACGAGTATCATAAATGCAACAGGAGATTCTATAAGGCACTTATTTCTAAAGGAATTTAATACTGATTTCGACAGTCCATTTTTATCACTCATAACAACCAATTTGGCAACTTTAGAATTTAGGAACTATATTAAAATACTTGGGAATACTAAACTTACATCTAAACGGAATGTCTAATTATGTTATCAGAGTTTCTTAAATTTTTGCCTACATGAGCCCCTTTTAAGGTTTCCAGATAGTAATAAAGTTAACATATCGCAAATTAAGAATTACTTTGTACAATTTTAACCTTAGCGGCCCGAAACAATGGGTTTGATATCCCCCATGTATGAGGTTTAATTTAATAAATTAGAAGTGTTAGTTTCTTCACATTTTTGTTAAGATAAAATTATTATCAAGACATCCGTTTCAGTTTTTATTACATAGTTTAAATCGCAAATCGTTTACAAATATTGATTTTATTATCAAAAAAGCCAAATTGTTAATACGCAACATCTACACTCCTACTATTAGCACGTTTTGTTTTAGTCTGATAGTAACACGTTTCTTTGACTCCAACAAAAGCGGTAGCGCCGTAAGGAGAGAGCGAGACAAATGTACGACACTATTTCGTTTCGCCGATTTGTACGGCCGCGTATATCGCTCAGTCACTTCATGAAAACACAACGGTATGAACGTATGAACGAGTTTCCGAGAGTTCCTATTTCGATACAAATGAACTGGGTTCTTTTGGTACCCCCTGTTCGGATCACGTGTAAGTTTTAGATAATTATAGCTGGAGAGGTTAAATCTTTAATTCTGACTGGTTTTCAAGTAAATTACTGTATTTCGTTTTATCATAACGTAGTGTGAAAAGCCCAATTCGCACATGTGTGCTACATTTCCCAGTATTATTAGGTAAATCTTGTCTGGAACCCCCTAACATAGAATGGCAAATCCCCTAGGGGTTCCCGTACCCCACATTGAGAAACCCTGGGTCTAAACTTTACGATTACACTATATTTTCTCTGATAATCGAACATCTATCGCTTTAGTGAGTTTAATGTAGAGTATAAAGAGATTTCTATGTTTAGATAAACCATTTCAATATCTGAAATGCATCTTGGATATAGAAAAAAAATTATGTTATTGAAAAAGGGGCTATATTGTGAAAACAGCTGAAATATACATTTTACCTATTTGAGCAGTTTACTTTGTGCTCACTCTTTCGACTATAAACTACAATCTACGTATACATGAGAGATTAATAAAATGGTATAATTAATGTATATAAGGAATACCTTCACTACTTATTACTTAAACTACGTATTTTTATTAGTTTTGATTATTAACTGCTACTGACAGTATATTGCATTTTTGCTCGTTCATTCATCATGAAATAGCATGACAAGAGATCAGAGTTTATTAATTAATTTCATTTTCACTCATTTTTTCATAAAATCACTGTGAATTTCGCAACAAAAATAGTATGATTAAAACTGCTATAAAACTTGGTTAAAGTACTAAATTCTACTAATTATTTCATAATCACAATGTGACTTTCACGACATTAAAGCTATAAATGCAAGAACAATTAATATCTCATGGAAAACTATTAGGGGTACTAATCTTCTAAAAAGTAATTTTATATGACACGAGCTACTTTCCGCAATGTAACTCACGCAGTTCGCGATCTCGAAAGAATATGGGGATATTGGTACTTAGTAATCGTCTACATTGCGAAAGCAATAATTTGATTTAATTTCAAGTAAATCGCAAATGTAAGCGAGTGAGTTTAGAGATCTAAAAACATTGCATTACTGCCTTTCTTATATGCGCCATTTGGAGCACTCTCAATGACGCACAGATGTACAAACAATTTTTGTTTTTACCTACTTAGATGTGATCATTAGAAAAACTTTGCTTTATTTTGTTGATTGCATACTAATTTCATATTTTTCTCTCTTTAATTTATATAAATAGGTCGTTCTTGCGCCACCGATATCAATTATTCTTAAGGCAAATTTCAATTTTTTACCTTGCGTTCATTTCAAAAATGGTAACGGTTTATTTTAAGGGTAATTATTAGTATATTTAAAGAGTAAGTAGGGGTATATTTTAAGGGTAATTATTAGTATATTTAAAGAGTAAGTGGGGGAATATTTTAAGGGTAATTCGCGGTAAATTTTCGGGATAAGTAGCGGCGGTATTTGTAAACGTGCGCTGTATCTGCTTTTTAAAATGTATCTGGTTAATGAGAATATTGAATCAAAGTTGAGCATACTGTCTAATTAATGGCTTTCAAACTGTTAACAATCATTTCAAGCCTCAATGTGTATGTAACATTGTTTTTTCTCCTTAAGTATCATACTTCTAAGCATGTTCTTGGCTTCCTCGACACAATCACAAGGTCTTACCTCAGCCTTATAATCCATCATGTCCTGTATTTTCTCCTGTATCTCCGGCAACAGTTCCTTTAGCTCCTTAATTTCACCTTCGACTGAGTAGAAAGGATCAGCGTTCGAGTATTTTTTTACAGTGGCATCAGTGGTCACAGTGCTTGGGTTCTCCAAGTTCTTGATGCGAGATTCAAGTATATTAGCTGCGTTTTTGAAGTGTGTTATTGCATCTTCAAAGTTAGAGTTCAGAGAATTTGCAATACCTGTAAAATAAACGAGTGTTCTTTAGACTGTAGTTAGACATGTATACATTATTATATATGTATAATTACAAATATGAAAATTATCGCGTCGTTTAGAAATCAATACAATTTAGAAATTGTTGAAATATTAAATTAAATAAAAAGTGGCGATTTAGAACAAATTCTTTAGGCACATCAGGGTAAACTTATTACGAATGAAGCGCGTCATTAGCGTCACGAAGATGTGCAGCGTTTTTTATACTAATTTGTATGAAGGTTAGGTAGTTTTAATATTTACAAATAAGGTGTGGCATTTTAATTTAATAATAATTAAATATATTATTTTTCATAAAATAAAAATATTTCATAAATAAATCTTTTCTTAATTTTTAATTTAAAAACAAAATGAATGATTTAAAAACAAAACGGATGATTTTTATTTAAAATTCGTCATTTGAGATTTTAATAAATTATTTGTATGAATTTTCGACACTTTTAAAAATAACAATACAATTCATGACATATCTTCAATTTACTCTAAGTTTCGGAAATCTAAATTTTTAGATTTGTATAAACATAAACAAGACTTAAAAATTACAATGTCAAATAAGTTTCACTTCTGACATGTGCGCTTTGTAGGCACTTTTAATTTTTGTAAAGTAAAACATTCTGCAATTATCATTCGCTTTTTTATTAATTCCGATGCGGTACGAAGTTTATCAGGTCAGTTTGCAAGTAATAAAAAAATCTTACCAATGTGATAATGGGTCTCGGCAATGCGACGATCATCATTCGTATACAGCTCCTTCTGTATTTCTAGACAGTGCACTGCAAAGTAATGTATTTTGCATAAATTATCTATGATTAAAGATTGAGAACTCCTATTCTATTCTTAACATATACATCTATATAAATAATTTAAATTGGCTCTTAGACAGATTAGCACGCTCATATTATATCATCACTTCCCATCAGGTGTGATCACAGTCAAGTGCTACCCTGTCAACAATAAAAAAGAATCATGCAACAATTCTGAGTACCTGAAAAATACTGTGTAAAAATGAAGAAAAGGTAAGATTGCCTCATACCATGTTAGACTGTAGCCTTACACCATCATTTGAGATCAAACATGAATGTTAAAAAAAGTTTGCTACCTCCAACTTTAAAGATGTTATAAAGCACCATGATAAGGATTGTAGATGTTACATCTTTAAAAACAACTGAAAATATTACAGTACATCTTAAAATGTTAACATAACAACTGAAGATACTACAATAATGATATAATGTCTGAAGATGTCATAATACACTTTAATAATGACTGAAGATATTATAATACACTTGAATAACCACTGAAAATGTTAACATAGCACAAATAGTACTGTAAAAAAATTAACTTAAATCGCAAATGAGGACATTATAATATTCCGTAAAACGATTGAAGATCTTGACAAAACACAATTGGTAGTGATGATACTGTAAAAATATTTGGAAGTTCTTTGCACGAAGATTTTATTGTACTTGGTTGAAAATACTAAATACTCACTCATGTCAACAACTGCCTTGTCATATGTCTCACTTTCCAGTGCCACTTCACCAAGTGTGAGGTGGACATCAGCAAGTAAGGAGCGTGCAGCATCACCACCTGCCTCCGCACGTTTCACAAGAATGTTGCGAGCCAGATCTAAAACAAAGTAACTAAATATTACTTTTTTATTTTAAACATTACATTATTTAGTGTTATGTGTATTATAACTATCATTAAGAAAGAATGAAATCATACTTAATTGAACTCACCAAGTGTCTCCCAGGCTAATTGTAGATTATCAATGTCATCTTCATTTTCCAAGTTAACAATAGACTCATCATTACCCTCCCCATTAGAGGTTCCCTAAAAAAAATTTTGTCAAGCCTATTAATAATAAAATACTAATAAGGCCAGGCAGGCCATTAACAACATCTGACTACTGCGCACAAGTTTCCTGGCTCTTAGGAGAGAGGGTTTTTATAGCATAGACCCACCACACTGTTCCATGACAAGTTGTTAGGTAGTACACAAGTGTATGTGCTAACATAAATGCACTCTCTGTGCCTTCGCTCTTTTAGTCCAATCTGGCACAACCTCACAGAAATTGAGTGCAGACCTGACAGCTTCACACGTACACTGCCAACTATCCAACTATGGACAAATACTGTGAGTTTCTTAACAGAGAATTTCAGAGATATTGAGTTCTCTGTTGACTCAGGACTCAAACCCAAAACTAGGTAGACCAATGAGGCAGCTAAAAATGCTAATGATTACCTAATTATGCTTTAATTAAGAATTATCAATACTATAATAATGTGACAAAGAATAATGACATCATTCAAAAACGCAAACTTTACAGGAGAGATTTAAAAAAAAAAATGCAACATATAAATTAACCAATAAGACAATGATATATAGTGTTATACCATCACTTTAACAAAATTTGAATATGAGTTTTCACAATGGCATACAGGATATTCTATATTCTTTGGATGATGAATGACACAGTTCAAAAAGCTAATTTTACTGGAGAGTTGTTTGAAATTGAAACAAAATGCTTGAATCAACAGCATAAACAAAATCAACATATTATGTGCCAAAACATGATTTTGTTAGTGTAACAATGTGCACTTCTTAAAATATTCCAAGTATTCTGAACTTTAGAAATTTTCGAAGACAGTATTTTGAATCAAGCCATATATGGTATTAATTTTTCACAAAAAAGAAAATAAGAGTACTGCATTTTCTACTATGTCCTTAACAAGAGTTTCAAATATTTTGTATTGTGTGATAATTTATATACGTACAGGCTTTTCATCAGTTGCCTCGACTTGCTCAGCAGTACTGCTGCCAGGTTCATCATCTTTTTTAGTTGATTTCGCTTCACTATCCTCAACTTCACCATTTTTCTCTAGAGCTTCTCCATTTTCATCTTCTGCATCTTCAGAGTTTTCAGCATTCTCTCCATTCTCTTCTACAATTTATATTTAGTTAACTAGGCTATGATCTTAAGCCAAAATTACGTTGAAAAGCAATATTTGGTTTTAAAAACAGATTCATCATTTTATAAATACAACAATTAAAATATTACTTCAATTTGCATTTGTTGTCATTTCCACATGAAACATGAAAAGAATCTTCACAGATTCTTCAATTTTTCTCCAAAAAGCTTGATTATGTATTTTAAAATATCAATTAGACAAAAAACCTTTGTTATAAAACTTCTTTCGCTGCACATCTTTCCAATCTTAATCATAACAAAACATGTCTACATCTACTGGCATTTAAATATATTGGTATTATATTTCTGCTGGAAAGCAAAAAGGCAATAACCAGCAAAATATTGTTTTAAGATATGTTTAGGATAATGCAGCTAGACTCAACCTGTTATTAAACCACAAACATTGTAGTATAAAAGACTGAGTAAGTAATATGAAGCTATACCTTCATTATCATCTCCTTCATTATCATCTCCCTCATTATTTGTTCCTGCAACACCTTCACCCAGTACACCACTTTCTTCTCTAGACAGCCCCAGAAGAGCCTTGCCATACCTGAATTAATGGCAATATTAGTTCAAACACCCAAAATTTTTGTACACTACATTTATTTATTAGGTGCCAGTTTAGCATTAGACTGTGATCACCTGATAGTAATTAGTGATACAGGTTAAGTGAAAGTGCTAACATGGTAAGATGTAATTTACTTCTTATGTTTTCTACACCGCTTTTTATTGAAACCAATATTTTTGGCAACAGGCCACTACCAAATCTGCCCAATAAACTAATCTCCTCAAGACTCAAACAAATTAGAAGATACAATTTTCTAAGTGTGCCCTGCCAGAAATTGATCAAGGACCTCTGCTAGCAATGAGAGTACTCGCACAACTGCTAGCAAGACTGTCAGACCTGTTTAAAGAGATATATTTCCTTGAGGGAATTTGACTTATGGTGTAATCTTATACAGTTTATCCTTTTCATTGGGAGACATCATACTGTAAAATGTACACAAGCATTCTCCATTTCTTTGCTTATAGTCTGACAGAATGGCCAAACCATCATAACTGACGAGAGATCAGAAGCATTAGTATAGGTGGTCCTTTCATACAAATGATTATCAAAGGATCATGATCTAGTAGTCAATGTGTACATCTATAGTTGTGACCAAAATTTAATGATGTTTATAATTATAGCAGACATTACATTATAACTTACCATAAATATGCCTCAGCACATTCATCAGCAGTATCACCATGCGCTTTAGCCAGGCATTCGCAAGCTTTAGAAAAGGTCCCTACTGCAGAAGCATAATCTTTCACTGCTAAGTGCCTTCGTCCAGCTGCTAAAAGCTCCTCTGGTGATGAAGTGCTTACTTCTGGTACTTCAGCCATCTGACAACCATAGAACTTGTTGAACTTAGCATGTTAGAAAGAGCTATTGAGACTAACTATTCTACACTTAAGGGAATAAGCATGAAGGAAAATTATATATGGCATTTAATGCGAATCATTGCCTTGTGGATTATTGCAATAAGTAAATCTAAATTATACCATGGACTATAAAAGCAATAACCACGCAGCCAACGGTTATATTTTAATGTTCTCAGACAGGAACGAGTCATAATTACCACGTGCTCTCATATATACTAATATTAGGGAACAAAAGCTTCA
>JACTOM010000060.1:672434-756760 GCA_015832385.1 Elymnias hypermnestra | reverse complement strand
TAAAGGGTTGTTTTGTGATAGTTTGGTTAGGTTCTGATGATGGAATCCATGACAAAGTGACGGAACTCTTCAATTCTTAGGAGCAAATCAACGATACTCGGCAGAATCTTCTATAGGCTATCGAGATATTTGAGTCGCCTACCGTAACCTCGGTATGGTCAAGTGCTAGTCGTAGTTAAATATGAAGGTCAATGGAACTCCTCAACGGCTTACAGTTAGAGTGTGTTTTTTTGGCAAAATCTATAACTGTCTGTAATCAAATGGCAATGACCTTACGTTTGTTGCTGCATTGCAATATTTGAAAGGTGAATTATGTGTGAAGCGGTTGTATAAGGGTTTCGGGTTCGATCCCAGGTGTGGCGATATTAATGTAAATTTAACTTTGTAAAGTTGTTTCATTTAAACGGTGTTATCTCATATGAGAAACGCGTTTTAGGTGTACATATATTGAGACAAATTTGTTAGTTTACTTCAGATTCACTAAAAATCAAAAAATAACTATAAATTTTAACAAAAAAAGAACCGCCTTCAAAACAAACTTACAAATACATTAATAAAATGCTCTAAAAAGTAAAAAATAATTGCGTATTATTTTATAGTGTTCTTCTTATTGTTATATTTGGTCGGTGTCAGCCAAGGTACCTACAGATATAGGTGAGAGAGACGCGAGATCTGCCATTACTCCGTCTTCGGTAGAGCCAGAAGCTCAACCAAAGACGGGGTCATCCGAAGGTTCAACCGAATAAAGAGCACCAAAAAGTACATAGTAAAAAATATGATTACAATAATATACTACATACCCTATATATAATTTCAACTATACGTACTAACATATCTTTGTGATTTGTGAAGCTACATTAAATGCTGTATCTAGTTACATAAAAAGGTGTCGCTGAAATGTAAAATTAATATTATACTTAATTGGAACACAGGTGAAATCGCGAGCACAAGAAGCCACTACACTACTTGTAGCCACTACATAAAGCACTGCTTGCAAAAGCTAATAAGATTGTGATAAATAATGTTTCTCAGATTATTACTAGTTAAGATAAAAGAATCAGGCATTTCCAAAAATTGATGTAAGATCTCATCATAAAAAACAAGCCAACATTTAGGCCTCGAATCTCAAAAACGAATGTAGGAATGAATTTTATTAAGTATAAGGACATGCTTAAAAAAGCAAATATGGATTTTTTCAATTCATTCTCAAGTAAACTTAAATTATTTAAATTTATATAAAGTTAAGGTTTTTTTAGCATTTCATTTTGTTTATTTCTTTTTTCCTTTCCTCAGTAATTTTACTTACGGCAGTATTTAAGTTTATTTGTGAATTTAAGTTTATTACGTACTTGCTTGCCGAGTTAGACTAACGAATAAATAAATTAAATAGACAATGACTTTAATTTCAACCTCTGTGTACCTATAAACACTTTTCCTTAAGATTATTTTAAGCGCTAATACTGTATATTTTAACTAACTTGGATAATTTGAAAGAATGAAAAAATAAGTTAAAGTAACAAAATGTAAATTTTGTCTCCGAAAATTACTTAGTTTTCTAGCTTGTTTAAATGTTTGTTCAATGTAGGATAAACCATTTCCATGTGTTTTTTTTTTCATTTTATGATCCCGTTAACGCTATGGGCCAGGTACTTCGCTGACATAGATCCTGGATTTATTTCTGCAACGGTTTATGTAGGAAAATGCGTTTTCTGATATTTCTTAATCTGAACTCTTGAGCTCACCCTTCCAGGGAAGATGTGTCGCCAAACAAAAAGTTCGCTTTCAGATACGATACTGTGTAAAAACCCCAAAGTGTAAATTACTTATTACTAGGCTAGTGCGCTTGTCTAAGATTGCACGTCGCTTACCATCAGGTGAAATTACAGTCAAGCTCTGGCTAGTTAGCTCTAAAAAATAATCTATTATTAATTACTGTGCAGTTTGCATCGTGTAATAACACAAGTTGGTATCGACTTTTCCCCGCCTATGCTGGCGATTGCCCGCCCAATATTTTTTTAGTGACGTCGCGGCTTACATAGCAACGATATCGATACACGAAATTAAATACTCACGTGTAGAAAATAAACCTAGCTTAATATTGTTTGCAAAACATATGGCGACATAATCTATTTTTGGACTTAGGAAAATATTATAAAAGACCTGTAGTAATTTGTATACTTAACTTGTGACCCACGTTGTTCAATTTCTTAGTAGTTCGGCGGGGATCAAATCAAATATATAATTACCCAAATTAAGGAAATTATGGGTAGTAAAGGTATTGATAAACTAGCAAATGAGCTTATGTTTAAATATACGGCGTACTGTAAGTTAAAATAATCCCAACGCCAATAGACACTTACGTAACCAACAACTGCATCAGACGGATAAGATTTTAAGGAAGCTTTCCTTCTCTAAGTGTTTTCTATTTCACGCAGGTGTTCCATGAGAATGTGGTACCTCTCCTATCACGACAGTTTCGAACTGTAGTCAATGACTGACTACAACTACGTATAAGGTAAGTAGCAGTCCATTAATAACTCACTCATAGGAGCGAGGGTTCTTAATAGCATACTCGTAGATCCATCACGCTACGTCAGTGCGGGTTGGCAAGCATAGTACAAAAATTCACTCTCGATTCCTTCATCATCCGATGTGACGGGAATCCAGCACCGGGGTGGAGCACAACACCAACTTCCCAACTTCAGGCAAATATTGAGAAAATCTTATTAGGAAACTCAACATCGATTTTGAATTCGTCCGACCCGGGACTCGAATCTAGAACATCATGTCTGTAGTCGAACAAGCTGGTCACTAGACCAATGAGGCAGCATAGCTACGTATACTATTATCGATTTGTGTTATCGATAGCCACGTAAAATGCACATTACCCATTCACGCGAACATCGTTTTGCTCAAACGCCATGTTATTACTGAAAACAAGATTTTCAGCTTTCCCATTTCCCAACCCTACGTATTACTTCATTTTCTCGTTTTCCCCGTAGTGTTCAGTTTATGTTGAGTCGTCGCGCTAAAAGGTTGTGTGTGCCTGTTCTTCTCATATCGCGAGTGAATTATCTTTAACCTTTCACTACAATCACGCAACATAACATCAAAGAGCTTTTGTTATAAAACAAAACATTGTCATAGGAAAATGTGACGTGTTAGCAGTGAACTTTAAAGGAATAAGGTGCGAAATCCAATGAAACAGTAAGCATGTTGATTTTAATACATTGTACTATTGTAATGCTAATGACAATTGGATAGGTATCTATCTCGTACTATAATTATTGGACTAAGGCACGCCTCTGAAAACTTTCTCCTTTTATAGAAAGCTAAAGGACGTTGCATTTAAATTTATATATTTTGTTTTCATACAGGTATTAAAGGAACTCTAATTGAATATATTACATATTAATATTACGTTAGGAAATACTTATAATATTGTGTAATCAGAGCAAATATTTAAAAATCTGGGCAATTTCGGTCACTACGACTTAAATGAGTTTTTTCTTCCTAATTATCACGCAAACCTATAAAGTGTACTAAGTATAAGAAATGCTTAACTAGAGCACACGAAAAACAATAATAAAATCACGTAATATTTTTAAGAGAATAAAGTATATACAAGTGGAATTTATGGTCACAATCAATATAAAATATGATGATCCTGTATTCAGTAAAGTTAGCGTACCACCTGATGGTAAGTGATGATACAGTCTGAGATGAAAGCGCGTTAATCTGATAAGAGGCGATATACCCCTAGTAGTTTCTACACAGCATCGTACCGGAACACAAATCTCTTTGTTTGGCGCTATGTCTTTGCTGGTAGGGCGATAACTAGCCAGCCTCCCACCAGTCCAGACTCAGACAAATTAGAAAATACTATTTCTATAAAATCCATAAAATCTTAATCTATATAAATTTCGTGTCACGTTGTTTGTCCGCGATGGACTCCTCAACTAATTTTATTAACCTTAAAATTTAAAATTCGCACACCGTGTGCAGTTTGATCCAACTTCAAAGATAGGATAGCTTACATCTTAATTTATAGTCACAATATTATTTTTTTGCCAATTATTTGTCTATTAAAACCTTAAACAAAAACCTTAGCCACAGCAACGAGTGGCCAGGTCTGTTAGTAATCTATAAAATTCTAATAAAAATCTTTCCGAAACCCACAATAGTTCCATGATCTGATCGTAGACTTTCATTTCATAAGTCCCATCTACTCAATCTTCTACTTGTTATCAATTTGCTATATATTTCTTTTTTAATTGTAAAATATAAGATATTCGAAACATTCAACTCAAACCCGAATTAAACGCCTGTAAAACTATTGTTACAAGTAAATGACAATCTTTATTCATAATTGATAAAGAAAATATCGCAATTTCAACTGTATCAGCTGTTATGTAATTTCACCCCTTAATTCACCCTTTATTATATAATAACTAACCCTAGATATAATTAATGTTTTTAGTATTTAAAAGTACATATACTAACGCAAATTTATTACACGAATGTTTATACCAGCGGTATTGCTAAAAGCTTTTTGCTATACGTAAAAAAAGAGTAGTAAAAAGCAAGAGGAAAAATTATAGTCCGTTTATGAAAACGTAAGTATTCTAGCCTTAATGCATTACTGCTGTTACTCGATTCCACAAGAATAAAAACTGTACATTTGTCTCCACTTTGTATACCATTATAATTTATACTTTCTAAAATAATGTACTGAATTCCTAAAAAGACTTTCCTGACGATAAAAAATACAGGAGCTTTTCATCAAGCCTTACTTGAACAATTAATAATAAATTTATTTATATTTGATTATGTACTTTACCATTTTACGGATTCTACTATAAATAATTGTGGCTATATTAATAGGGATATATCTATTTATATCAGTCGGGGCTTTATATCCTGTTCGTAGTCCAAATATTGGACATTCACTGTTTCTGCAATTGGCGTAATGGTAAATTTGTTGTAACGTAAATAATAAAACTGTATACAAGTATTTATAATATTAGCTGCTATTAGAATATATTGAATTTAGTATTCAAATTGCGCTATTCACACGGGATATTATGAGCTTACGTGTATACGAATAGTTGCATCTGGCAGTTATATAAACAGTAGAAATAAATATCATGTTCACATAGACTCCAAGCATAAAAAAATTGTTTTTATTTTAAGTCTGCTTCAAAAAAAACTATATCTTGTGGGCACTATTTAAATCTAACGTCAATACCTATTAATAAATTTGGAGTGTTTGTGAATGATCTCAAATTTTTCGAGTTCAGTATACATTAACTAAATTTACGAGTGGCGAGTCGAGTGGTCAGGAATGAGCTGTGGTCAACGTTAGCTACGTATGGGGTGAGCTGTAGTCTGATTCAAGCATTGAAGTCTCTCTATGAGGGTTCTAGTGCTTGTGTCAGAATAAACGGGGCGTACACGGAGTGCTTTCCTGTCGAAAGAGGTGTTCGACAGAGATGTGTTGCGTCACCATGACTGTTCAATCTGTTCATGGATAACCGTTAGACAGATTTAAAAGTATGTATGTATGGATTAAGAATGAATGAATTACTCAACAAATGTTTACTCTACGGTGATGATCAAGCAATACTTGCATCGTCCCCTCATGAGCTACAGAAGATGGTACATATTATGAATGAAGCTTTGAAAAGGAAAGGAATGAAAGTGAATGTTATGCTTTTTGAAAGAGATGAATCTATGATGAATAGCAATATTTTGATGGATGGGAAACACGTGGAAGAAGTGAAAGAATTTGTAAACATGGGATCTAAATTTAGAAAAGATGGAACATGTGAAAGTGATATTGAGAGGAGAGTGAATACAGAGAATATGGTAAATGGTGCTCTGCACGTCTTTATGAATAGCCAGATGGTGTCTCAAAGGGCCAGACTGGCTATGCGTAGAGGAGTGTTGGTGTGTGTGCGTAGAGGTGCCAACACTTATGAATGGTAGTGAAAGTTGGATATGGCAGAAGAATCTTTTGTGATTATGTGTAAAATATATGCGGTAGAGAATTATGACTGGATTAAAACTGAGTGACAAAATAAGAAATAGTGTGATAAGAGAACGTTGTGGTATAAAAGAAGATGTTGTGGCTAATTTGAAAAAGGTATGCTTAGATGGTTTGGTGGGCACGTAGAGAGAATAAATGAAAGGAGACTGACAAAAAGGATTTATGAGTCAAGACTGAATGCCAAAAGCTGGAACGGGAAGACCAAGGCGAACGTTCCTGGATGAAATCCAAGACATTTTAAACAAGGGCCAGGTCAAGAGTATTCTAAACCGACGAACTTGTATGAAAGGTTTAATGAGAATAAAAGAAGTGAAGCAGATATGCAAGGATCATGGCAAGTAGAAGGACGTTGTCTCTGCCTACCGCTATGGGAATGAGGCGTGATGCTATGTACGTATATATTAACTACATGGTGATTTATTTAGTCTGTCTGCTTCTATAAATAAATAAGTATTATACATATCTTTTGAATTTAAAAGGACTTCTTTCATATAGCATTATACAAGGCATTCCGTGTTCCAAAAAAAAAGGTTATTTATCTACTTTACGAAGGTTTAAATTCAATCGAGGCCTCGTAAAAAAAATACTACTTACAATAATACTGTAGTGCAGTCCTATTTTTAAGGTCTTATGAGTCTATGTCTGACCTATCGTTTCCCAATAACAACTCTCCATTATAATACTTCACAATTTCAAAATTTTAGAATTAATATATACAGTAATTTTTCCCAACGCGAGGTTGGTGATACTCTTGAAAGGTACCAATCTTAGGTTAATAACAAAGTTACATTTCAGTTCAACTCTGACTATACTACAGTCTTTCTGTGATACACTGTATTTTCGATATTTTTGTAATAGCCGCTTTTGTACCCGAAATATGAATAAGTTTATTTGGAACTACAAAAAAATAAATAGCTTTCAATGATAAAGACCTTTAAACTGGCTGAGAACTTAAAAGTCATGGCTTGTAAAATTTACAATGCCGATCCACTAGGGTACGTGTAATTTTACATTCCGGATAAGTATTTTTAGCGAATGTCGCACCAACTTACTAAAAAAAGCACCATTGTATGCACTTAGTGTCATTAACGCAATTGCTTCGGAATCTGATAGCTTATATTGTGCTAAGATAGCATAAAGTACATATTATAAACTTTAGGATAACCTTTTCATTATTTTATTAGGGTCACCTGTAAGGGTAATGAATCAATAAATAAAAATTAAAAGTGCATGCCTACAAAGTATACATGTCAGAAGTGAAACTTTTAAGTTTTGTTTATACAAATCTAAAACTAAATTTCCGAGACTTAGAGAGAGGGAAAAAGGATTTTAATTGTCATTAAAATATTAAGTGTCGGAAAATGCATATAATTTATTGAGATGTCAAATGACTAATTGTAAATAAAAATGCTACGTGTTTTTTGTCAATAATTTAATTATTAATTAAATTTTGTTTTTGAATTTATAATTAAGAAAAGAGAACGCCACATGTTATGTGTAAATATTAAAACTACCTAACCTTTAAACGAATTACCATAAAAAACGCTGCAATCTTCATGACCCTGATCACGCGTTTCATCCGTAAACATTTTGCCTTCATGCGCCTAAAGAAGATTCATTTCAAGGACTTATGGTATTTATTTTTATTTCCAGTTGAAGAGTAAGGTCTCAGCGACCAGATGAGCAGATTCAGTTGGTATAGAAGTAAATTACGGCCACGAAAATTGCTCCACACGGCAGCCCGGCGCGAGCGTACATCGCCTACCACAAACTGGGCGCAGGCATGGAGGCCCAGACTGCAACGCCGCAGTCTGAGTGCGAATGCGGCGTACATCCCTCTATGTTTTACCTATTGGCCACATTGCTACTTACAAGGTAATTGACTATTCAAACAAGTTTCATCTATACTGTGGTTACTTTGTCGCGTTGTTCCCTAACCTCAAAGTTTGTTCGGAGTCCCCGAGGAATTCCGTTTAAACTTTTTTTTTCTTTTTTTTTATTGCCGAGGTAAGTAATGATTGTAAGAGGCGATATACCACATATGGTTACTACACAGCATCGCACTGGAACACAAATCCCTTTGTTTGGCGATACGTTTTTGCTGGTAAGATGGTAACTAGCGACGGCTGAAGCCTCCCACCAGTCCAGACTCAAACAAATTAGAAAACTCTGCTAGCAAAGCGAGTACTTGCACCACTGTGCCAACGAGGCCGACAAAGTTTTGTTTTTTCTGTGTTTGTTTTGTTGTTTGTTTTACAATCTATTTACTTGAAAATTTAAAATTTAAACTGTCATAAGTACCGTTTAATAAAAGGCAGAACACTGTGACTTTTTCACCGTGAAAGTGGTTGTTGGCCGAAATAACTTTAAAATATCTATATAAAGTTTAAAATGTATGTAAAAAACCTTCAAAATTTGCTTTAGCAGTAGTCAAAGGGACATTTTTCTTCGAGAGAACTTTCGAGCTGATTTCAGTATTAATTTTTAAGTGACATCAAGCACAAGTATGAGTAATGGGGAATGAAAAAGCAATAATGTTATGGAATAATTTATTAGCGTAATAAAAATCATATCTTGTATTAATAAACAGGCAAATGTTGTTCAGGGAATCCTGCCGCCCATTTGCAGAATTAAGAAACTGTCATTGCTTTGCCCATTAAGATAGTTCAATCATGCTGGCGTTTTCTGAAGACGTGGCTCTTCCCCGATTGTACCAGCCCAATCTAAAGTGCCGTCAGAGGATAACTTAAAAATTAATAAATAACCTTTAATTTCTTTTAATCACATTTAACTACACTCTATCATTACACTTACAAACACAACACAAGGTCTCCAAAATTAAACTGAAGTAATAAATTTATGGGGTTGTGAGATTTAAAGAAGAATTTTACTATCGTATTATATACTGTGAAATTATATATTATGCTTCGACGTCGTCTACTTAGAACTAGTACTCTCCTTTTCAAATACCTGCACATGTACTTACATACATCATATTTTTATCATACAAGCATTGTATCTCTTAACTAATTAGTTTCAAGAAGATACACATGCACACATTGTCTGTGTTTTATTTAGCTACACATAACATCTTTTACTAGATTACGTGATCACTAGTCATTTTATAATCGTGTTTTTATGAACCACATATGCATATACTACAAACATTTACGAATGTTTGACAGACTTTATAGCCTTTGTAATAATTACAAAACCTCCCAATTGGATGCAGTTCAGTCGAAATAGACCGACAGCAGTTTGACTTGAACACTCATTAATCAATTTGTTATCGTTTTTTTATAAACAACAATTGAAAATTCTTCCACGACAAACCCCTACGAACTGTTACATCCCTAAGTTCTAAATTAATAACGCTGACCTGCAACTATCAACTGCTATGTCAGTCAAGATGTAAACAATCAGTCAGCGATATATTGCTATAAAACCCGTAGCTCTGCCTCAAATAGGCAGTCGCTCTGGTAATTAGTCGAATTACTGTCCGAGACTACGGACCTGGTTTGTGCCTGCCGGTCTAGACTAGTAATAAGACTAAGGTCCTGACCAATATAGTTGCCGATAGACCTTTTGAAAAGGTACTCGCTAGTCGCGGAATAAAGTGATGCTAGTAAACTGTAAAAGTTGTGAGAATAATAAAATCATATAAACAATTAATAAACTAAGTTTCTAGCCAGTGTACTGTTTTTTTTTATAAACACTGAGGCCCCGAGACTAACAACATTTGTAAGTCGTTTAAGGAATTTGTCGGGAAATCTATAAAATATTGAATGTAGAATGTTCTATTTCAAAGCAATTATAAATACAGTGCCTTAGCATAGCTTGCTTCAGCACTCTCTAATTGGGTACGTGACTAGCAAAAATATTTTTACATTCTTTCAAAAGTAATAAATGCCTTGAAGCGAGTTTCACTTGTGAGGGTTCACTCGGATTTATTAGCAAGTAGACATAAAGACTACGCGTCGTAATTCAGTTGTAAGTGGCGCAAATTCCAATGCCCTAAAAACGAAATCGAAGTGCAATCATTGTTTAACATGTTCGAAACTCGAGTTAAATTATTCTTTATTCTATCTTTTATTTATATTA
Organism: Elymnias hypermnestra; assembly: GCA_015832385.1. Lineage (NCBI taxonomy): Eukaryota > Metazoa > Arthropoda > Insecta > Lepidoptera > Nymphalidae > Elymnias > Elymnias hypermnestra. The sequence continues at coordinate 746,610 of JACTOM010000060.1, read as the reverse complement.
CTTAGCAAATAATATGTCAAAATCAAAGTAAAAGATATGTAACCAAATAAGAAGTTTGGAAAATAGTATGGTAAGGTTATTAATATAGAATGTGTCCATGTGTTTGAGTTATGAAAATATTCCTAATTATTTTTCTAATTAATTAAAATAATAAAAACTTTCACATTTCTAATACCGAGAGGATTTTCTTTACGTTTTAAAGTATGGGACATTATTTGCATAATAATGTATACTGGTGGTCGTCGAAATTCAACCATAGACAATTTAAATTAAAAGATAAAATAATATAGATATGATACTTCGATAATCACAGATTTTACCAAACCTACAATGTTAAAATGGAAGATATTCCTTATTTATTAAAATAAAGAATGTCTTTTTAATCAAAAATATGCGTTCAAATAATGCTGTCCATTAAACTAGACATACCTATTTCGATAATTTAATTATTCATACAAAACTTCTCTATAAACGATGTTTTTTTATAAAAACTCTTTCGTTTGCTAAATGTCCTTGACAAACAATATTCAACTATTCTCAATTTGACGTTAACAATAAAGAAAAGTGTATATATGCTTTTATCATATACATGGTTGTGTGTGTTTTTTTAGTTGATTTATTGTATTTTTATGCATAATTTAATAAAAATATCAGCATTATGCACTCCCATATATATATATATATATATAAGAGATATCCATAAGGAGAAACCATAAGGTGTAGAGACTTGAAATTTGGTAAGAATATTGCTTTTGCCGCGTAGAGGTCAGCTAAGAACGGATTTTACGAAATTCCACCCGCAAGAGAAGTTGCGGGGGTGTTAATTAAAAAAATTCAAACTTTTTCCATTAAAATAACTTCACATGTCTTTTACGGGATGTAAAACTTGGTCAGAATTTCTTTTTGACGTATTGGAATACTTAATTCTAATTGGAACATTCCACGCAGACGAAGTCACGGGTTCAGCTAGTAAACCATAAATGTAAGAAATTTCATACTTATCCGTCCGCGCAATTTTCGTGAATAAGGGTACAAAGTGTTTGCTTCACCTATTACATTATATATATAATAATATTGCCACTTCAAAATTCAAATATACAGTCACATAATCGCATCGCATTTGTGTTTAAATGGGTAGCTACTTTAAAGGAGGTGGTTTTGCGGATAACAGCAATGCGGCAAGCGCCTAGATAGTAGTCCTTTAAAGTTAGTACGCCAAGTTGTTCTGCGGTTTAGTAACCACACTACGGTAATAAACCAACATTTTACAGTGAACATACTTTTTAAAAGCCATGATGGCCTAACGATGAGTCGCGTGGAAACTCGTTTAGAGAAAAAACTGCTTCAAATCCTAGGCAAATAGCGTTAAGCTTCCCTTTTCGAAAATGAAACGTGCTTGCTTGATCTTTTCAATCAATTTTTTGGTAAAGGAAAACATCGTGAGAAAACCTGCATATCCCGGAAGTAATTCAGAGGTAATTGTAGCCTGTCTACTTGCAGTAGCGCACCACGGTGGGTCTGAGTTCTAAAACCCTCATACTTACGACAGACGCCTCTACTCCGCAATGGAATGTTAATAAGCTGCTGCTTACCTTACCTTTTATGTATTTATTTATTTAGATTCCGTAATAGAATGTCATTTAAGTTAACATAAAGTTTTGTAAATATGACACAGCAGAGTCCAGAATAGCCAACATTTTCTAGAAGTAATCCTTATTCTTGTATCAATACACTTTTTAACTGTTACAAACAATTCTTCCAAACATTTACCAATAAAACAATATGTCAAATAATACACGGTGCTTACATTCCAAATATAAAGTCTTTTAAAAATTGTGGATCGTAATAGTTATAAAATAAAATATAAGTAATATATATTTAATATTATAATAGTAATAGAATCATAACCTGACCTGACAAAAAAGTACGTTTTCATAGATCTTAGTAGATCAAGTTGAAACAGTATATTCTTACGTTGGAATAAATAAGGAGTGGAATAATTCACAAAATAGTTTTACGGCCCACAGTAAATAATAATAATAATAATAATAATAAGTTTTTATTCAAGGCAACATTTGGCCCAAATTGTTAAAATACAAATAACTTATAACTATGTTAGTGACAAATAGAATATAATAATACAGAAAATAAATGAAAGAAATTAAACTAAATTAAATTAAAAACAATTAAATTTCAAATCAAAATTATAAAATTAAATCAAATCAAATTAAAATCAAACGACTATCAATTAAACAAACGTGAAAATACTGTAAATATAAAGACGTCTTATATACTAGCTGAGGATTGTCCCTAGGCATCATTTTCTGTTGCTCGTCAGATGAACAGACAGCCAATATGTGAATATAGGGCTAGGCATCCCCACACAAATCGTTTTAAGAATGCTGTTATGCGATGCCCTCATTCTCTCCCAAAAAGAGGCAATGCGTGCCCTCATAACAGCATAAAAATCGGGCACTCCCGATTCAGCAAACATGCCAGACGCACTGCAATATCTGGGCAAACCCATCAAGATGCGAAAAGCGTCGTTATATTGCACGCGTATTGCCGTGTAGGATTTTCTGAAAAAATTTGTCCAAAGTTGACAGGTATAAAAGCACTGGCAATACGCGGTGAATAATGTTTTCTTGACGGCCTTGCTACATTTACCGAATCTTCGCGCCAGCATATTACACCGGACCGAGAGTGCTCTCCTTTCCCTTTCAATATCGCAATCATCCTGTAAGCATTCAGTAAGTATATGGCCTAGATATTTGAATTTGGTTACAATCCGAACTGCTGTGTTATTTAAAATTACGTCTGGTACCCTCTCCGGTCCCTTACCTGCCCGAAATACCATCATTTCTGATTTATTTACATTATATTTCAGTCCGTGAGAACTAGCATAACTCTCACAGACTGAAATTAGTTTTCTCAGCCCTTTGATGGAGGGGCTGAGTACTACCATGTCATCAGCATAGCTCAAACTATTAAAGCATGTGTTGCCAATATGACATCCGACTTTTGTAGTTCTCAGCTCCTCGATCAAATCATTGACATAGATATTAAAGAGATCTGGGGAGGTAATACCTCCCTGACGTACGCCGCATTCTAATGTATAGCACTTAGACGTCGCGTTGCCCCATTTCACATTATTTATTTGATTACCGTACCAGTATCTCAACAGATCTACCAACTCATTGGGGACCTGAGATCGATACAATTTCGACCACAAAATTTCATAATTCACGAGGTCGAATGCTTTACTCAGGTCTAGGAAACACGCATACACTGATGTTTGACGACTTGTGTAATATTGAACCGCGTGTTTCAAAGCAATGATAGCAGAATCCGTTGAGAGTCCAGGACGGAAACCAAACTGTGCGTCATCAATAGATACGTTCCTCAGCAGTTCGGGTTGCATCAAACGTTCCAAAATTTTACCTGTAATGGTACCTAAGGAAATTGGACGGTAGTTGTCCGCAGAGCCCAAATCACCTGTTTTATTTTTAGCTATTGGAACAACAACCGTCTTCATCATATCTAGTGGGAGATAAGAATAACGTATACATAAATTGTACAAAGTACATAACTTACCATGTAATATCTCACCTCCGTACAGCACATGTTCAAGACTAAGCTCATCATGACCTGGTGTTTTACCTCTTTTCATCTCTTTAACAATTTTCGTAACCTGGGAAGGGGTAAATTGAATTACCGGATATTTAAAGGGACCAGAAAGACTGTTATTTTTATCTGATAATTTAGATTCTACTTGTCCCGGCGATACTCTAAATCTATTACTAAACATATTGGCTATCTGTTCATGATCTTGCAACCCATTGACTGAAATGGGCAGTTGTGACTTAAAATTAACTTTTTTCGTTTCTTTCCAAAATTTAGGAAAGTTTCTCTGTTTTCGGTAGCAGGCTAGTATGTCCATTCTTATCATATCTTCGTTTTTTTGACACCAGCGTAATCTATTTTTGAACTTCTTACGAGCTAGTGTCATTTCATTGTATAGATAACCTGAAGAGGGCTTACCCGCTATTACCCATGTCTCAAAGTGTATTCTATATAACTGATGACTTTCCTGTATATGAAGATTCCAGCCTACAACTTGTTTTTGTTTCTTGTTTACATAGTACGGGCCAACTGAATTTTTTGATCCCGATTGCATAACATTAATTATTTCACTGTACATATTGTTTATAAATAATTTATGCTCATTAATACTATTACAGGTTTTGTAACTATCACAATTCTTACAACTAAAACTATTGTTAACATTGACTAGGTTAATTTGGCAATAACTTACATAATTTTCAATTTGACTATTATTTCTCATACCCCAACGAATACCTGTTTTTTCAACATGGATATCGCCAGCTGAAAGAGCCTGTGCCACTTCACTGAAGTTGCATGTCACGCGCAATGGAAAATGATCAGACCATGAGACGTCATACATAACATTTACGTTCAGTATGGTGTCCCACGCTGCTTCTGTTGCTATACAGTGGTCTAGCCACCGGCGACTTCCATGTGCCTCACTTATAAATGTGAATGTATCAGATGTAATACCCAACTTTAAGACATCGGCCCATATCCAGTGCTGCTCTTCGCAGAAATTTTTTAACTCCGAACCGAAACAAGCATCCGGGTGTGCATTAAAATCACCCAGGACATACACTGCTGCAATCTCACTTTCCTCTGCGACAGTGGTTATCCTTGCTAGACAATTTGTAAAGTCAGGGAGGTTATTTATGTCATCCGTTGGCATATATACATTAAAAACTAAAAAAGACCTTAAATTAATCGTGATACGAATAGCCATAATTCTGTCCGTACAACAATTTATCACCGACACATCAGAAAATTTATTTTTGTTCCACATAATAGCTAAACCACCATAGGGCCGCCCACGTAATATACCATTTGACAAATCTATCGACGAAATGGCAGCGCAGGTAAAGTTATCGTCTATACTGTTTACATAGTCTAAATCATGGGGCAGTAGCCACGTTTCCTGTAAGACTAAGATATCAGCCTGCCTACACAATTCGCGAATACATTGAACTGACCTCTTAATTGATTTACAATTAAAAGTAATAATTTTTGTATCTGTTTCAGGTTTACTATTCATATTTGATTTAAAGAGAGACTTCCTTCACATTATTTCTTTCCCGAAATACTCGATACTTAACCCCTTCTGGCCAAATAAATGACGAAATAGTCTTACAATGATAGAGCGATAACCTGATGAGACGTAAATTACCTCTGAATGTTTTCTACACAGCATAGTACTGGAAGACAAGTCTTTGCGATAGGGCTGCCCTGTTTTATACTAGTATATGTTAAGTACCGTCCTATCAGTTTTGTAAAGTATAGTAATATAACAACAACAACAACATTAAAAAAGCACAACACCAATACACAAAAGTCCCCCCCCCCCCCCCCCCCCCCCCCCCCCCCCCCNCCCCCCCCCCCCCCCCCCGGCTAACACCGCTTTTTTACACAATACACCTTATAAATATTACAATGCAGCAACAAACGTAAGCTAATTGCTATTTGATTACAAACAGTTTCATATTCTGCCAAAAATCGCACCCTTACTGTAAGCCGTTGAGGAGTTCCATTAATCATAATATTACGACAATCACTTGACCGGAGATTTTATAAAAGATTCTGCCGAGTATTGTTAATTTGCTCCTAAGAATTGAAGAGTTCCGTTACTTTGTCATGGATCCCATGATTAAAACCTAACCAAACTAGCATCAAACAACCCTTGAAGTATATCCTTTCCAATAAAAAAGGAATCATCGAAATCAGTTGGTATGACCTTGAGTTATTCGTCCATTTGTCGCGCACATTCTAAATGCAAATTTAACACTTATCCGGTTTCCTCATGGATGCCATAATCAAAACTGGATTTGCGACCCTACGACCAAGCACCACCTTTCATATAAGAAAATCATCAAGATCGGTTCACACAAGGTTAGACGAATTGATAACCTCCTCCTTTTTTTTGAAGTCGTTTAAAAAGATTATTAATTATGTGTAATACTAATGGAGTATCCTTTTATTGTTCCTACTTCGTACTTAAAGTTCGCGTGAAAAGGTCCAAACAATATTGTTGAACGTGGAAAGCCGTCAACACTGTTTGGATAACCTTCATCAAGGGGTGCGGGTACATATACGTTATTTGCTTAGTCACAGCACTTACGTGTACAGATTGAAAATAGCTGTCTGAGTTGGTTGTGTATTTGCTTTTCATACAAAAATTCAGATCAACAACATATCTGTATCCAATGGATATTGTATATTTCAAAATAACTAGTGTACTACTTATAAAATAAAAATGGTGTAAAAAACACTTGACTTGTGTATTGATTGTATCCAAAATGAGAAGACGGTCCGATTTCAGCTTCGTCCTCGAATTATGTAATGTAAGAATGTCTTCCAGACCAATTCGTCCTTGTTGCCTTCGTATATTGTTTCAACAATAAAGATGGAGATGTTAGTACAAATTTTATTTCATAACATATAGGTATATAAAAAATTTACAAAAATCCAACGAAGTACTTGTTTTCGATGAAAATTTTCAACAAAAACGACAGAAGCGTAAACTTCTTCATAGTGAGGTTAATTATAGGATATAGAACTATTTTATATAAAGTTCTTATTGTAAATACATTATTGGCAACAATGTACTTTAATTATTTTAAAATATGGCAGTTGATTATAACTTTGTCGATGGGAAGCAGCTTTACTAGGTCGATTTCGATTGATGGCTCATCGAATTCCCACTAAATAAGGAGAACAGCGAGCCTTAATATGTTTCTATTTTGAAGATTTGCAGAAAAAAAAAGTATATAAATTATACCATTTCTAAACTGATAATTCTATTTATGCAGAGTACTGTTCGGTTGTCGACCGGATATAACGATCGCATGAGCAATGGAAAGCAATTACTTAAATCATATTTCACAAACTGCGAAACGACAAATATAGATAAATGCCTGCTGAATATGAGCCTTCATGCCAAGATAACTCACTTCTTATATTGGTGTCTTTTCCTCCTTCTTCTGAATGAATGAACATAAATCAATACGGGTATAATGTATAGTTGGAATCTAGACTTTCTTGATGTACCATTCTAAAGATATATTGAATGAAATGTCCGACTTTAAATATTAAAAAAGTGTTTTATAGGTACATATTGAAACGGCTTTTAATAAAATATTATTTAATAGTATAAGTATTAATACCGAGGTACAAATAATATGGTTTGATTATTGGCGACATTTTTATTCAATTTAAAAATCTAAAAATAGTTATAGTGGCATAACTACAGTAGTTGGACTTATGGAATCTCGGACTTTTTTGTAGATATTAATACGTTCTATAATAGTGTAGAACATTTTTTGCTCTATCATCAGTTGCTAACGCAGCTCATGCGATGGCAGTTTTTTCCCACCTTAGGTTACATTAATGCATTTTTATTACAGATCCACTTCTTTTTTGAGAAAGTAATATAGTCTATGTCGTTTAGTGAAAATGCAGCTTCCTGATAGAGAAAAAATGTTGAAATCGGTCCAGTAGTTTTTGTGAAAAAACATAGCAAATATATATACACACAAGAACACAAATGTTTCCTCTCTATAATATTAGCTTAGTAGAAAATAATTAAAAACCCGAATCGATATTAATTATATTATAAGCTAAAACAAGCGTAATGAAAACCGTTGTAAACTGGGTCCAACTGAAACTTACAGGCTAAAATAACAAAGGAACACTGAAAAGTGAAGCTGAACAATAGGCTTTGATATAGAAGAAAACGGTGCGTGGGTTTAATCCATACAATAAACGTTTCCATATTGTTATAGATATAAAGAACAATAGAAAATTTTCAATTCATTCATTATGTGATATAGTTTATATCTGTTGCCAGCAATGTGAGGCTTCCACGAATAAGGGAAAGTAAAGAGCGATGAAAATTAACCTTTCACGTTATTCCTTTCATGTTTCATTAGTTTGGGAAACAGAGAATTGTTCATATTTATTAATTATACTTTAGGCAGTCGGGATGAGGCGCTGACTAGATGAGCATGGTTGTAAAACTGAAATATTTCAAAACATAACATTAACTGCATTGTATTAGTAATAATCCCATCTAAAATATAAAAATCTCGTGTCACAATGTTAGAAGTGGAACTCCTCCGAAACTGCTCGACCGATTTTCGTGAATCGCCTGGGATGGAGAATCGGACTACATCATTTGTCATCCCCCTAAATTATAAGTGACATCCACCCCTAAATTTTATTTTTTTGACAAATTTTTTTTGCTTATATTTTTATGGCGTGGAAATAAAAATACATACAACCCTACATTTTCACCTTTTTATCATGAACCTCTAATTATTTATAGCGATAATATTTATTATAAGGCAAAACAACGTTTGCTTGGTCAGCTAGTATATGTCGGAGTCAAATAGCGTGTGGAACGCCGGCGCCATCTATCTATCGGCGTGAGACAGAGTCAATTGTCACAAGCCGGCGCGCGTGCTCTAGTTGGTTGAAACCGTCGCATTCCAAGCTATTATTGGTAATGTGTTTGTGTAAATTGATATCGAGAACATTATAATCTGGATTAATTAATAAAGTGTTTGATTGCACCAACATTACCCACGAACGCCCACAGTATGGAAATTGAATTATGGATGCCACTAATGACGATGTCAGCGGAGAACCCTATGTTTTATGCTTCTCTTCTCTCTTATTCTCCGACATATATATATTGAACATTTCTTTCCACATTTCAATGTCTATATTTAATTTTATTTATTGAGGACAGGATACGCGTAACTGTTACCTCGCCTAAGTCTTTATACAGTGTGAGATAGAAACGCGTTAACTTGTTAACAGATAGATTAACTCACTCAAGTGGTTTCTACGCAGAATCGTACCGGAACGCAGTTTTTTTCCTGGTGACACGTCTTTGGTGTTACAGTGGTAACTAGCTACTGTTCCTATGTTTCCACGTGATTGGAATGTTCCAGCAGGCAGTGTTTATTTTAAAGTCTTACCATGCCTCGATTTTGTTCAATGTGACAGTTATAAACTTTGAATTTCCAATTCCCTTAGAAATTTCCAGTCATTCATTATTTGCACCTTTTAGTGAAATTCCCTTTTTAAAGAAAGACCAAAGAAACGCACATTAAAACAAAAAAGCATGTTACGGGATGCTTTTTATTTAGATATTACAAACAGGCAATAATTAATTTAGCATTATATGAGCTTCTATACCTTTGTATTTAAGTCAAAATTATAACTCCATAACTTCTTTTGTCCTTCACTATGAGTTTAATATAAAGCATAATATTTATTCACATACCACGTTATCGTGGAAATAGCACATACGTATGCTAATATTAACATTCACGGAAAATTTTACCGCGTTATATTTCAATACAGCAAAAATTCACGTGCAATTTGTTGAGAAATGTTAATATTTTAATAAAAATATGTTAAAATATTCATAGTAATGCTAATAGTAATATCACATATTCATTACAGGTAAAACTTCAGAAGACTGTTAAACCAAATTTCATTTACAATTTTAATCAAGGCACAAAAATCAAATGTATAACAAATTAATTCTCGTCAGAATAAATTTGTTACCCGTTTGATATAAAAGGTGACTAATTACTTTCATTAAAAGTATAAAAATACCTCCGTGTAATGGGGAAATTTTGTACGGTTAACGAGAATTTTAATGACCTATTTATTTTGACAAACAGTTAAGAGTAAACTTGAGCGGCACATTTTTCATACAAAGCTCCACCCAACGAGATATTTCCCGAGATCATAGACTTTGAATAAATTATCGAATTCTACTCTTACAAATGTAGAGTTATTTTGTCAAAAAATTGAGTACGTAACTATATTGTGTCATTACTTCAGTCAGACACAGTCTAAGGATCGTATCACAATTTACCATTTTTATTTTCACCTTAAACTAGGAGTCTATCCAATATCTATCCAACTGCAGCGTGCTGTGCGATAGGGAGATGTTATCTCCCCGAAGCTCTTTACTGCGGCAATGGAAGACCTCTTCAAGCTTATGGAGTGGAACGTACTGGGTATCAACATTAATGGCGAGTACATCACTCATCTATGGTTTGGGCAGCGTTAAGGAAATTCCGGAAGACATTTTCGTCCAATATCTGTCAGTGCCTGAAGACTAAAGTCTTCGAACAGTGCGTATTGCCAGTACTTACCTACGGATCGGAGACGTGGTCGCTGACTATGGGCCTCATTCGAAAGCTCAGTCACTCAGCGTGCGATGGACAGGGCTATGCTCGGAGTTTCTCCACGCGATCAAATCAGAAGTGATGAGATCCGTAGCAGAACCAAAGTCACCAACATAGCCCTGCGAATCGCGAACCTGAAGTGGCAATGGACGAGGCACATAGTCCGACGAACCGATGGGCGTTGGGGCCGAAAGGTGCTGGAATGGCGAGCCCTCACCGGACGACACAGTGTAGGCAGACCCCCCAAAAGGTGGACCGCCGATATAAGGATGGTCGCCGGTAGCCGCTGGAGCCAGACGGCGCAAGATCGGGCCTTGTGGGCATCAATTCGTGAGACCTATGTCCAGCAATGGACGTCCATCGGTTGAAGGGACGACGACGACGACGATGCTAGGAGTGTGGGACTCGGCGTGGGAGAATGCCTCGCAATACCCACTTCGTCATCCATGAATGAAGCACCAGGTGTTCAACTTTTGCATTTACCTCTTCCCTGATGAGTCATTCCCGTCATATATATATGTTATGTGTGTGTGTGTGTGTGTGTGTGTGTGTGTGTGCGTGTTTGTGTGTGGGTGTGTCGGAATGGTATAGTCTGTGGAACACTGGCGCCATCTGTCTATCGGCGTGGAGCAGAGTCAATAAGTGACAATCCGGCGCACGTCTCTCCAGTTCTCGGGTGACGGCCCGCCGGTGCAGTCTACTTTTAAAACTTTCGCGTTCCTAGCTATTATTATTAATGAGTTTGTGTAAATTGGTATCTGAGTTAATTAGTGAAGTGTTTGATTGCACCAACATTACCCAATCAACGCCCACATTATGGAAATGGAAATTATGGATGCCATTAAAGACGATGTCGGCGGAGAACTCTACGTCCCTATGCTTTATGCTACCTTCTTTAATAGGAGAGTCGGAGAATAGGATTCTCCGACTCTCCTATTCTATGAGTTGCTTCCATTTTTCTCTATGCTCAGCTTTATTTAGGGCACCAACAGGTAGGTGAACGACCCTTTGGTAGGTAGGTGAACCCCGTCGGCTATCTGCCTATGCACATGTATAGCTCCAGATTCTCTTACGAAATTCGCCGAAGCTATTTTCGTGCAAAAGTCCATTGGACTTCTCCAGGTAGGATTTAATTCCCTAACATGAATCCCCTGTCGCAGTGACAGAAATAAAATGGACCATCCCCTATTACCATTGCTTGCAACCCAGATGTCCCATTACTTCGGGATTTACCTTTTTTTTTAGACTTTTAGTGCCGTTCTCGTTCAGCGGTCTCCTTCGTTACCATGACGGTTTCGCTAAAGGAGATCGCCGTCTTCCAACCTCCTGCATCCGCCAGCATAGCTTTAACTACCGATCTAGGGGAAAGATTTCTTCCAAATTGGCGGGGTAAGGTGCACCGTTCCGTTTCCCATGCAGGGCATTCGGCAAGCGATGTTGCGCGTTATCGTGCGCGTCCGACGATAACAGCATTATGCTGTCCGCTCCCGTTCTATTCCACACAGATACTCGCTAAAACAGCCATGTCCAGTAAATATCTGTGTTAATCTGAAGCTTACTATTCCCCATTCTCTACCCAGCCCGGCTTCGAAGCAGGGTAGCGTTGCAGCCACGACTCTTGAGTTCATTTTCGAGCCGCGTTTCTCTAGGTACTAGTTGGTAACATACGGTGGATAGCCTTGTTGTGAAGTTAAGTTATATGAGAGTATAATAGCAAAGAGAAGAAAATAGAAAGTAAGGTCTAAAAAAATCAACAATTTATAAACCACGGATTTTGCGGAGATTTTCATGGAAATCTTAGAAAATATTAATAAAGGCTGCATAAAAATCCTTCAGGATAAAGTACAAGGTAAAGGTAATAATTTTATTATTAAATAGATTCCACGACCTAGAATCCTCGTTAGGTTATCCAGTTTCTGAAACTCTTCATCACACAAATGAGAGCACGTTTGACCTCAATCAAATCTTATTTCCATGCCCCGACACACCACAATCCCGTCTATTTTAAATTCAATTGCAAGGTCTTAATCAAATTTATAGCTCAGTTTTTAGTTTCAGATGGTTCTGTCCTTTGTTATTTAGGAGATTTGAATTGAAACGATGTAGATAAAAAGCAAATTAGTCATAAAAAGTTTCATGTATTAGGAATCGTGATTTGAATTTATTTAAAATCAGGATTTCAATTCTATTCAATAACTTTTAATTGTAGATTTGGGTTTACTGTTAGCAAATACACTTATAGTTCAGCCAAACTGAACTTCGATGGAGTTTTGTTCTAAGAAGAACTGTATGTACGAAATGCAACGTTGTAAATAGTATCATTAATCTTTTCCCTTTTTTATATGTCAAGTATTAAAAGTTATTTTTAATCGTAACCGTTACAGGTTTTGAAAGTTAACACACACTTCAAGAAATTTTCAAAAGTATTCGCGATTGAATCGAAATTTTGCAAAAGACTTTTCGCGATGTAGATGTCCACTAAATAGGGATTTCTCCATATTCTAACGGAATCAGGGATCTATGCGGAGAACACCACGGAAACACCTAGTATAAGAGCGTAAATTTTCGTTAGTCTTCTTCAATTATTAAAATTACTATTCTTGTTTATATTATGATGACATTCACACTACTAAGTCTAAAGTACTGTATTGTATTTATACGTTTTATTTTTTTTTCATGCGGGACCATTATTATTTTTTAAAAATAAAGCTAGCCTGGGATAACTTTTACAATATTAACACCCGCCATGGTTAAGAAACAGTCTTTTGCATTTAAAAACTAGCATTTCGACGTTACAAACCAATACTTCCATTTTATTTAGGTGAAGATTAGCAAGAACAACTTTTCACACTTAAATTTGAGGCCAATTGAGATAAAGACTTTTAGAACAGTTCGAGACTGATAAGCAGAGTGTATGTCCACGTATACATATTAAATTAAAAATTATAAATATTAATTCACTTTAAAATAATAAAAAACAAGCATCTTAAGTAATATTCTATGAAATCGTCTGCCTACTTGTCTGGAAAAAGAGACATATTGGCGCCAAGCGAGAATCGATGGCAGCTTCTTTGTAATCACTCGTCCTTAAATGGAATTCTTATTTATTTCTTACTCAATGTCATTATTACCGTCATATTAGTATTTCGTCTTCGTCATCATCGTCTCAACTGATGGACAATCCATCGCGTTATGGAAATTTCGCTTCGTCAACTTGTTAAATGACACTCTTTTATCAGGCAATCAAAAACTTACATAATTTTATTTAAACACCTATTTTCTTGTGTTATAAACTTGTGAAGATCTAAGATAAAGGTCACTACACACCACTAAATGACACTGTTATTTATAGATTTACAATTAAATGTTCAAAAGGATTTCCTGTATAATTAGCTTTATTAAATTGTGTTGTAAATTTTCTAAAATAATTTAAAATATCTATATTTTCTTGTATTAAAAAATCTTATACAAATAGGGAAAAATGATTCTGTGGCGTCACAAAATGTCATTATGTTAGTGGTTTGATTTATATTAAACGGTTAGTTTAATTTTCATACGCCACTCCTTTGAAATTAGGTTTTTTGAATTGTGTCACTATTTCTCTAAAGCCGCTTATCGCCCGTTACTTAAAAATTGCAAATTAAACAAACTACTCTGGAGTAATTCTTAGTAACACTTCGTTAATAGGGGTATGACACGCAAATATATATAACTGTATTTTTTTTTATTTGTGTAGATCTGAGACAGCTCAGGCGTGTTATGAAAGTACACGTATGTAGAAAAGATAAGTTTACGATGACATGTTTGTCGGTAACAACAACTTTGAGTAGAAAAGCTCCAACTGTATGATAAGTTAGCTTGACTACTTCGCGTGGATTCAAGGTATTATACTAGGAGTTCTATTGCAAAGTTTCTATTTTACATTGCTTGAATTTAACTTATTCGTTATAAAACGGCAGCTTATTTTGTGCGTAATGCTATATCTTTGAATAATCTAAAATATGTATAAAAACATGGCAATATTAAATTGACGTAAACTGTTACATTTGACAGTACACTCGAATGAGGCAAATTACTACACTATCTGATATTGTACGTACATAATATCGATTGGTATGGTAATTATTTAGGCCTTGAGTTACATAAAACGATAAAAACAAGTTGATTGTTTCGCTGCAATTATAACAAAAAAGTTAAAAGTGCGTGCGTACAAAGTACACATGTCATACAAATCGTAATTTTATAGATCCGAGGAGGGAAAAATGAAGATATGTTAGGAACTTAATGAATTTAATTGTTATCAAAATATTAAGTGTCGAAAATTAATACAAATAATTTATTGAATCTCAAATGTACAACGAATTGTAAATAAATATGCCTCGTGTTTTGGTCAATATTAGAAATTATTAATTAAATTTTTATTTTGAATTTAAAATTTAGAAAAGCGAATTTATGAAATATTTTTATTTTATATTTTATCAAAAAATAGTGTATTGCATTAAACAACACGAATTAAACGACAAATTAAAATGCAACATGTTAAAACTGCCTAACCTTTAAACAAATTAGCATAAAAAAACCCTTCACATCTTCACTAAAATATACTTTATTTCCATTAAGCTTAATAAACTTTCTTGTCAATTGAATTTACCACCGGTTCGGAATCTCATCTATTGGGAAGAATCCCGCAAGAAACTCAATAGTTACTCTTTTCTATTTATATGTGGAAAACATAGCAAGTGGCAATTATACCCAAAACTGATTTCATTACTACACAGTGATACATAGACAGTGGTATATTAAATAACCTCGTTGCATACAACCTTAATTAAGGTTGTTACATATCTAGCTGCCAACACTTTGAATTGTTATATGGAACTTTAAAAATTTTTCGCTGGCAATGAATGAAGAACACGAAGTTATACTTGAAGAAAATTTTGTTTTCAAAGTTTCCAGTATAATTATTTCTCCATGACTACTTTACAGTTACAGTTATAAATAAATTCTCTATATATCAATACTCTATAAAAATATATAAGTAAGTTATTTATAATATTTAGCCTACACCAGCTACATGAGTCAGCGGAAGCTCAGAGTCACTCAGCGTGCGATGGAGAGGGCTATGCTCGGAGTTTCTCTACGTGATCGAATCAGAAATGAAGAGATCCGTAGTAGAACCAGAGTCACCGACTTAGCCCTACGAATCGCGAACCTGAAGTGGCAATGGGCGGAGCACATAGCCCGAAGGACCGTTGGACGTTGGGGGCCGGCGATGCTGGAGTGGCGACCCCGCATTTTTTATTCATGTTTCTTGTATCATCGTCGTCGCTTCAACCGATGGTCTCACGTAATGACTTCCACAAGGCCCGATCTTGCGCCGCCTGGCTCCAGCGGCTACCGCTACCCTCTTTATGTCGTCGGTCCGCCTTGTGGGGGGTCTCCCTACACTGCGCCGTCCGGTGCGGGGTCGCCACTCCAGCACCTTTGGCCCCCAACGTCCATCGGTCCTTCGGACTATGTGCCCTGCCCATTCTTTTGTTTCTTGTATGTTTTACAATAAATTGTTATCTATCTATAAATTAAAACAGCAATTCAAGCATACTCCAACAGTGAAAAATGCTATATTTATTTTCTTTGTACAGTTATAGATATGCCTTAATTTTAATGTATAGAAAACAAGTGCGAATGTTTTAAATGGTCTCTCCGAAAAAGAAATAAGCTAACAAGAACATAAAGATTTCATGTTGTTTTGTAGGTAAATAAATTAAAATTAGGACAAAACAATGTTTTATTGTAATATCCTTTTCGTGTTATTAGAAATTATATACATAGAGTCTAAGATATAAATAGTCTTAGTACAACTGTACAGAGATGTTCTTTTTTTACTGTTTCAGAAAAATATAATTAAAATTAACATAAATTTGGTAAAAAAAATTCTTTATATGTATGCAAAAATCGGGCTAAATCGTGCAGTTTGCGACGTCGAATTTGTTAATGATCAATGTTTCATTTCAATATATCTTTCATACCAGTTTACTTTGGATTTAAATATTAATTTATTGAATTATATATTTTTTATTTCACAACATAATTAGAGCAATGCATCCCAATAATATTTCAATTTACTCTCACAATAATTGTTTACAAGAAAACGTAAAGTACACTTAAACAAAGGTAAACAAAATTTGTTAATAGATTGTGTTGATAATAATAATTCTGGTCATATTTAGTATATTTAAGAGTTGCATGGTAACGAGATCCTTAGTGAAAAATAATGAAGATAAACAATATATTAGAAATGATTTCGAAGCAAACAAAGGGTCGCATTTGGTTAAATAAAGACGCGCTACGAAATGCTACGAACCGTAAGAACTTGAGTAATGCTACCTTTTTACTTTATATCCTTTGTTTTGATGATTGGTTTTCTGCGTGTTTTTGGACTCAAGAAATATTTAGGTTGACAATTCGATTCGGGTTTCGCTATATTTCCACGAGACCGAGAACTACGCGAATGTAAACCCGCTAGTGTTTATGTCATATTATTTTTGTGCATGTGTATCCTTCTTTTTGATGTGTTTTTGAAGTGAAACTTCTTTAAGGCATGAGGCTAAAATTTATACGGATGAAACGCGTGATTAACGTCACGAACAGTTGCAGCGTTTTTATGTTAATTCGTTTGATTCGGTAATTTAAATATTTACCAATAACATGGGGCATTTGCATTTGCCCTTCGTCATTTAATAATGTAATATACTATTTTTTATATAATATAAAATAAAAATATTTCATAAATTTTAAATTCAATACCAAAATTTTTAATCTCCTTGGATATCTTCCATTTTCCCTCCCTCTAAGTCTCAGAAATATAAAGTTTTAGATTTGTATAAATGTAAAACTAGTACTTAAAATATAGTTTTTCATAGAAGTGTATTCAAGTAGATACAAGAATGGGTTAAAATGACGATTCGACCCGATAAATAACAGTTTTTCCCATATTTTCACAGGATCAGAAAGTATACCGTTAATAATATACCTTATATTGCTGTATTGAGATAATGTTATGTTAGTAATAAACAAAAATTTAACGGAATTCGATGTATAAATTATAACATTTTTTAATGCGACATGAATCCTTCCTTATGTAAAATTCTGAAAAAGTTGAATATTGCGATCATTTAGTTAATAATATTCTTTTTTTGGACCATGGGTCATATAGTGTTAATAAATTTCAAACAAAAACCTTAATCTAAATGTTAATTGGACACACAATACAAAATAGAAAAATGAGATTGAAAATTATTTAAACTAAAACTAACCTGTACCTGCTCGATTCTTCATTCCATGAATCATGTTACAATGGTTGAGGTACTGGCAATCGAACCTGTTACCAAATGCCCTTAGAATGCCATTGGAGCTCGCCTGTACCCTACACAACAGGGATGTGTACCTTTTACGCATAGTAGTGTAAAAGCAGTCCACATGCGCATCGGCAAGCATACCAGAAGCGCTACAGGATCTGGGTAGTCCAAAAGCATTCTAAAGGCATTGTTGTATAGGACTCGTAAGACGGTGCACTGCTTTTGCGCATAATCAATCAACAAGCTGCTCGTGTAGAATATGGTGCAGTATGCACTGAATAGCGAGATTTTCTCTAAAATTAAAGCAGCGATATATAGATAAATAAAATGTTGTTAATCTAAAAAATACTTACATTAATACTGTCTGAGTTTAATTGTTAATACGTGATATTGTATTATGGGTATTTTTCGTGTTAAAGCTGTTCAACGGCAATGTTATGCGCTGCCATCATGACAGAGCACTGGGAGCACGTGTCTTGGGAACGCGCCGCCCTGGCCGCTCTCGCTAACGCCTCGAACACTGCAATCCATTGGTTGCTGGACGAAAAAGTTGTCAAGGTAAGTAAATAAAGGTAAGGTAAAACGTAAATAGCAGCCTATTAACGTCTTACGGCTGGGCACAGGCCTCCACACTCGTACGAGAGAGTGTTTTTAAAGAGACCCTCCACATTACTACATTAAGGGTTAATAGGCCACACAAACCTCAGAATTACTTCCGGGATATGCAGGTTCCCTCACGATGTTTTCCTTTACTGAAAAGCAGTACAATTTTATAAAGAGAAACTTAACGGTGCCTGCTAAAGATACGAATGTACGAATTCTCTTAACTAGATCCACGCTTTATAAGTAAATAAATGTTAATGTATTTCATTACAAATTTAACTCTCCTTCTTACGATTATTTGCACTCATTGAGGCTACTTAATCGCATTACCTACTATTAGTGACAACTCTCTCCAAATGTCCAAGCTCATTCAAATTTTCAATCGTTGATTATAATAATTTTTATCCGTCAACTCAGCTTTAAATACATTTAGTTAACTTAAAAGATATTTTACTTCTTTTTACCTACACATCTTGTAATTTAAATGGACTATAACTAGTATTGTAAGTATTGCAAAGCTTTTTCTAATTTGTCAAACAATACGTCTATTTTTATGGACGATTAGTTACCGCTTTACCGATGCAAAAGCATATAAATATTTAATGCAAATTAAATGTACTACAAACCTATTATTGTTTTTGAATTCAAACGTGGCAACAATTTCCATGTTTTATTTGCAAAATGAAAATTTTACGACATTATTTCGCTAATTAACCTTGACATTTATTTCGCGTTGCACGCAATCATATGCCTTTGTAAAAATTGCTCTGGGTTATTTGACCTATTTTAGTTTGAATTACTAGTTGATATAAGTTGAATCGCTAACTTTACTTGACATGACGAAAACACACAAACAGCAAGAAATTGAAAGATATTCATTTAATTTCGGATTAGATTCAAGGCAAAAATCGGCAAGTGAATTGTTTTGCTTTACTACCCTTTTTAATGAGGTCGGTAGATTTATTTCTTTTTTCTGTACTCTACTTGCGCATATCAAAGATATTACTGTAGCGATGACCTACCTCACCTGATGCTTAGTGATGATACTCAAAATCCAACAAACATTTATTGGCTGAATATGGTATACATCTTTGGTGGTATACCTATTATATAGTCGTCATATTCTATTTAGTTAAGTTTGCGAATGTCTTACAGGTTTCTAAATAAAATTACTATAATTAAATTAAAATTATATATTACCTCTTATTACTTATAGTTACTTATTAATTATTGCTAGATTCACTTTAAATATTACGATAGATTAGGTGCGATTAGGTAGATTCACGTTATCGGTATGAAAATATTTAACAGAATTAATAAAGTTTATTCAATTATTTGTTTAAGAAATTGTGAGGCATATTCTTTTATATCTTTTGGTAAACTATTAAAAATTTAATAGTGTTAAGAGGCAATTTATCTCGAATAGTTTCTACACAACGTCGTACCATCGTGCCAGAGACGTTTTGCTTCGCGGTACATCTTTTCTGGAAGCCTACTCAGACAAATAAAATGTTATTTCCCAAATTTACCTTGCCAAGAATCGAATCTAAGACTTCTACAAGACAATCGAATACTCACATCATAACACCATTGAGGAACTCATATTTGAAATGTCTACTCAATAATTTTCAAAACGATAGTATGTAACGAGATTACTCGTTTAATTATAGGATATCTCTAAGTGCACTGTGGTGAGACAATAGAAAGCAAATAACTTATAAATTTTAAGGACTAGGATAGGCTTGTGGGTCTATCTAACAAAATTTATTCATCTGGTATGCAAATTACTAAATACCCTAGCTGAAATTTAAAAGAATAACATAATACTTAATAAACAGTCTAAAACTTCTACCTAAAATGCATACTTCCAACAATATAGACTAACATAATCTTATCTGAAAGTTCCCGTTTTCTGATATCACCCGAGAATGACTCTGGATGAAGTCCTAGCTCAGGTTCTTTAAGTCGACCTGTATCCTTTAGGGAAACATCTTTAAAAAACCAATTTCTCATCAATTTCTTCATCTTATTCTTCAGTAAAGCTTTCTCAATAACTACTTCTGTTAATAAACCTATGAAACCCATTCAAACAAAATATTCAAGTAAGTTTAAATCTATTTTCAGAAAATTGTCTTTTATGAAAAGTTTTAATCAATCTTATGCTTAAATTACTACTTGGAAGATGTAATACCTTTCATTAGGAATAGCCAGTTTCAATGTCGGATAATAATAACGAACAAAGGAAAAAAAGGAAGGCAGTGGTAGTTACAGTTGATTGCCAAGTGCAATCTCAAGGTTATTATACACCCTGATTAAAGTAAGCATTGTTTCGTATTGCTTTCAGTAAATTGTTCCCTTGGCCTTCGGTTTAACAGCGTTCTTTACTGTTACGATATTTTCCAAGGCACTGGATTATGACTTGAATTTATTGTGTTTTTATGACACAGTTTTTCATCAAAGTACACATTAGCCCATATTTAGCAATCGCTTCAATGCTGACATTACTTATCGTCACTGGCTTAATAAGTAGTTTGTTGTTTTTCGGATTCGTACGATATTAATGATAGCTTCTACGGTTTTGAATAATTTTCCCTTAGCACGCAATATTCCAGAATAATAAATTATAAATCATGTTAAATTATTTACACTGCCTTACCTGATGACAAGTGAAGTTATAGTTTAAGATGTATGCTAAGTAAGTCAGGTCTTGTTACTTACAATTACCAGTAATAAAATGACAATTATTCACATAATAATAAATAAACAGTCATAAAATGTAATTACTTTTAAAACAGCGGATAGAAAGGAACATAACCTTGTATGAGTAATCAAACTCATTCAAGTCCTGGCAGGAAAATATAGTGCTTAGGATTTTTTTTTTCTAGTTTGATCTTAACTAAAGTATTTGAAGCCATCAGCGGAGGCTATTACCATCTTACTTGTTGACTTATCGCGAAGCATTAACGAGAAGTAGCAAAAGACTACAAAATTGCTAACCTTCAAAGCGAGCAACCAGTTCTTTAGACCCAAATACCGAAAATACCGCCTTTTGCATATTTATCATCATTTAAATTTATCATTATAAAGTAAGTAGCAGCAAACGTCCACAAACGTCCCACTACTGGGCACAGGCCTCCTCACTCCGAGGAGCAAGGGTTTTTAGAGCAAGTTGGCAAGCTAATTACACAAGTGCACTCTCTATTCCTTTACTCTCATAGTCCGATGTGATGGAAATCCAACACGATTGGAGGAAGCTCAGACGTAGGACCGACTGCTTAACGTGCTCTCCAAAGCACGGGGGTGGAGCACAGCTCCAACTTCCCAACCTCGGGCAAATATTGAGAAAATCTTAACAGAAACTCAATAGAAATTTGCGCTGCGCTGCTCCACTGCGGATTGGCAGGCATAGTACACAAAAGCACTCTCTATTCCATCACTCTCATAGCCCGATGTGACGGGACTCCGGCACGACCGGAGAGAGATCAGGCGCGCAGGACCGACAGCTAACGTGCTCTCCGAGGGTGGATCACACCGCCAACTTCCCAACTTCGGGCAAATATTGAGAAAATCTTAAATAGAAAGCTCAACATTAATTTCTGAATTGACCCGACCCGGGACTCGAAACCAGGACCTCATGTCTGTAGTCGAGCATGCTAACCACTAGACCAATGAGGCAGTGTATCATTATTTCTTAATATGTATGTTTATTATAAAAAAACAAGTAAAGTGGCTGCCAATTAACGTCCCATTGCTGGGCACAACCTTCTTTGCCAATAGAAGGAAGGGTTTTAGAGCACAGATCCACCATGCTGCTCTGCTGCAGAATGGAACCAGGTCGCAACCATTCCAGACTTGACCCCTGAGATGTGCAAATCTCCCACAGATATTTTCCTTCGCCATAAAGCGCAATGATAAATTTTAAATTCAACGTGTCTATGCATTTGTGCATCACTGCTTTTTATGTGTAATATGCTAACGTGAAATAAAGAATATAAAACTTTGTATATGACAAAAGAAATGAGAATAGGAACATTTCGTTGGTCGCTGTTTTAGCGTGCAAAACATGTGAATAAACGACCAAAACAAAGGAATAGCGTTGGAGCTATCCATGCAACAAAGGCTATCGAAAAGCTTATACAAGGCAATATTATTCCAACAAAAAAATATAAAAGAAGACACAAAAGCTGACATTTCGGGTACGCTTCCCACTGGGATTCGGATCACGCCCGACAAAAAACCATTTCTGCTGGAATGAATTTTTAGGGGATAGTCAAAGAGCGAAGTGTTGTCCATTTTTCACTAGGGAATCCAGGGAAATTTGTTATAACAACATGTATATTTGTTAAATCTACGATTGTTGCACAAGTTTGTGTTAATTAAACCTCGTGTGTTAATAAAAATAACTTACTCAAATTCAAATTGAAAAATTCTTTATTCAAATAGTTTATACAATATTTTTAAATCGGTTTTGCCATATGTTATTAACAATATATAACTAATGATAATATTAACAACGACTATCTAAAGTTAAGAGGATTCCTTCGCGCCCTGCTCTGAGATGAGTCCACAACAAACTCAGTCGTGTCTACGTTTCTCATCATCATTACAATATATATTTTATACAATATAAGTATATTCGATTAGACAATTCATTCACTTTTTATCATATAAGTAGTCTTTCAAATTTACAACGATTTCACAATTAGTTTTCTTCTAATAAAACATTTAAATTTGTTAAGTGATAACTTTGCAACTTCTTCTGGGAGTTAGATTATAGACTTAGATTATAAAAAAAATCAATGCAAAATACTAACTTCATAAAATTGGCTTTTAAGTAGTCTTTGTACATTGTGGAAAAAACTACACTTGTCGGTTCAAAAGTGCTGTAAAGACTTTACTAGCATAAATATTTTTTGCTTTGATTTATTTTGATAATTAAATTAATTTTAATATATAGTACCGATTTCGTTCAATCCATTTTCTATGAAAGAACAATGTGCTTTGCGGATATTTATCGCTTGTATGGTTAAAATTAATAATAAATTGGTAAATTATATCCATACATTACAAACAGATGTGCAACATTCCTTTATCGTGAATGAAAATCCCAAATACCTATTTATACCAATTTTTTGTCATAAAATCTACGGTTTATGCAAATGTTAGATAGATGAAATAGGATATAATAAAGATCTTTAAGACTAACAGTTTGTCACTTGCGTGGAATTGATAATAGGTAGCCGAGAGTGTATATTTTGTTCTCGAAATGCCAAATTCGGAAAGCAATGAGTAATCAGTATATGGATACTATCCATGGCTATGATGATCTAATTAAACACTTCAGACATCCTTGCTAAGAGTTCCACACGTTCGTAACTCAGTCAAGCAACTCTATTCTCTTTATAATGAATTAAAATCCGATTTTTGTTTGGCCATAATGTTTTTCAACTAAAGGATCTCTGGCGGTGTGTCGGGAGTAAATACTGGAGTGTGTGTAGGATCTTAAACAGCATTGATGCAACGTAAGGAATCTAAAATAAAACTGTCTTTCTTTTGACTAAGGATTTATGTCTAGCTGTGAGACGTTAATAGACTGTTATTTTACTTACCTTATGTTAGTTTAAATCACTCAGAAGATTGTAAAATCACTTTACTCCAGTTTCTAGTTTGGAATAGAGCATTGCACTAAATCGTCTGAAATTCACAACCTAATTCCTATAAGGCTACGAATTTTAAACGATGTTCCTGCTTGAAGTTCCTCGACAATTTATTATCCTCAAACATTTTGGAACTTCGAGTAACACTCTCGCTTAAATTTGAAATTTGGCTATAAATTTTGGTTTGCAGATCGAAGACGTTAACTCGAAGAAGAGTGGCGGTACCTTCTTGGTCCCAATGAATGGTGGAATTTGGACAATGTGCGTGGCCTTAGAAGGTAGTTAACTGTTCCAATTATTTTTATCTATTTTATGTTGTAATTGCAGTCCACCAACCGGCTTTGTTTCAGCGTGGCAGGGCTATACAATAAAACCATCAGTCCTCAGTGCCCTCATTGATAATGTAATAAACTTTATTTGTAATTATTACAAACTTTAAATAGAATGCGATCTGTAATTTCTTCGTTTTTTCAATTATATATTGGGAGGTAAAAAAATATATCATTTATAAAAATATGTACCTTAAAAACTAAATTGTAGTTCCCATACAGTATCCTGATACCCCCAATTGATTTATTGATAATTTTAGATGAAGAAATATCGATACTGTCCAGAGCTGGATTCCCGAAAGAGCCGCTGTGTACAAATTATTTAGCTGACGATGAAGATGAGGAACAGAGGGGCGATTGGCAGCATCGTAAGTGAAATCCTTATAATGTAATTTATTAATTGAAGGTACCTCGATTCTGTGATTAAAACAGTATTGGTTCTTAAATAAGAAAAATCCAAAGCTGGAGTAAAATTAATATACATATTATATACGTTACACTCATACAATCTTAATTCGTTTTCATCAAATGAGTATTCGCAGTTGAAATAATTAAGAAGGTGCAGTATCGAAGTGTATGTTACTAACTAAAATTCAGAATAAATGATAATTCTGTAAGCATTATTCGACCCAACTTAAAAGCTGTATAGGTTGTGATCCAACCTATACAGCTTTTAAGTCATATTCCTCTTTGTTCTTCTGATACTTTTCATTTTAAAATGTAATATAAGTCATTAAAAGTAAGTAGCAGCCCACAAGTAACATCAGAGTGATGTATGCATACCGCATTTTAATGAGACTACCGAGAATAGTGCTTCGGGTATGTTTGCAGACACCAGAGTACTAGACTTCACGATTATAAGATCTCGAGTCGCGTCATTTTGCATTCATATCTCTCAGAATACTATCCTCAAGATGTGTTCGGAGTGCCCGAGGAATTCCATTGTTAACTATTGGCTTGCAGTTCATCATGACATAAAGAAAAAATAACATATAAATTTGTACATTTACGAAAATGACGATGAAAGCTTCGTCGCTTCAACCGATGGACGACCACTGCTGGACAAAGGTATCAGGGTCGCCACTCCAGCATTTTCGGGCCCTAACGTCCATCGGTCCGTCGGACTATGTGCCCCGCCCATTGCCACTTCGGGTTCGCGATTCGTAGGGCTATATCGGTGATATTGGTTCTGCTACGGATCTCCTCATTTCTGATTTGATCGCGTAGAAAAACTCCGAGAATAGCCCTCTCCAACGCACGCTGAGTGACTCTGAGCTTTCGAATGAGGCCCAAAATCAACGATCACGTTTCGTAGCCGTAGGTCGTCACTGGCAACATGCACTGTTCGAAGTTCGAAGGGATTTCGGACAAAAATATCTGGCGTAGTTTCCTGAACGCTGCCCAACCGTGTTGGATTCGGCGGTTGTCCTCCTTCTCGAAATTGGACCACCCTTAGGTTTATTTTTATTTTATTTCATTTTGATTGTAATTCTAATTGAATTCATTTTCTTGGTTTTGATTGTACTGGGGTGGAGCACAGCTCCAACTTCCCAACTTCGGGAAAATATTGAGAAAATGATAATAGAAACGCAATATCAATTTTTCGATTTCCAACCCAAAGCCTTTGTCTGTAGCCGGACATGCTAACCATTAGACCAAAGAGGCAGTTATATCTAAGCCAGTAATTAATAAAAGAACATAAGTTTTAATCCTCTCACTTACGAAAATCCTATACGCCGCCTCTTCCTCGTCAAGAACCGTATAATTAATGTATAAAATTTACTAAAAGCAGTGTCTTGTTGGGAAACTTTGTCAGTTTTATTAGTTACAACGTAACTAGTGAAACTAGTCTGCCAACTTTATAATTAATTGAGACATGCACTTATCAGAAACTAAACTAACTCTATAAAGTTTTAATTTTAACTTTCATATACATCGATCTATTTCGCTTTAAGTTTTCCTTTTAGAACCTTGTTTCTTAAGCTCCTGAATGGCAACTATGTTCTTTTTAATTCTGTACGTAGGGATTTTGGAGTAAGGTATAATTTATTACATTTATTACTGCATGAAATTCCTTACTTTACTCGGTAATAACTCGGTAAATCCTAATATTTTGATAATTGCTGTAAGATCATAAATTTATGTACGACAACTTTTTTTATATATATAATGTTATATATATTACCGTTGTATCTTATAGCCGTACATTATAAATGGGTAACAAAGATAAAAAAAATATTTACTCTTGTACCGTTCAGAAATGACGACATAGCACTCAAAGTTGTTTTTAACCGCCTTCAATACAAGCAAATATATTAATATGCTCTAAAAAGTAAGAAATAATTGCGTATTCTATTATAGTGTTCTTCGTATTTTTATATTCGGAGTCGGTGTCAGTCGAGGCGCCTATATATATAGCTATAGGTGGGGGAGACGCTGGAGCTGCCAAGTGGACACGCGGGGAACATCTACCGTGTTTTTTTAAGGCAGTTCTTTTATTGTTAAAATTTTTATTTATTTTTTGAATTTTAGTGAAACTGAAGTAAACTAACAAATTTGTCTCAATATGTATACACCTACAAACGAGTTGCAATGCAGCAACAAACTGAAGCTCATTGCTATTTGATTACAGACACTTATATTTTCTGCCATTACTGTAAGCCGTTGAGGAGATCCATCTTCATATTTAACTACGACTAACACTTGACCATAAGTTACAGTAGGCAACTCAACTATCTGGATAGTCTATAGATGATTTGGTCGTGTATCGTTCATCTAATAACAATAAAATATTTTTTATCAACCAATATATTTCTCGCTTGTTTTTAGGTATGCAGAATCTGTCCATATCTTGTGCGCTGGTTTGTCTCATAGTTTTAGGCAGCGCAGCACTAGTTGGTACGTTTGGCGTTTGTAAACATCAAATTAGTGCTGTCCTTATAACCGGAGTTATGTATCTTTTAGCCGGTAAGTATACTAATTATCTTACGTAACGATTAATCTCGTTTTATAGTAATAACTCATTAAATTCTATGATTTAATTTAGTGTTAAGATATTGGAGCGAAACTTTTTTCGGAATCAATAAAATAATAGAATTATGTATATAACCATATCATCTGTACAGCATGATTATTATTTTTTTAAAATAATATATAACATACCGTATCATTAGCATAAAGATAGTACTGTAATAAAGCATTTATCTTTGAAACACTGTCTTACAAAATTAACTTTTTATACTTGACTCTTTATACGAAGGGGCCGTCGATATACTTAACACGTAGCTCCCTGGGGTGAGGCGTAACGGAAACTTTTTCCTACCGTGGCGTAAGAAGTTTCACTTCAAAACACGATTTTCTTTTCTAGACGTTGATGTATTCAGAAATTATTTTGTTCCAGGTCTCTTCGCAATGTTCACTTTAATGATTATTCATTTTAAACGTGTCCAACGAGTGTCAACCCGTGGCAGCACTCATGGAGATGACACCGCTGATGGTGTGATGGGTCCAAGGTATCCCGCTCTGCCGTTGTTATCAGCGAGGGAGTTCACCACATCATGGTCCTTAGAATTAGGGTGGGGGGGTGTGGCTTTAGCAACCACCACCTCTCTTTTATGGATATTACTGTCGAAAATTATGCGATATAATCCTATATCGTCTATGTTGTTATAAACCTTCACTTAATCGACGTTTACACGGGAAGGTTATAAAGTCATACTGTTATGTCCAAGTTTTTATATTTTAGTGGACTTATTTTAATTCTGTAAGCATATACCCCATATGTATAAAATCCAGACGATATTTTTAATATTGAATTTTTGTATTTGTCCTACCATTCAAAGATTTGAGTTTTATATGTTGAACACAATTTTATGAGTTTTGCAAAAAATAATACATGTCAGTAAATGATAAATTATAATACAATTTTTAAAGATACAACTTTTTATATATTACACAAACGGTAAATTTACGGCTGTGGGTTGAAATTTCACTCACATGTGCAGTTATACTTTGGTACTATTTGAGAGAATATTTTTTGAAGTGAAACTTCTTGCATGAGGGTATTTACATATGAAACGCGTTATTAGCGTCACGAAGACGTACAGCGTTTTTTTATGCTAATTCGTTAGAAGGTTGGTTAGTTTTTATATTTACAAATAACATGTGGCATTTTAATTTGCCACTGTTCATTTAATAATTTAACATACTTTTTTCATTAAAAATATAAAATCAAAACTTAGGTGATTCATTGTGCCAATCTATCATTGTTCTTTTCGGTGAGTTAAAACATCGTGTAAAGAAACCTGTATAAGAGTCTATGCTCTAAAACCTAATGAGTGAGGAGGCCTGTGCCCAGCAGTGGGACGTATATATAGCTGTTATTTACCTTTACCTTATGTATTATTTTTTATTGAAGCGCACAATTTCATCACTTTAAAAAAACTTCAGAACAGAAAGTATCTGAAAGATCATTCTGTGGATTACTATTTCTATAATTTTGACATCTTGATCAAGTGTGTTGCTTTAATAACCTAATCTCGTGTAAATGTATTGAAGTCAATTACCACTAAATCTCCATTTACATATGACGGTAATAACCGGCAACTTTGAGTGTTGAGTTAAAATATAGTATAATAACTCAATATTTATTAATATCTTATAAATTAAGGCCAGTTGAAACATGAAAAAGATTTCCCTGGTGAAATTATCAAGTAAATTTGTTTAAAAAACGCTTCCAGCTTACCTAATATGGTTTAATTAAATGCCTAGCTGATTGCCGTCCAATTGTAAACTGAATTGGCTTTTTAAGATTAAGAAAAAATATCTAATAAACATATGAATTTAAACAATCGCATAAATAACAAATACGCGTTTCTTTAATGCCTCATTAAAACGGTAGTTTGTCTTTAAATACACACGTACAAGGAATAAGAAAAATGTAAACGTTACTAACTAATGTAATATCGATCTTGTTATACATTATTGACATATTGGAAAATCATATTATTTTATTGTAATAATATAAATTGTATAAGTTTATATATAAAGTAAATAAATGTAATTTCGACTACATATGGAATACTGCTCCCACTCCTACCATTTGACCAGATTTAACGTCGGGCAATTAGAAATGCCCGATTACATAATAGAAGAACCGTTATTTCCATTTGTATCTTCTATTATGGAAAGTGTTCAGAGGAACTATTCGAGTTAGTACCGCCATCACAATTCCACGACATATCATCCCTTCAAAGGTACTCTTCAACGACTCGTTTTTTCCCGTGCACTTGCAAAATGTGGAGCCAACTACCAGCAGTGTTCCTTCAAGACTATAACATGCAACTGTTTAAAAGGCATTTAAATTACCACCTTTTAGGTCAGCAACGCATCGGCAGTTCCCCTGGTGCTGCAGGTGTCCATGGTAGTGATCACTTTCCATCATGTGACTCGCTGGCTCGATCGCCTGTCATATTTATGAAAAAAAAATTACAAATACTGTACAATTCAAATACAATTTTAATTCTATTTTAATATAAAAGCTTTATCTAACAATTAAGACGTTTCCCATACTGATAAGTTATTTTGGATTAACGTTACGTTTTACTTATTTTCTACCAGAATGTTCTCTAAAGATTATATATCCTCTAAAGAAAGTACTAGTCATTCTCTAGTTACTCCTATTGATATTATGTCAAAAACACTTTTAACGTAAATATATAACGTATTTTAATTGTTCTAATTAAATCAATGAAATTACTTTATCATTTGACTTAAAATTTTCCAAAAACTCGTTATAAAACAGTTCTACTTTCCAGTGTTGATTTTAATAGTAAAATTTAGTAAGGTTTGACAAATTAGGATATACATATATTAATTACAGTCATAAATAGATTTATACTTATAATAAACTTGCTTGTGAGTTGATTCATATATATTGTTGTGTGAAATAAATTTTAAATAATATTTATAAATATTTTATACAAATACCTTACGTTTATATTAAGTCATAATGTTTTAAATATATTTTGACGTTATTAGTATGAAAATAATTTCTACAAGCGAGCTTTTAATATCTATTCTGTAATATATTTGTGAAAGTTTTTCAAAATGTTTTTCGCCTTAAAACCTTGTCATTTTTGTGCTGATAAATTATACTTGCATGATTATATTCCCTGTAATATACTTATAATATTAAAAAATAATTAGGATGTTATATATAAGAAGCATGTATAAACATTAATATAATAAAGTATATAATTACACATGAAAAATGTGTAAAACAGGTCTTGAGCGCAAGAACGGCCAAAGTCTACCAGTGCTATCAGTCAAACGAAATAAATTCGGCACGCTACCTTCGGCTGACTATGGGCCTCATGCGGACGCTCAGAGTTACTCAGCGTGCGATGGAGAGGACTATGCTCGGAGTTTCTCTACGTGATCGAATTAGAAATGAAGAGATCCGTTGTAGAACCAAAGTCACCGATATAGTGCTACGAATCGCGAACCACAAGTGGCAATGGGCGGGGCACATAGTCCGAAGGACCGATGGACGTTGCGAACCGAAAGTGCTGGAGTGGCGACCCCGCACCGGCCGGCGCAGTAGCCGCTGGAGCCAGACGCCGCAAGATCGGGCCTTATGGAGGTCATTACGTGAGACCAATGTCCAGCAGTGGACGTCCATCGGTTGAAGCGACGACGACGACGACTTTTGTATATAGGTCGTTCTTGCTCTCGCAGACTCAATTGTTACTTAACTATTGAAATTGGCAGCTTGTACTTAGCTATTGCACTAGGTTTAGTATCCATATATTGAAAGGCCTTATAGCAGAAGATCCTTTACGCTTTAATTAGCAATTTAATTGGTTTTTCGTTAAAGACCTTTGTATTTCGATGTAAATTTACTATTTTTTTAAGTAATTTATTGTTATTAGTAAATAAGTTTTTATATATAAGTTGACAATGCGCGTTGTTTGAAAGTTGGTGCTGTGAGCTAAAATAGTAAAATAAAATTTAATTGACAAATATAGCTATAGTGGTATAGGCTAATACAATAGGGCGATAAGTGTATCATTAAATAAAAATTTTAAGCAGTAATTTACGAAGGGGATTTTTTTTTAAATCTTATCTAACCGAGGGCTGGGAATACTGTTTATAGTATACAAATATAAGTAAAGGTTTTTATTTGTAATTATTTCTTAATAAAAATAACCAGGTGACAAAGTAATAAAATTTTACAGTAAAATTATGCAGCTCTCATTAACACTGTGAATGCCGAAGGGGGTCAACGTGACCGACATAAGTACTACATTTCACTCTGCTGGATCGCTCGTATAAGATAACCAATAACAATTAATTATGTTCATTAAGGTAATTGTGATTGGTTATTCTTATACGGGATCAGCAACTGCTTCACTGGTCTAGTGGTGAGCTTGTTCGGCTACAGTCATGAGGTGGTACTGGGTTCGTGTCCGGGTCGGGCCAATTTAAAAATCGATATTGAGTTTTCTGTTAAGATTTTCTCAATATTTGCTTGAAAATGGGAAGTTGTCGGTGTGCTCCACCCCCGTGACTAAGAGAGCACGTTAAGCCGTCGGTCCTGCGCCTGATATCTCTCCGGCCGTGTCGAATTCTCGTCACATCGGACAATGACAGTAAAGGAATAGATAGTGCACTTGTGTGCCTGCCAACCCGCAGTCGAGCAGCGTGGTAGCTCTAAAAACCCTCTCTCCTATGAGTGAAGAGGCCTGTGCATAGCGGTGGGACGTTGATGAGCAGCTACTTACTTATTTTTATCTAATACGAGTGATCCGGCAGACTCGGCAGTCAAAGTATTAAAGAATTTACTGAAACATCAAATGAACCGTATATTATCGTAGTTATTTATCTTATAAATAATGACGAATAAATTCACTCTGTAGAGTAGAATCAGGTCAGGTCAGTGTTCATCAAAACTGGACCGCATGCGACAAGGACTAAGGATATTATTATTATGAATGGATTGATTGGATATAAACTCAATATGAAAACGTAGCTCTAATTTAAATCTCGAACTAGTTAGTTTTAGATTAGAAACTTAAGACCCTTAATGTTTTACCACTACACATCACAAGTTATCATTATTACTGTAGAATATAAATTGATTAGTTAACAAATTATATAGTAAAAAATAAAGGATAGTAATAGAAATGCATGTAAAGTAATAAAACTATAATAATTGAATCATAATAAAGCTCAAAATCGTTGTAGTGTTGTTTTCACGTAGAATAATCTAGAACTGTTTATTCAATTTTAAATAACTATACGCCTTCCCCTTGCACTCAAAATAGTATAAAAAATCTTTATGTAAGAAGGTTAATATGTTAACAATAAAACAAATGGCTTGTATAAATGGAATATTATTGTTTTCGTAATTATTATGTTGGTGACTTAATATCGTAACCTAGAAATAAAATCCATCGACTCCAGCAACTATCTCGCCAAACCTATGGCATCGATTAAAAAATGGTTCGATATCATTTAATTAGTATTCGAATTAAAAAAAGGTGATAATAAAATTGTAAAATGAGAATAAGAATAATGCGAATTAAAGTGTTGTATATTTTCCAATAACTAGGTGATATTTTTATTGAAATCATCACTTCGACAATAAAATTTGTTCAATATTAATAACAAAACGATATAATAATATTTGAAAATGTCAATTTATTAAACTTCTTACATCTAGAGTGATTTACTTACGTGTTATCTTTAATTAAATTTAGCTAAATTAAAATTAGCTTTTATGCACCTTCCAGTAATTTTTTTAAATTATATTGTGATGTATAGTTTATTGCGGTCAATGTTAATCATTCATTGTGTTAAATAATTTTGTAATGCATAAAGCAATATTATTTTGTTTAAATTGTGTTTTATTTTATAAAGAACGTATGTAGAAATATGACTTTTTTATCCAGTAGTAAGTAACTAGATACAATATTAGTACATCAGGTCATTGATTTAATATGACGAGCAAAACAAGTCTCTTCCAGGTCAATTACTTATTGTAGTGAAACTACTTTAGGCGCGTGAGGGTAATATTTTTACGGAAGAAACGCGTGATTAGCATCACGAAGATGTGCGGCGTTTTTGTGCTAATAGTATGTGGCATTTTAATTCGCCACTTGTCACTTAATAACTTTTTGTAGAATATAAAATAAAAATATTTCATAAATTCTCTTTGCTAAATTTTAAATTCATAACAAAATTTAATTAATACTCTCTAACATTGGCAAAAACATTTAATGACCCTCTTTAATTATTAAATTCAAATAATTTTTCATTTTTAGCTCGCAATGCCAAAAATTGTAGTGCGAGTGTGAAACACTAATGTAAATATCGAAGAAATAAATTTAAAAAATAATTTTATGATTAATACTCTATAAATAATAACAAGATATAAAAATTAGTTTGCCAAAAAAGTTTCATTTCTAACATGTGTAGTTTTTGCGCATGCACTTTTAATTTAGTCATTTATCAGATATTTTCTACTTAGAAACAGTCATAGATAATATCTATAAAATGATAAAAGTGACCAGTTTCCAATAGTGACAGTTGGTAAGTGTTTAAAACATAAGGTTATTAGAGAAGTAAAGAAAACAATGCTATTTTACGGATGCAAGTCTGTTAAAGAGCTATCTCTTAGGAGTATAATATATATATACATATTGTTTACTCATATCACACGCTATCCTCCTCCTCCCCAGAGCCGAATATGAGATTGGCGGGGATTGTCTCTGTTAAAGACTAGATCATAATCATAAGCTAACCACCAAGTTCACAGAAACGTAGTGTAAACAATAGTTTTATTTGATACCGAAAATATCGATGTTTTGCTGTGGATATATGTATACATCTTTTATTAATAGAAAACACAACTCTTTCCAATAAAATTGAACATTATTTATTTACTCAATTAACAGACATTTCTAAATTAGAAAATTAGACTTAGAGCAACACATCACCCACCAAAACAAAAGCTAGCCAAAGCTTGTTATAATATAAAAAAATTTAATCACTATTAACATTACATAAGGTTATTATCAGTTTGTATAAGTCATAAAAAGTAATTATATTATTTGTTTTTTATTTACTTTGACATAGGCGCATTTTACAAAGAAGTACCTACACATAGTTCGATTTCAAAAAATGTATTATATTTTAAATACTTTTTCTTACAAACCATAGGTCTAAATACAATCCTTAAATCATTGGCAATAATGAGGTCTGAATAAAATCATATAACACAGCACCATCTAGTGTAAATAATCCAATAATAATAAAATAAGCGCCATCTCTTTTTCGTGACAAAAAACTAATGGGAAAATAATACTATCAGTAACATATCTATACCAATATAGATATATTTAAAACGCAAGAAAAAGACACTATATTTTAATTATTTATTAAAATAGAAATTTAACAAATTATAATACATTTTATATTAATAATATTTTTAAGTCATTGTCATTGATTATTTTACTCGACTTCGACATCTTTGAATAGCTCGTCTTCAAAGTCAATGTCTTCGGCCTTTCGCTTCTTAGCTCGTGGCCTCTTTCCGTGTAACATTTCCAATTTTATCTTCTTAGCTTGTTTCTTCTTTTCCTTTAATTGTAGTTTTCTTTTAGCAGCTTTTTCTGGATCATTGACCTTCTCTTGTAATAATAACTGAAAAACAGTTTTAATATTTATACACTAAACTTTTTTATTATTTACAGAATAATGTCAGTCCGAGTGATTTAAACACATCAAGACATATAGACACAATTCTAATTTCTTTTCCAAAGCTACTTTGATTTTGGAATGCACTCCCTATCTAAATGAGTAAATAGTTAAATTCAAAGATCAAATAAAATCCCAATACCTGATGCTGTCCTCTAAATTAAAACAACGTGTTATATTAGTTTATAATTGTATAATATATATTTAATTCTGTCTATCACTTATCTGGAAGAAATCTCTATAAACCTCTCCGCACTCGTAGTCTTACACCAGGAATGAAAACGAAGACGAAAATTGTAACTTTTACCAAATATTTGCCATTAATATAATGAAAAGTGCGAGAGTACTTTACACATGCCAGAAGTGAAACTTCTTTGGCGAACTAATTTTTAATTCTTGTTTATATTTATACAAATCTAAAAATTTAGATTTCTGAGACTTAATAGATAGGGGAAAAGATTGTTAGGAATTTAATTGTCATTAAAATATTAAGAGTCGAAAATTAAAACAAATAATTTATTAAAATCTCAAATGATGAATTGTAAATAAAAATGCCACGTTTTTGCCACTTGTCAATATAAGAAATTATTAAGTTTTGTTTTGAATTTAAAATTTAGAAAAGAGAATGTATGAAAAATAAGTATATTAAATGATTAAATGACGAGTGGCAAATTAAATCGCCACATTTTATTTTTAAATATTAAAACCACCTAATCTTCAAACGTTTTACCATAAAAACGCTGCACATCTTCGTGACGCTAATCACGCGTTTCATCCGTAAAAAAAATTCACTCATGCGCCTAAAGAAGTTTCACTTAAAAAATCAAACAGAAATATAAAGATGAAAAAAACTATATCATTTGTGTGAATTAAACTTGAAGTGTTCATTAATGACTAATAATGTCATCTAATAAAACACCCTGGTATGGTAACAAGTTGACCTGATAAAAGGTTATTTACTTCTAAAAGGCTTCTATTGGAATACAACTCTTTTTCTTGACGACACGTGTTTAATGGTTGGATTATGATACCATTTCCTAAATTTGCCCTACCTGGAAATAAAAACCTAGGACCATTGGTAGAATTAAAACCTTCGTTGGTTTAGTTGGCCTAAACTCTTTAGTTGGATATTTCTATAGAAAAGCTCTCACCTTTTTTCTCTCTGCCCTTTTAATATTCAGTTTTGTTTGGACATCAGCAGCCATCTTGCTGTATTCTATATCGCCTATTTTCCTCCTCAATTTCTTCCCCAATCTGCCCACTAACTGTCTAGCTATGGATGATGAACCATCTCCAATGGAAAGTTCTCGAACAATGGCCGGCAGGATGACGTCAACGATTTTATTTATATCCTCGCTATTGAGATAACTGATCACGTGTAACCACATAGTGAATATCGCCTCCCTCTGCAAACATAATTTCAACAATTAACACCCTCTGGAAAAGTTGTTTGTTGAACTCTTTGGGTAGATTATGTAATCATTGAACTACATCAAACTCTCAGAAAAGATTAATTAAACATTGAAATTGAACTCTCTTTGTAAACAATATTTCAAAATTAAAAGAAAGAGAACTGTTTCAGGAAAGATTATTAAAACATGGAAATTGAACTCTGTGTAAACAATATTTCAAAATTAAAAGAAATTGAACTGTTTCATGAAAATTTTGAGAATATCAAATTAAATTGAAATCACTCAGGAAAGATTATGAAAATATTGAATTTGAAATCTGCGTTAAACTCTGTGCAAAAATCATTAAAACATTGAA
Organism: Elymnias hypermnestra; assembly: GCA_015832385.1. Lineage (NCBI taxonomy): Eukaryota > Metazoa > Arthropoda > Insecta > Lepidoptera > Nymphalidae > Elymnias > Elymnias hypermnestra. Next base: position 709,825 of record JACTOM010000060.1, on the reverse strand, counting down.
CTAAATCTAACTTTTTCTGGGAAAATGATACTTTGAAATAAATTCTACTCTCTGGATAAATTGTTAAAATAATAAACTAAATTGAAATCTCTTAGGGAAGGTTGTTTAAGAATTGAACTAAATTGAATTCATTCTACAAAAATAGCCACAACATTATCTAATCAAACCATTTCTGGGAAAAAAGATCAAACTGAATGGACGTCTATCTACAAATATTACTTAAAAGTAGAATTTTAAAAGAGCTTTAAAAGAGCTTCCAAGTGGCAAATTTTATTACTGTTTATCCTATAAAAATAAAATTCATAATTTTATACTGAGATGCTGTGTGGTTTACGAAACTTGTAATAGCACTATATTTTTAGTTTTCCATAAATACACAAGTGAACATTATATCAATGGACTTTTTACTTACAATATTCATAGACATCGGAGCCTTAGCCACTTCAACGTTGACAGCCTTTCTTAGTTTGAATAAAATCCATCGAATATTAACTTTGGCATTTCTATCTTCCTCATTCATATCAAATTGTATTTTCTTTTTATTACTAAGGCTTGGCATCGCGTGCACTATTTTCAATATTTGAAACAATGTTGCAGTGGCCTAATCATAAAGACAATACAATTGAAATCACAAATAACATAAATTAAATTTAAGTCCAACTACAACATCAAGAACAAACGCCTCAAACTCACTACATAGAAAGAAACATTTTAATCTTTTACATGAGCTTTTAATTCACTGTACAAATTTTCGCAAAATAGTTGTTTTTATCATCAAGTGTCAACTACTACAAATGTTAAACAATGTATTTAAAACTTTTATTAACTGAAACAATCAAGCAATAAAAAAAGTGTACGTCGGTTTGTTTCTACAGAAAATGAAAATTTTTAGAAATTCTTTGAAGACAATATGCGAGATATTTTTTTGAAGTGAAACTTATTTAGGCGCATTAGTGTAAAATTTGTACGGATAAAACGAGTGATAAGCGTCATGAAGATGTGCAGCGTTTGTTATGCTAATTCGTCTGAAAAGTAGGTAGTTTCAATATTTACAAATAATATGTGGCATTTTAATTTGCCACTCGCCATTTAATCATTTATTTTTCATGAATTCTCTTTTCTAAATTTTATGTTCAAAAACAAATAATAATTAATATTTTCTAATATTGACAAGTGGCAACTTAAAAATTGGTCTGCCACTTTTTAATTTTCACGCAAACTGCTCTAATTGCTTTGTTAACGTTACATTGGGATCTCTACTAGCGAAATGAATACTTATATAGCCTCGGGCATAAATAAAATATAGTCCTGGACATATTTAGATGGGCAACCCTGTCTAAAATTTATTGCCCCTTGTATACCTAAGCATCAGAATCATATGTCACTACAATATGAACCTACAAATTTTATAGCGGGATCTAAGAATACAAATTGAGAAACCATATCTAACTAAATACAAACCTGCTCAGCCATGTCTTTTGTGACATTAGCAGTATACTGTGCACATAAATCCAATATCAAACTTCTCAATGCATTTTCTGTATCAAAATATATGAAGCCTCTATCACTTTTCTCGGTTCCATTCAAGTCTTCAACATTCACATGGCTCAAAATGGTCCCTAGTATCCTCGCAGCACGTAATCTGACCCATGCATGAGGATATGCCAATAACACTTGACATTGTTGTGCTAGCTCATCAAAATCGTTAACAAACTTCTTCCTCGTCATACAAGAAGAGCAATGAATTGTGATTTTATCAATAAGATTCAAAATCTGTATTAAACTGTGGTCCTTTTCGCTCTGTTTCTCTTCGTCAGTCTTATCATCTTGGTCGAGGTTTATCTTAACAAATCGACCTTCACTTATATTGTTATTCAACATAAGTATTTTACCTGAGACTAAGGAAAGCATGCCATTAAGACGGCTTTCAAAGCTTTCTGATTCAACGTTGACGTAACGTATGCATAATTGTGCAGCCAACTCGAAGTGGACAGGCTACAATGAAATATTTAAATTTTTTAACACATATTATTCATGCTTTATTATCTATAATATAAAACTGAATCAATAGACAGATCTCTAAATCGCAAAAGCGTGATGTGCGACACTTTAATGCCGAGCGTATACGAGATACCATCGAACGCAACAAAGGCACTAAAGTGTTCGCAAAAGATTTGTCTATCGGTCAGAGCCAGTTGACGCGGCTGAAGACCCATAACGGCGAACTCATTGCATCTGGACCTGAGATTCGGAGGGAGGTTGAGAGTTTCTATGGACAGTTGTACACATCGACTTGCAAGCCTATTGATAGTTTGGCTAAAGATCCCCGTGCCAAACTGACCCGGCATTATACCGAAGATATCCCGGACGTCAGCTTGTACGAGATTAGTATGGCTCTCAAACAGATGAAGAACGGCAAGGCACCGGGTGATGACGGAATCACAGCGGAACTCCTGAAGGCGGGTGGAAAACCCATTCTTAAAGTCCTTCAGCGAATGTTCAATTCCGTCATCCTGGAAGGCACGGTGCCAAAGGCATGGCATAGGAGCGTGGTAGTTCTGTTCTTCAAGAAAGGTGACAACACCTTATTGAAGAACTATAGACCTATTGCGCTGCTAAGTCATGTCTATAAACTGTTCTCGAGGGTCATTACGAATCGTCTCGCTCGCAAGTTTGACGACTTCCAGCCTCCCGAACAAGCCGGATTCCGAAAAGGCTTTAGTACCATAGACCACATCTTTACGCTGCGGCAGATTATACAGAAGACCGAGGAGTATAATCGGCCACTTTGCTTGGCGTTCGTGGACTATGAGAAAGCCTTCGATTCGGTGGAAACATGGGCCGTGTTGAGATCTTTGCAGAGATGCCGAATTGACCACCGGTACATACACGTGTTGAAGTGTTTGTACGAAAACGCCACCATGTCAGTCCGTATACAGGACCAAAGCACAGAGTCTATCCAACTGCAGCGTGGAGTGCGACAGGGAGATGTTATCTCCCCGAAGCTCTTTACTGCGGCGTTGGAGGACCTGTTTAAGCTTATGGAGTGGAACGGACTGGGCATCAACATCAACGGCGAGTACATCACTCATCTACGGTTTGCCGACGACGTGGTCATTATGGCAGAGACTCTGGAAGATCTCAATGCAATGCTCGATGACCTCAGCAGAGCTTCTCGACAGGTGGGCCTAAAAATGAACATGGATAAGACGAAAGTTATGTCCAATATCCATGTTCCGCTCCACCCAGTCATCGTTGAGAACTCAGCACTCGAAATTGTAGACGAATATACATACCTGGGACACATTGTCCAGCTAGGTAGGTCCAATTTCGAGAAAGAGGTCAACCGCCGAATCCAACTCGGTTGGGCAGCGTTCGGGAAACTACGCCAGATATTTTCGTCCGATACTCCTCAGTGCTTGAAGACAAAGCTCTTCGAACAGTGCGTGTTGCCAGTGATGACCTACGGCTCCGAAACGTGGTCGCTGACTATGGGCCTCATACGAAAGCTCAGAGTCGCTCAGCGTGCGATGGAGAGGGCTATGCTCGGAATTTCTCTACGTGATCAAATCAGAAATGAGGAGATCCGTAGCAGAACCAAAGTCACCGACATAGCCCTACGAATCGCGAACCTGAAGTGGCAATGGGCGGGGCACATAGTCCGACGGACCGATGGACGTTGGGGCCCGAAGGTGCTGGAGTGGCGACCCCGCACCGGGCGGCGCAGTGTAGGGAGACCCCCCACAAGGTGGACCGACGACATAAAGAGGGTCGCCGGTAGCCGCTGGAGCCAGGCGACACAAGACCGGGCCTTGTGGATGTCATTACGTGAGACCTATGTCCAGCAGTGGACGTCCATCGGTTGAAGCGACGACGACGACGACGACGACGAAAACTGAATCGGAAAATGTGTTGGTAAGCTCATAACTCAACAACGTCTGGGTCAATTTTGAAAATTCTTTTTTAAAATGTTCGTTGAAGTCCAAGGATGGTTTTTACGGCGAGAAAAGTCCGAATAACTGCAGGGGGAGACCCTAAAAACAGCCCTTTTCTGTTCCCCATACAAACGTTTTCTAACTAAAATGTAGAGTCAATTTTACCTTTATTGCTATTCAATAAAGTTCATAACAAACTACAAGTACTCACTGTTGTCTAAGCAATGTAGGTGTGTTCCTAATGTCAAAGAGACAATTTGCACTTTATTACTGCTGCACAAAGTTCAATATCAACCCGACCAAATTTAATAGTGACAAAATGTAAGAGCTATAGATATTTAGTACTGCTGTAATTTCATTTAGAAAATCATTCGTAAAACTGAAATCTGCCACATTGGAATGTGTGAATCTTTTTGACAGAACAAAGTCTCTCGGGTCTGCTAGTAAACAAATAGATTTATCCAAATGGAAACTCAAGGCAATGTGTCATAAATAAGCTATTTATTACTGTACTTAATTTGTACTAATGATGTGTTTTCACCTAGATTGTTAAAAAGGCGATATAATCATGAAACTGTAAAAAAAATGTATACAAATATAATGATCGTGTTTAAGAGTTACAATATTTTACCTGAGTGTCTTTAAAGAATGTCAGCACAAATTCGAATAGTTTATTTCTGTCAATCAATGGTATTTTTTTTAATATCGCTTCGATACAAGAAGCTGCGGCCTCTCTACAATTCGGCGCGCTATCGTTCACCATACAAGCGCCCAAGGATAGGAACATATAGTCCGCGTGGTTTTTTAATTGGTCCTAAAAATCATCAAATATATATAACAGGTTCTCTATCCTATGAAACAAAATATTTGAATCAACCAACAATGACATTTTGTGTTGCCACAGCCACATTTACACCAATTAAAATGAATTTTGGACACAAGCATATATACTACTTTTGAATTCTGCTTGGTATTTAAATAAAATTAAAAAAATTCCTGAACGTGTGATTATTCATCCAAATACAACCAATATTTTGTACCAACTTTTATGCCATTTACGCTTTTAACGAATTTCATTTTCAATAAGAGGACGTTAAGAAAATGCATATGTGTTAACTTAAAAAGTAAATGACATTATTATTTGCCCAAAAATGCAATTATTTTGAGATGAGAAATAAATAATATTTCTGAATTTCTAACCTATATCATAAACACAATGAAGTAAATAGTATTAAGTTAGATTAGAATCTCAAACGGATCTCAATGTCTTTGCTTGCCTTTGTAAAAATTATATAAAGTTAAATAATATGCCCTTTCTACCAAGCTAAGTTATAGTAAAAGCAGTACATATTGGCAAAAGTACTCATATAAATAACAAGATATAAATATTTATTTCTGAATTTCTAACCGTTCAAGGTTAAATAGAGGACGATTTAAATTTTTCGCTCAGAATTGGCCTACCTTTAGTTACGCCCAGGGACTCTAATTATCTAATGTATATACATAACACAAAGTTTAAAATAAAGTTGATATAGTACACCTTGGAAACATTAAGACTTATTATAACTTTTCTAAATATTGCTGTGTTTTTAAATTAGACTAAAAATCAATTGGACTGTGCCATTATTAAATCAGAGCAGCTTACATAGATCAATTTTTCAAATTCATCAATCAAGTATGAGCAAATTCGTAAGCCACTTATATTTTTAACTTCTTCCCTTCCTTTTTCAGTAAAAGAAGATTAAAGGAAACTTATACGTGCGGGAAAACATAGAAGTTAAAAACGTTATTTCCAGAAATGGCCTTGAATTATGAGAAATATAAAACGTTTCTGAGTTCGTTAACTACCGAGGTTAAATAGAGGATGATATAAATTATTCGTTTGGAATCTACGTCAATAAATTTGATCACATAAGTCAACCTACACGAAACAAATTTTAGGCGATACCCTGCTTGGATCATGTTCGTAGATACATGGCACACTTTAGACACATGGACACTAATGCAAAGTAAAGAAAAGTGTAAACTGTTTACTAATGTGGATTTTGCTGCCTTTTTAACAAAAAATTTGATTATTGTGATAATTCACAAAAAGCAGCGATGTACATACAAATATATCGATAGATATACTATTTATTGAACACCAGCCAAAAAACACTAATAATAAAACGACTTAACCTAAATAATAATAGTGTAAAATGGGCGGTCTTATAGCTATTTAGCGATCTCTCCCAGAGAACCCAACATATAGGGAAATCCTCAGAAAAAGGAGAGAGAAGGTAGGCGGCGTCTGTAAAAATTATATATGCATATAGAAATTTATACTTACAACGTTTAATTTATTAATAATCATATCTATAAACCTCAAGGAGGACTCCCTTCCATGCTGCAATTCATAGTTTAGTTGAGTTACAAAGAACTGTATGTATTTTTCTAAACGTTTCCCGGGAGAATAGTCCGTCAGATACTTCAGAAATACAGCACGAGCATCATCCCTGTATAAAATATGACATCATCGTTTTAATAAGTTTTATAATTAACTAGCTGATCCGCGCAACTGCGTCTGCGTCCACTTTAAAGTGGGTCATAAAGTACGACATGTATTTGATGCTTTGCATAAGCACGTTGCCACATCCCGCGCGACGCTTTGTAAATTACTAATATCTTCTAAGATATATATTTTAACGCAATACCGTTAAGGGCAAATTTGATCTACATGAAATAAACAACGTATGTAATGTATTAAATTGGATAAAGAATAATACTGTATTGTATAAATTAGCTTGATTAAAATATGTTTTTTAATCTGTAAAAGACAAAAATATATACCAACGCGAACTTCTTTATCGATCTTTCAAAGATATACAATTCCGTAGGACATTAATTTGATCTATCACGTAAGGTTTAGCCAGCGTTTGCGACTTGAATGCACAAAAATATGATTGTAACATCACAACTCAGAACTATTCAGCTTTTTTGTACAATAATGTGTGTATATTATACATATAAATCTTCCCCTTTATACAAAAAAGCTGAATGTTAATTGCACGAATGTTTCAAAATTATTGTAAAAAATGTGGTCAAACTTTATTCGAACAAAAGAATTCGTAATCAAAGCAATTCTACCTTTACGACTAGATTCCCGCTAAAGTCTGTCAAATATTATAGTCAGATATCTTTTCATGAAAGAAATCCCGCAATGGTTTTTGGAACTAAATTTGACAGGTCGGCCATGTTGTCGTTCGACGATGTTATCATGTTCGTTTGTTGTGGTAGATTTTTGAGAGTTTAAACTAACTTAGTACATTTTAATGATTGTTTACAATGCTAAAAGTTGTAAAAAGTTCGTCTTGAGAAATGATATTGAAGATGAAAATTCTGTGAAGCGGAACAAAAGAATCAAGGTGTTTTAATACCACTAAACAATGTTCGGAAGAGAGTCGCCGCCATAACAGGTTTCATATCATAATATTATTTCTGTTAAGTTTTACAGGTACTTGTTAAGAGTTGCCATATAATAATTTTTTGCTGTATTGATGGGACTTTTATTTATTAAAAATGTAATTAAAATATTATTGAAAATTAAAATATTATTAGTATAAATTAATAAAAATAGTATTATTTGATAAATTACATTTGTTAATTGTAAAATAGGTAAATTTTTTGCTCATAAATGGCAACATTATGCCACGCGAGTACAGTGCTGCATCTGGGGGACTTCTTTCATGAAAAGGACTATACGATCAGAAATTGGAGAATTTAAAAAAAAACGAAGTTGTTCTTTTTATTATATATATAAATATATATACATATATATATATAAATATATATATATATACATATATATATATATATATATATATATATCTCTCGAGATATAGAAGTTGGGAAACTGTAAGTTTCTTTACCTTGATCTAGCCGATTCGCTTAGGATACAAATCTTCGACACTTTCATCATAACTTCATGCAATTCATTTGATACCAATTTAGCCTCCAATATAGCTTTCAATAAAGCAAACGAGTTCGCCTGCTTCTCCTCGTTCTGACAATCTTCTTCTGCGTATAGAAGAAGAGTTTTCAACTGATCTTCTTCTAAATTATAATATTTCACGTTCCTCACCAAAAATGTTACCGCCTAAAATATAATGTCATACTTGTCATTACACCGTTACATATCATGAAAGAAAGTGCTCCGCTGCGTCCGTCAGTCTGTTGAACTATTGAAGTGATTTTCATGCAGATCACCGATAGATACGAGTGTTTCACGAAGAAAGTTTAACTTTATAATTTGTCAACGGCTTGTGTAAATTGCTTGAAAAGTAAGTTTAATTGTTGGAAGGGTCGAAAAAGAAGATATCCCATAGAAATACAACAAAACAATGCATAAGTATTCCTCTTTCATAAAAATAGACATGTACCATGCTGTAGTTGGAGAGTTAATCAAAAATCAAAATATTCTTTATTCAAGTAAGCTTAAAAAGCACTTTTGAATCGTCAGTAATCTGTCCATTGGTAACAAATCTACCACCGGTTCGGAAAGTTGAATCCGCTGAGAAAAAACCGGCAAGAAACTCAACGGTTACTCTTTTAAAGATAGTTTTGTATGCTACAATGTGTAATATATTGCTTCTGTGAGCAACTGGAATCAAGTCCAAACATTTCTATCGCTTAAATAATCTTCAACATTATAATATACCTTTTGCAAAAGGATGTTTTTGACATATTTCTTAAAATTATGTGGAGGCAAATCTAAAACTGATTGAGGTATCTTGTCAAAAATGCGTATGCTCAACCCGACAAATGATTTCTCAACATTCTTCACTCTAAAATATGGAATTACAAGTTTGTTTTTAATGAAAATGTTTGTTGAAAATAAACATATTTCATGAAATATGTTTATTTTATATTTTATTTAAAGTAGTATTTGAAATAATTAAATGACGAGTGGCAAATTAAAATGCCACATGTTATTTATAAATATTAAAACTACCTAACCTTCAAACAAATTAGCATAAAAACGCTGCACATCTTCGTGACGCTAATCATGCGTTTCATCCGTCACAATTTTACTCTCCGCGCTTAAGGAAGTTTCACTCCAATAAACAAGATGATATATACTGAAAGGTGATATATATGGTTACCTTAAAAGCATTCCTAACGAGGTGATAGTTGTCATTCTGAGAGCTAATTTCAAAAGTTGCATACTTGTGTAGTATAGAAAATATCGTCTTCACAATATCCTTAATCATTTCTTCTAAAGTAGGTGTACTTATTCTAATCATCCACAATGTAGCAATACATTTAAGCGCAACAGTCGTCACTTTAACGTGATCGCTCTTCAACGAATCCACTAACAATGGTACCAATGGATCCACAAATGCCTTACAATCAATTCTTGGAACTTTTTCCCTTTTCAATATAACATATAATATGTTTAAACTGAATTCAACAAGAACATGTGCGTTTGTCTTCGAGGATGTCTTAACATGTTTCGCTTGAGATTCTTTATTACGCTTCGGTATTTCGGGTATAAGAAAACAATCAGGTTTAGCCCTTAGAATTTTTTCTCTTTGCGATTCAGTTAATACACGTTTTGGTGCGGTTAGAACGAATTCCGGTATACTTTCAGATGCAAGATTATGAATAAAAACAAATAGATCTTCGATTTCTATAAAATTATTTGTAACCAAGCCGGTCGAAATATGCCTCAAAGCTTCCTGGACTTTAAGAACGATTTTCTTTGAGTTATGCTTTTGTAAAATATCTTTGAATGGTAATAGCAGATTAATCAAAGATTTCTCTGTAATATTTTGAGCAACAATCATTAAGGTCACATAGCTTTTTTTACTAGGTTTCGCCTCTGGAGTCTTATAATGTAGTTTGTCAACCTCTTTCTCTTCAGACAGTGCACCGAATAAATCATTCGTACAAACATCGAGTATATAATTCAGGTTTTCATCTATTTCGCCTTTTTTAAAGTCTGATTTTAGCGCATCCAAAACAGTGTGAATTGTTGCAACTAATACGTGTACTTGGAAGCCTCTCGTTAATAAAATAGTTAAGTGCTCTAATAAAATACTTAAATATGACGTGCCAATTGTCAACATTATTTTCTTTAAAATATCACGGGCTACACTTCTTATTTGTTTTAGAGGCGACTTTAGAAAGGAGCATAATTTAATGAAAATACTGAAAATTTAAGAATGTCTTTAAAGTCATAACGTCAGATATATTCAAATATAATTTATCCAATCACACTTATCCATTTATTTATCTACAAGTAGTACAAATATAATAACAATGAACATATAATAAATCAACAACATAACTATATTCTTACTTTCCTATGTGTTCTAAAATAACATAAAATATTGTAAGCACAATCGGAAGATTTTTAAAAAAGATAAATATATGGATAGATTTATAGATAGACACTAATGCACACACACATACAGGAAATACAAATCTAAGAACAAAAAACTACAACTAGGAGCGTGCTAAGGCGGTCTTATTGCTGCAAGCAATCTCTTCCAGACAACCTTTGTAAAATTAGATGCTTATTTAATAAATTAATGGGCAGAACAATACCAGAAATAAATAAATGCCCAAATATAAAAAAGAAGACTTATCTGAATATGTTTTGGCACCAAAATTAATTTCACCTTAAATTTAGCATTACAACAGACTAAGAGCTCTGTACATTGTAATTTTTAATACATTTATTATGGAACAGCATTATCATAGAATAATTAAAATTTCGTTAACGTGTTAACTTTCCGATACTAAAGTATCACAAAATTACGCGTCATGCGAACGGGGGTACCAAAAGACCCCTATTTATTTATATGGAAATCTGAAAGTCATCGGAACATCACGTGCATTAGGCGACTGAACGATATACAAAGTTAACAATTCGAAAACGAAAACAGTACCGTACATTTGTCTCGCTCTTTCCTTACGGAGTCCATGTTTGATGGAGTGAGAGGAATAATTATCACTAACAGACTAAATCAAAACCTGCTTATATTTGGAATCTAGACGTTGTGTATCAGCTATTTGGGTTTTTTGTTATTAAAACAATATTTGCACATTCGACACTAAAACTAAAAACGGGAAAGGTTGCTTATATAGTTTTAAAAAAAATATGAAGTACTCTTAATATACTCAAGTTATTAAATTAAAACTCAAACATGGGGGATTTTAAATCTTCAGCTTCGGATCGACTAGGATATTATAATTATTGTGTTTTATAGATTTTTTTGTAAAAATTCGATCGATTATTTGAAAAAAACCCATTTGTAGAACTTACCCTGGAAGTTGATGTTTTAAAATATCACCAGGCAATCTTTGCAGCAGTTTGACGACGGCTAGTGCAATAGGAACTCTTAATATATCTTCCTCTAATCGCGCTATGCTTGTATGGCGCCGGTTTAATTTGTGAGATCCTTCGTGTTCAGTTAATTTTCCAATCGATCTGAAGAATAAAACATGTAATACAAAAAACTATGCCTACATAAAACTGTATTAACATCAAGTATCATTTGTGTGGTTAAACAAAAAGTATTTTTGTCATAGATTAAAAAATTCAATAACAAATAAATACAAGCAAAAAGGTGACATCTCTTTACTGCAACAAAGTAATAAGTCCAAAAGGTCATATTTTTAAATTCATAAACAAAGCTGCCGTGTGCGATTTTATTATTCCACTAACAATGCGGTTTCACAAAACACAAATGTTTCTTTTGTGTTTTTTGTGCACAAACACAAGTGTTTTTTTTTTTGTTTATAATATTAGTTTAGATAAAACTATAGATTTTATCGTTTTACACAGCGAATAAATCGCAAATTGACTTCAGTAACATTATATGGTTTTATGAAACCACAATTCAAGTGTAACAGACGATGAGAGCCAAATCACAAAGATGCTAAAGAAGTTTTTACTTCAAAAAATTTGAACAACTATTATTTTTAAATTACAATAGATCGATAGAAAAATACGTTATGGAAGTAAAGAAGGGGGATATGTGTAGGGGGACTGAACTAACAGTACGGACTTAAAAAGATCTTTTAATGGGCACCGGCTTACTTATTATTAAGAGGTTTCATAAATTCAATTGATGTAAAAAAGATATCTTCTAAGAAGTATCTAAGTTGTTTCACTACGATCTTTTCATCCGTCATCCTTCCGAATCATCTTTTCATCCTTTATCGTAATCATTAAATTAGGCGAAATCATCAAATCAGCTTTCCATCCTTCCGAACCGGTGGCAAATCCATAAACAAGGACAAAGTGAATGATTTAAAATAGTTAGTTAAACTTATTTGAATAAAGTCTTTTAAATCATAAAATATAAATATCGAAATAAGAGGTTGAAATAAAAATGAAACTTACCGGTTTAATTGCGGTAGCAATCCAGAAGATAGTGATTTAATTATTCTGTTAGCGACAGACGGAGAAACACTTGTTATTCTTTCGTATGCTGGAGTATTAGAGATTTCTTTATTTGTTTGGTCTTCTTCGTCTTCTATCAACAAATCGCTTTCCATTTCTAGAATTTCGTTACTATCAGCACTATGCTTTGGTTCAACGCCTTCTTCTATGTCAGAGTTTCCTTCGTTGTCTTCTATATCACCTTTCAAGGAATTGTGTTTTTTCTCGGATTTCGTTGCATTTTTTCCATAGTTTCTAATATTAGTAGTTAGCGCCTTTGGCAATTCAATGTTCTTTGTTTTAGAAAAATCATAGTGAAAAGCATCCAGAATTCCAATAAGTATGCGTGTCAATTGCTTTTGATGCTCAGACATATGTCGTAATTTGTTCAAATAAAACTTTAATATCACTTCGTAATGATACCACGGCAACAGCCGGCAACACGTCGCAATCACTTCTATACAAGCATCAATCAGGGTATTTTTATCAGAGTATTTGTCATCACAAACATACATTGTAGCTAAGGGCAATATAAAATTCGTAAGAGTTCTAGGTGTTGGGCATTTTGTCATTTTTCTAGCGATCTTACTATATTTCACAAGTGCTCTAACACGTCTGTGAAGTTGAAGATGACAAGAGTTATCAAAGAAGTCTACTTCCCTATCTTCTTTATTTGCTAAGGGAGTCAAGTCACTCAATACAACGTCCGCATCTGGGCACTCTCTTACTAATTCACCCAACAATACTATACTTTCACTTCTTAAAATCTCGTTCTTATTATCTCTTATACCATTAGATATTAAAGACAGAACTGTATCTCGTATTAAAAATTGCCCTTGTGACGTCGATCGATATCTTAAGAGGAGTTTCGGCAAAATATTTTTTAGACATAACCCCGCACTATCACGTAATCCAATATCTTTTTCAGTCCGTATAAAATAAAAACAGTTGTTTACTATCAAAATTGCGAGATTTATATCAATGTCGTTGGATTCCAACATTTGATATATCAGTTTGTAGGCGTCCAGTCGTCTATCAAAATCAGGTTGTTCTATCCACCTCTTATTAAAGGCGTTCATTTCTGCTATTACATTGGCAGATTTTATTAAAGCTTCTTTATTTACTCCTGCATTATCAGATAAAGAAAATAATAATTTTATGAGAAGTTTTCTAATTTCAACTGGGTACACTTTGTTGAACAAGACAGCTATATTTTTAATGTAGCGCTGGGGATTTGTGCTATGGCCTAGTAAGTTTATAATAGTATTAACTGCGTGTTCCATATTTTCCTCTGCCATATTTGTACATATTTTTTTAACCAAGATAGGTAGCAAAAGACTAAGTAAATCATCACACATTTCTGGAGTGGTGACCATTTCGGTTACTCTGGATAATATTAGAAGATCCCTTTTATTGACAGTGTTAGATTTTGCCGAATTAGAAATTCGTCGTTTCATAACTTCCAATATATTAGGTAAATGTGGAACTAAGATTTTACTTCCAAAGTTGATTTCTTGCACGCCTTCATAACTAATGTCTAAAGTAGAAAATGGCTCTATCTTTGGAATATCTTTATCTTCTTCATCTTCTGTCAATGTTAGCAGTTTTTCGATCATATCCAATATCATATTAACTACTCCGGGAGTGGTTTTCGATGCCAATAAAAGATTAAATATTGATGGCAAAGCACTCACTGGTGGATCATCATTAGAACACGTTACAAGTAAAGTATAATATCTTGGATTCTGACACCAAGTTTGAAATAACTTCAGTAATGCAGTTGGGGAATGAATACCTTCAATATGCAGGCGTGGAGCAAGAGGAAAGATTAAGGTCTGAAATATTACTACCAACTCGTCGCTACTCCAAACATATTTATCGAAGTGATTAAATAACTTTACCAAAATATTTATAGCAAGTATTCGCAGACTTTTCATTGCTTTTACATAGCTAACATGAACTTTATCAACTCGTGCTAAGACACTTGCTATATTACAAGAAACAACGAGTAGTATTTTCACTAACTGAAGTAGCAATTTATCTCCCATGTAACCACCGAAATATTCCTGGACAACATCGAACAAATTCAAAATACTATGCAGTTTTCCAGGGCTTACAACAGATTTTAAATTTATATTGTCACAAATATCTGCATATAATTCTTTAGGTTCCATAGTCATGTAGTCTTTAACGTATGAGAAGGCCATATCAATAAACATTTTTAGTTCATTTTCATTGCAACCACTTAAGTATCTCATAACTAAAGATCTTCTTGTTTGTCCACCACCCTTCTTATCTGCACCTAACTTAGAAGTCATTTTGCCATATAAAATACGTAAAACTATTGGAATCACGTGCTCTCTATGTTCTGGCTGAATAACTTGTGAATCTTCTGTTATTTTAAACTGAGTTAACTCATCTTTGAACTTGTTTTCATCAACTAAATTATGTAAATTTTCTCTATAAGGAATAACGGCTTTATTTTTGTAATTAAGAACACAATCTAAGGCATACCTTTGAAGACCAGGATTTTTGTGTTTTAAGAATTCTAAATACAATTCCCAAAAAACAGGTTCTTTGTGAAGAGCCCTGGGATTTTTAAATTGTGACAAAACCTGCATGATATTGATTAATGTTTTAAATATAATTTTGCCTGACACGTTATCTCGCGTATCCTCTTCTAAAATTTCTTCAATGTTTTGTTCAGCATCTACTGTCTTACCCTCATTACCTTCAGTACTCATTTGTGCTTCATTATGCACCTCCATATCTATTTTAAGAGCATTTCCAATGTCATTTTTTCGATATTCTTCATGTATAAACTTCAAAAAAAGATTAACTACGTCTCTATTTCGTGCCTCACAAACCTGAATACAATTTAACATTACCTTTAAAATCAAATTTCTATAATTATATGCATCTGGTCTTTCCGTTATACCTGTATACTCTATGTAGAGATCTTTAAAATCTTTATTATCAATGTGTATATCATCTTCCAATAAAACATTAATGTTATTTTTTGCATTATTAAATGCAAATTCTAATGCTTTATAAAATGTTGGCCAAAAGTCATCTGCCTTTAAAGCATTGCCATAACCTGCGATAAATTCAACTACAGGTTCCCAAAGCAATTTAAAATTAACATACAAAATCCCTAACATATAATTCAAAGCATATAGATGAAAATCAGTTCCTTTCGCTAATTCATACTGTGTTGTATTGAATGCCATCTTCTGAAGTAAATTTAATTGTGACCGATATTCTTGAATAGAAGGAGTGATAGATTCAACCATGTAACAATTACTAAAAACTGAAAAGCTTTCCTCTTTACCACCAACTTTAACAGGTTTGTTAAATTCCTCAATGTTTTCAAACAATTTATAGATATGTGTTGTTAGAAGGCGAACCTGCAATATATGAAACAGTTTAAAACATTTATGACTCAGAATCAAATCTTTATATTATGGCTCAGAATCAAATCTATATATAAAAAATAGATACTTACAACATGAAAGGGTGATGACACATTAGGTCTGAGATATGAATCTACTAATGACAAAAATGGATATGATAATCCATTTTCATGTTCATATGCAGTTAAATACAAATCTAGGATATGCAATGCTACAATATAATTTGGATCTACAGCACATGGTAGTAGAACTGGTAGCAAAATATCTATGTCACAAATATCTTTCAACCTCTTACAACTTGAGATATGAATGGCACACTCTAATATATTAGCTAACAGAAATAGAACTTTTCTAGCATGTTTTAATATTTCAGTCACGTTATACTGAAATTTGTTATCAGCAACATGGTTTTCTAGGTTAAAATTATTTAAGATGTTTAACATTTTTCCAATAAGGTCACTTAAATTACTTAAACACAAATCAATGTCAAGTTTCTCTATATGCGGTAAACAACACATTAAATTTAAAAGGTCTCTTGGATCCTCTATCATAATTTCTAGGTCAGCAGCAAGAACCTTATTAAAATGATCCATTAGCATGGGAAGGCCTTTCCCAAAATCAATAGGATATTTCACCCATTCAAACAGTTTCAAACCGTTTTTTGATAGTGGTGTCTTTGTTAGACATATTTTAGTTAATGTTGCCATAGCATCACTATCAAAATTGGACTGGACAACATACTTAATAAAAGGTGGTAGTATATGCATATCAAATTGTGAGTAATTAACAACATTCTGCACAAAATTTATTAGAATATTTGGATATGGCAATGGTAGCAGTACTTTTACTATTATGCCTGCATGTTCTTGAGAAAGTGATATGTTATCTGAGAGAAGTAATAAGGCACCAATTTGGGAGCACACTTCCAACACTGACTCTGATGACTGCTGGCATATTATTTTTATTAACAGTAATGCAAATTGTTGGGGGTTCGTTAAGAATTTTCCATGCTGATGTTCCACCACTTGCCCAGCAAGTCTCAAAATATACTCAAGGCCCACATTATCTATACAGATTTCCTCAGTAACGTTTTGGAAGGTAGTCCAGAAAATATTAAACTCTTTATGTGATATACCCTGTAAGCAGTCCTCAAGCGTTTGTGTCAGGACTCTAAAAAGTATCTCTTGATGCTCTTTTCTCTCTTTGAGATGTTGAAACAATATTGGCAGGAAGTTGTCTACACAACTGTGAAACTTATTGCCAACACCTCTAATTATTTCGAATAACAAATGACCACATCCTGTTATTGCCTGAAAACCAAAGCAATATCAGTTTTTAAAGCATTGAATCCACACATTGCTCCACTGCAGGTTGGCAGGCTACACATATCCCAGAGTTACTTCTGGGATACACAGGTTTTCTCACAATATTGTTCATAACCGAAAAGCACAATGACTAATTGAAATGATAATTGATCTTTTCACAGAAGTTTCTTTTTATTAACAGAAACTTAGTGATGCTTGCCCTGAGGTTGAACCAATTTCTCTGTACTAGAATCCACCTGTCTCACCACTAGGCCATCATGACTTATATCCAATGAGTGAAAGCACAGGCCTTCCACCAAAGCTGTGATATGTACGTAATTATGCATCACTTACATAATCTATGAAGTAGAAAATCATTAAAAAAAAACCTATAGCAATCAACATTTAGCATGTTAGACAACATGAGACTTATTATGCCTACAAAAATGATTATATTTGTAAAAATAATGACATTCAACATTATGATGAGGTGATTAATTGTACTTTCTAGAAAGTATTTTAAGAACTATATCACATGTGCATAGTCAAAGATTAATAGAATTCATTTATTTTTTTATTTCAAAAAGTACTCTGTCCAATATGATAACTAATAATAAAGGACTTTTTGCAAATTACTTTATAAAATATAAGCTTTTTACTGTAATAATGTGACAAGGCAGAAAAATATTTTTAAAATAAAACCACAAGGTATATTTAAATTTTCTATACCTTATAAGCTTTTTCTGCAGAATGAAATACAATTTGACAATAAATTATTATTGAGTGAATACAAATTTATAGCAAATGTATATTTTATCACTACCCTAATCTTGTGGAATTAAGAGAAAATATGTGGTAAACTTGTCAGATCAAACTGGCAATCTTAACCACTGTGAATTGATCTGTACATACAGACAAGATTTCATCAAAATTGGTTTAGCCATGGAGTTCAGTCAAAGTGATGGATACTCACATTATCATTCACTTGTAAATAACTTAATATTAGTTCAATAAATTTCTTCTTGTCCCTTATATCTCTAGCTACAAAAGCAAAGCTCTCTGCTGCAAAATTATTTATGTATTGTGGGTGTGCCTCACTCAAAAGTGGAATAATCCTTGTTAACACAACTCCAATGTCTTTCTTCAAGTATGGTTTTAATGTTTTAAACAGAAATGCTAAACATATTAAAGTCCATTCCAACCTTTCTGCATCTTTTGTATTTAATAGATTTATTAGTATATCTAAAAATCTTGGTAAATTGGGGTAAAAGTCTATTCTTAAATCTTTTGCAATTGACACTAAAATTCTGAAAATAAGTAAATCAAGTATCAATATAATTATTTAAAAGTAAGCACTACCTGTCTGTTTGAGTTTGTATGCATAACATAGTTTTTACTTTATTTCTGAAAAAATGAATTTTACACATCTTAATTTTTTATATTATTGAAAAAACTACATAAATATCAAGTGGTACATAAATAAGTACCATTGCATTTTTAAAACTTATAGTAGATTTTTGTAAATGCATTGGAACTTGAGTAGATGAATATAAAATATTTTTTTATCAATGGAAAAATGAAGCAAGATATACAGCATGAGTGTAAATTAATAATAGTAGGTAATAAAAATAGTTATACATACTCCAACAATGGCTGAAGACATAATTTGTCCTCTAATTTCAAATATTTCTCCAGTATACTGAGTATCTCATCTTTCTTGTGAATTAACTGTGGTACAGACACTACCCCATGAACTTCTTTTCTAAATTTCTTAAAGTTTTCTGTTAAATTAAGCCCTTGCCACTTCTGTAATGCCAGGTGAAAGTGACTCTCGCTTTCATTTGGTAAACTTGAGTATACATGTTCAATGTGATATAGAGCTGCATGACGGATGTCAATTGAATTTATTCGCTCAGCAAATGGTACAAACTAAAATCAAAAAAGGAGACATAAATAAAGCTAGAGTTAATAGTGCAATATTATTTCTAAATAAAATATTTAATAAGATACACGTTTGTTTCTATGGATTTCGCTTGTCGACTAGAAACCAGTTTCATTATAAAAGAACGGTTCATCCATCGGTTGCACGAGGGTCACATCGCCAGGAAGATACAAGGCGTAGAAATAGTTTCAGATTTTGTGAATTTGCAACAACTTAGGTTGGATAAGTAAAAGTATAATTTAGTGTGATAGATAAATATAACCTTGGCGAACGAACTATACCAATCTTATACTCACACGAAATGTATTAGTGGATTTGTGTTTCACCGGTTTACTTTTCATGATGGTGTTTTACTTAAACATAATTATAAACAAAAACTAAAACAAAAAATATAACAGATTCTATAGGTACTTTTCCTTTTCACTAGTTATTTAATAAATAATTATGAACATTTATCTGAACTTAATAAAATTACTCTGTAATCATTTGTTTGTGCTAAAATCGAAACACTTCCATTACACGTGCCTTTGACATGTGATAAGTTTGACAATTGACAGATACGTTTTCACTTTTTTTTATTTCGATAATGAGAAGGAAAACGTTTAAGACCATAGAGCCAAGCTTTCGCAGACGCAATGTAGGTAAAAGGTGCAATATAGGTAAAACCAGAGATATACCTATATACTGGTTAGGTAAACCCTCATAAAGTGAACGGCGATATAAAACAGGTCTCTAATATACATCTACGAGATTCAAGCGACGCAATATTAGGTCTTTCTTAAGGGAGACCGCTGTTTAGCAGTGACGATCCTCTATTGAAATGATGATAGCGACAAGCTTTAAAATACTGGTTGCTTGTATTTTCATTGAAACAAATTGTAGTCAAAGTCACATACCTAAATACGATAAGATATACTAAATAAGATGTAACGGACTTTTTAGGTAAAACTTTGCATGTGACAATATCTTCTAAATTATTTATACACTTAACTAGTTAAATTATTTTTTTTATATTAATGAAATGCTTAATCTGTGATTTCAAATGTCAGTAGTAATTACAATATACCTATTTAGTATTTAATTTATTTATTCAGTATTGAAATTATATTACAGGGCACAAGTTACACCATTTCATCTATTTATACGTATATGGACAGTTTGTTTATTAAATTACTTTAATACACATTTTATCCTTTTTTGTTCAATGCTTGCTAGACTCGTAAATTCTCTGCCATTGGGGCTATCGCAACGAATTACAAAGCTTTACTTTCAAGGTAAATATTCCATTATCTTATCACTTCATAAATAATAATACGGTTAGAGTTTGGAGGCAGTTGTTTTAAAATAAAGCATTTTATTACCTGCTCTATTAAGATAATGTTTTAATTAACATAATAAAATAAGGCAAACATCCTTAGGATGTGACTCGTAAAGTTTGTAGTATATCAGCTATTCCCTGAGGTGCTAACCTTGAGGTTGAACCCAATCCCATGTAAATCTGTAATTTATTATCTAAATAAGTTTTTGAATGAACCATTTAACATTTCAGGCGTTATATACAAATATTGAAGAATTTCATACAGATAAAGACTACCTTTGTCTGTTGGTATCACCTACTTATTTCTTGTTACTGTATAAATACTAGGAAATCTATTGTGTATTGAATCAAATATCAATCTAAACCAGTCTTGAATGTATCTGAACACAATAAATTTTAATCTTAATTATTTCAGTAGTTTAAGGGTTACATTTTTAAAGAAAGTCTACAAATTTTTTGGACATTTTTAAAAAGAATTTTTACAGTATTGCAACAATTATATTTTTAATTATAAAAACATTGTCTTATAAGATTGATTTTGTCAAATAATAATTACTATTTTTTTTTAATCTAGCATTGGTTTGGAATCAACGTAATTCACATAGTTTACAAGAATATCACGAGTACAAAACCATGGATGTCAAAATATTGCCTGCTTTGCAAGATAATTATATGTATTTAATTGTGGATAAGGCAACCAAAGAAGCAGCTGTAGTTGATCCTGTGGAGCCGAAAACTGTATTAAAAGCTGTGGAAGATCAAGGTGTAAAGTTAACTACAGTATTGACTACTCATCATCACTGGTAATATATCTAATTTTTTAATAAATGTCACTATTTTCTTTGAATAACTCTTCTTTTAATAATTGGCTTTCAGCTGTAACAGAGCACTCACAACTTTGCCAGTGTCATGTGAATTGAAAAGAGTAAAGAAATTGTATGTTTTGCAAAAATACCTTTCTTTTGTGTGGATCCAATGTCTTTCAAAATCGGACATTTTATTTTAATTCATAGCTTTTTTACTTAACCTATCACTTTTTTAATTGTATGTACTTGTTAAATACTATTGTGAAAAAGATGAGGGGTATAAATCACATTTATATATATGTTTATTTTGGTGGAAAAAGAATTAATCCTGTTTTTAAAACTTTTCATTAGCTTTATTTACGCTCTATCATGTTAGTACATGAAAATGGAACAAAAGTAAAAAAAATTAATTACTAAAAAAAAAACAATAATGAACCACAAATAGCTGACGCTCGGACCAACGAACGGACGCGACCGGCGCCGGTGTGAAACGACTAAATTAATCACCATCATTCTTAGTCATCATAATTTTTAGCTTTATTTTTAAGTTATCAAATTAGTGTATGAGAAATAGAAGTGTATAACAAAATTAACTAATTACCTAGCTAAAAATGCCACCTCCATAATCAATACTGATAGATAGATAGTGAAGCCCTTGCTGTATTCCACTCTGTCATATTTGAAACTATTTTTATCAATTCAGGGATCATGCAGGAGGTAATGAAGAACTAGTTAAAATGCATCCCGGTTTAGATGTTTATGGTGGAGATGACCGTATAGGAGCTCTTACTACAAAGGTGGAACACAATACTCGGTTCAACATTGGCCAACTTAATGTCCAATGTTTATTCACACCTTGTCATACTTCTGGGCATATCTGTTATTTTGTAACAGCACCTCATGAGGGAAACGAATCTGCTGTATTTACAGGTAAGCAAGATTTGGTAGGAGATAAATTAATATATAACAAATCTATTCTTAAGTTACCTTTCTAATGAAAGTTAAATAAATGATAAAATTTTCAGGAGACACATTATTCCTTGGGGGATGTGGTAGATTCTTTGAAGGCACTGCAGAGCAAATGCACAAAGCGTTAATAGAAATTCTTGGGAACTTGCCAGACCATACTAAAGTGTTCTGTGGCCATGAATACAGCTTGGGAAATTTGAAATTTGCAGCTCACGTAGAGCCAGCCAATGAGGAAGTTCAAAAGAAAATACAGTGGTCCCAGAGTCAAAGAGAAGAAAGGAAGCCTACAGTATGTAGTAATTATTTGTTATTAGGCTGTAATGCTGATATAATTCGGAAGAATGTTTTGAAAATNTAAGGCGTGATGCTATGTATGTATGTATGTTAACTCTTAATAGTGATCTTACAAAGGGTTATAGAAAATGAGGTGTATTATATATGAGGTTAGGTTGGACTACAATTTGTATTAGCCTTTCCTGCCCCAAGTATCAAAAAATTATGCATGATCCAAAGGGGTACAGAGAGATATGTTATTTATTAATATGAAAATCAGAAACATACATTGTAATAACATCTAGCATCAGTATTGTATATCTCTTTCCTTGCAGTGGTATAGCGTTTGTTAGAGAAATAACATGTCACTAACAGACAAACAGAATGTACTAGTAATAGGAATGTATATGTTGTGTACCAACTATTTTATACTATTAACACATTTGATAATAAAAATAGAGTACGGGAAAAGGTTTAATTATGATTTAAAATATGAAGAAAGTAATACTATACTTTGAATCATACATGTTGGTTTCAACACCCTCCGTTTGGGGATGACTAAGTCAATTACCTGTGCATAGAATATAATAAATGCAAGGTGACAGCAAATAACTCATTGGTGTAATATTGTGATCACTTGCAGGGGTCCTGAGTTCAATTAATAATAGAGAAAATTTTTGGGATTTAGTTCCAGTAATATTAAATAAATTCTTATTATATGTTTATAGGTCCCATCAACAATATCAGAGGAAAAGCTGTATAATCCATTTATGAGAGTTAACCAGCCATCAGTGATGGAACATGCAAAGAAAGAAAACGCAATAGAAACAATGAGAGCTATTAGACTGGAAAAAGATAATTTTAAGGCATAGATTTAACTGGAAAAAACTGTCAATATTAAGGTGTTAGTAATATTAATGTTTTGCTATCGTTAATAAAAATTTTGGTTACTGGTAATGATTTTTTAAATTTTTAATATTATATTTGTTCAAGAGGAATCTTTATTAATCCAATCAACTACATATACATATTTTAAAACTTCTAGTTCATCCAGTTTTTTAAAATCATGAATTAAATACAGCACCATATCTTGAAAGTTCATGTGTAGGATCTTGGTAGATAACCTTGATTAAAAATAAATAGTGCTATTTTGCAATTCTGACCTTTACACAAATAAACACACTTGTGTGAGCTAATTGTTGAATAATTATCACAAAAGACATTACCATTTAAGGTATTGTTAAAATGTTTCTAGGTGGCTATAAAAAACTGCAAATGTAATAAAAGATTATGTATAATATAATAATAATACTATATTACTTTCTAACTTAATATTAAAGCTGATGATCACAAAGAATTAATTGCTATTGTCTAAAGACTGAGTCTGTCATTGTTCTTTTTTAATGTATGCAGACATTTCCTCTGCATACTTCTCCTTTGATCTTTCAAACATTGCAACATAGACCTGGGAAAAATAACACATGTATTAATGCTTATCTTATGCTAAAATTATATAAGGTTATAAAGTAATTTCTTCACTAAAAGCATATTTTTTGTTTTTGCAATACTATTATATTTAATATAAATTCTTCAAAACTCAAAATATCTTTATTCAAGTAGGCCTATTACAGCACCACTCTTGAATCGTCAAATATTTTTTTTCACACATTAATTCCAATGTACGACTGATGATGGTATATAAGACCTAAAGATACCCTTGGCGTCCTGTACTGAGAAGAACCCACAACAAACTCAGTCAGGTATTTCTTTTACCATTATTATTACAATATCAAATAAGTTTCTTATATTTAAATTCAAATTAGTGCAATTCGTTTACTTCTACGTGTTTCTATTGTCTAAGTAAAAGACAGTTTCCCATAAATGAGTTGTTAATTTTATGCAGCCTACTAGAATTTATAACAAATTCTTATTATTATATTATTTTGATATCTTAAGTTATATGAGGTACAATCTTCACTTCTTTTATTAAGAGTCAATATTTTTATGTACATACAACAACATGTTAACTGTTTTGAACTTGGTTCTTAGCCACTCTCTTGCTCATATTATATTGCTCATATTGTAAATTGAACAAATGGGCCTTTTCTGCAGTACAAATATTGCATCTATTCCAGCATCTTCATTCATGAACATCATTAATTTCCTTATTAATGTCAGCCTTTTCGACTACAGATATGCGGTTCTGGGTTTTATGTCCCTGGTTGGGGGAAATAAAAATCGATATTGAGTTTTTTGTTGAGAAATTCTTAGGATTTACCCAATATAGGTTATTTAGGTTGTGCTCCACTCCTGTGCCTCAAAGCATCAGTCCTGTACTTGATCTCTCTCTGATTGTGTTCAATTGTGTCCCACTGGACTATGAGAGTGCACTGATATTAGCACATACATTTGTGGATTATGCCTAATTGCATTGGATTGCATTGGAGAAGTGTGGTGGATCAATAAAAACTCTCACTCATATGAAGATGGGAGGCCTGCACCCAGCAGTGGACTTGAATGGGCTACTATTTAATAACCTAATACATTAATCACTCTTCCATACTGTCATCAGTAATACATAAGAAATAAAAACATGAGGAAACAACTCTACTTGACAAGTACAAAATCCTATTATAAAGCCTAGTTGAATAAAGAAATCATTTGATTGATTATAATTTACTACAATTTTATATGTTTACTTTATCTACAATTTTTTAATTAAATTTCTTTTTTTATTATGTATGTAATTAGAATAGTAATTTAATCAAGCATTTACATACCCTTTTCTCTTCATTATTCAGCGCTCGCCATCTAGATGCTAATTGTCGAGTAATTTCTTGTTTTGTAGGTTCTCCCATATCTGTGGCTGTTTCAGCTACAACTAGTGGTCTTTGCTCTTGGCAGAATTGAAAAAATGCATTACACGGTTTCTTTGGAGCATTTGGATCCCTTTCAGGCTGAAATAACAAGATACACAGAAATACTTAGTGATGTATTTATCACATTTGTAGGACTACATATCAGGGACTTAAGAGATTTAACACTTTCAATCCCCCATTAGCGACATCTGGTATATTATATTTGATTTAATATTCTCATCTGTCATCTAATGTGAATGTTAGACATCATAAAGGACTAACACAACATACCTTTACATATGCTACTTATCGTAAAAATATTTTTGAAGTAACTATATAAAATATAATAAAAGTAATTTTTTTAAAATAAAAATAGATAAAAAAGAACTAAAATTTTTGATAGTTGGCAAGGCAGTAAAAGTGTTATTATGCAGTGTTTTTGTATGTAAACTTTTTAAATTTAAATTAATTCATTTGAATTTAAAAAGTTGAGCAATGAATTGATAATGAAAAATCAACTTCATAATAGATAATAAGAGTTCATTCAAATACTTATCTACTATAAATAAATATATTATGTATTTCATAGGTGCATAAAGAAGTATTCTGTTAACAATCAAACATTTCTACAATATATATAGAAAGAGTGAACTAATATTAGAAATTAAAAAATAAATGAAAATATATTGTAGACATTTAAGTCTCACTAAAATATTGAAAGTTTTAGATGGAAGTTATTAATGGTACTTTAACTTACTTTATCAGCTTTACTTTTCCTTTTGGGTGCTGCTTTTTTGGCACTACCAACATTCTGTTTATCTATTTGTTTTACAGCAGCTTGTGACTTGGTTCCCGCCCGCGAAGGTTTTGCCGTGGCCTCAGGTTTAACCTCCATTTCAACAGCTGTAGTTCTAAAGGGGTCTCCATGTTTATCGAGCCTCTCTACAAGCAACTTTAAATCCTTTTTATATCGTTTAGTTATTTTCTTCACTTCATGTATTCTGAAAGTGATTACACATATCTTAACCCAAAGCGAAAAGCATAGCTCAGTTAACGTATAATATCACAAACCTATTTACAATTCGCTCATTATCCTGTTGTAGCACTTCGCATCTTTCTAATAACAACTGATATTTTCGCCTATAAATTTCTTCTTCCGATGGTAAACTAACCATATCATCTGAGTCGTCAGAAATATTCGAGTTGAGCTGTTGGACTGTCATTTTAATTTATTTCACGGCTTCAAAGTTCAACACCACCAATTCTCTTTTTAGTTGTCGGCTGTCAATTGTCAATACAGTGTGGGTTATGTTGGCATTATTGATTATTTGAAAATATAATTCGGATAACCTGACCAAATATTGATACAAAAAAGTATATTTATGATGATACTTTGTAGTGACGTAATTTAAATATAATATTTATTTATACACAAATAAATTGTATACTATAGGAGTAAATTTTTCTATATTTGTATAGATATTGCAATGAAGTTATAAAAGCTAGTTTTTTATAGTTTGTCTTTATTCAATTAACTTGAAAGGCAAATGTTTAGCATAATTTGAATGATAAATGAAAAAAATTACAGCTGGAGTTTTTTGTAGGTACTACACAAGATTAATCCGTTGTAATTTTCTACCTCATAAATCCTTCTTTTACATCGTCATCAGTCGCACATTGGAAATAATAACATGAAAATAATTATAATTCGACGCAAAAAAGCATAAACGTAGTAACCCACAAATTCAATTTATTCACCAGAACGAATTATTTCCTCAAAAAAAGAATGATATACATTTATATATAATCCAATGATTAATATTTATCAACCTAGAGTTACCATTTACTTTAACTGTGTTATGCTAAAGATTTTTTTTCATTTTTTACGGGTTACAACCTCGTTGTTCTAGCGTCGATTTGATAATTCAAAGATGCTATAAAATCATACTTGAATGAAGAAATTTTGATTTGACTAAAACATGCGCGCCTGAAAAAAAAATTTGTTGTCTATAAAGTCTCGACTTACAGACGTTAATTTTACGCGATGACATAGGAAAACATTGATGAAAAGTTGTTATTGTAATGAATAATGGATTTGGGCCGATTGCGTCTCTTTATGGCTTATTCTGCGTTCTCGCCTGCACGATTACCTGACGCGGAACGTGACTAGGAGTCTTGCTTTTTCGTACGTGCAGCGGTACTTATTGGTTTATAAGACATTATTACGTCAAAATCTAATCTAGATGTGTTACGGGAAAATGAGAAGAATGCGCGCGCAAGTGCTTAAATCCCGTATTTATATTTGGCGCGAACCGAAGGAATGTGCTGCTCCTAGAAATTGTTTTCGCATTTCCTCCCGTTCTCCTCCGCCTTCAGTGTCTAAGCGCGGTTGCGCAGTGCGTTTACTGATGCAGATCAGGTGTGCAGTACATTTTATTTTAATTAACCGTGTGCTGAAGTCTTGTATGGGAAAATGTGTGATATTATATTTATTCTAATAATTAATTGCCGCGTAAATCAGAATATTGACCGAACATTACACAGTTTTATGTAATTACTTTTGGTGTATTGTGAATATTTATCAATTTTTATTTCATTTAGTTTATTTAATCAAATTCTTTACAAATGAATTCCAAAAATAGCAATGAAATGGATTCCGGGTCTTTCGAAACGAACTATATTTACATATTTCACATTATTGTTTCTATTATATTTATTATATGTTTTGAATACTTGTTTAGTTGACGAAAAAAAGGTTAGTATTCATTATTTGTTTATTAAAGTGAATTAAGATTTATGAATATGTATTCCTGCAAATTTTTTTTTTTAAACTATACTCTAAAATATTAACTGTGTTAATACTTTTACGTATAGAGACCTTAATTTAATTTAACCGTGAAGAGGTCAAATATCTTTATAATTAATCTTATGTGGCCACTTAATTATGTGAGCTGTATTAATTTAGATACGTGAATTGCAAATGAAGTATTTTTGCGAAATAAAAATGTTTAATTTTGGAACTAACCGGTTGATTTAAATCTCAATTGAGTGATTCTGCTACATTAATTATTAAATATTATAGAGCGAATATGTCTCGATTTAACTAAAGTTTATATGGAAATAAAGTCAAAATTAATAAAAAAAATATATATTTAAAACTTAGCGAAATTCCTTATTAAAAGTGGACGTAGATCGTCCACTTTTAAATAAAAAGTATTTTAATTTTTTAATTGCCTGATGGTTAACGATTGACTGTGATCTCACCTGATGTCACGTGATAATTAAGTCTGAGATAGTATTGCACTAGCCTGATGTTAATTTACAACTTAATAGTTACTCCACAGCATCGTACCGGCAAGTAATATTTTGCGTAGTGGCACGTATTTGGTTAGTTTCTGTAGGTAACAAACTATAGCTGAAGCTCACCAGTCCAGGCCTCCACAATTTACTATAGTTATACCCCCTACCACGACTTCAACCCAGGATTTTGGATAATCAATGGAGGACTCCCTTAAAATAATCTTTGCCGCCTTCGCTGGTCATTACGCAAACCAGTAATGATCTGCGAAGTTGGGTCAATTTTTTTATATTTCTCAAATTACCGCAGTTTAAGAAAACTCTTGCATATAATTTTTCTTAAGAAGTAAATTTTCCTTTTTTAGTTCACATTTCAATATTTTTCACTGACGCATCATGTATCTAAATATAAAACCGTAACTCGACGTTTTGCCGCGCTTTTTGGCTATGGGCGATTTATCGGCCCCAAATATATGAGACTACACAAACCAAATTTGATCCCAAAAAAGAGACTACCCGATGCCTTGATTATAGGAGTTAAGAAATGTGGTACAAGAGCTCTTTTGGAGTTTCTAAGGTAAGATAACTAACTATATTTTTATGAGATTCAATTGAATCAGCGCAAATATTAAGTCATGTATATAATCTGTTTTGGTCCATATCCCATATTTTTCTATTAAGAAAATTCCTAGATCTATAAGATTCTACTGCCTTTTTAGACATTCATTTGGAGTCTATGCTGAGTGGGGTATATACACCTTGAAAACTTAATTTTACTGCCTTTGTCTTAACCAAAATTTGGCAGGATTGTATTGCCTATTTTCCCAACGTTATGGTTATCTGCAAGTTATATACTAAATATACGTACGTACGTAATATATTGCTTATTTTCGCACCATTATGTACTTATATCTGCTGTAGTACAGTTAAAGTAGGAACAAATTTTCTCTTCCAATAAAAGACAATACATGCCGTTTCTAATATAGTAGCCTCCTGAAGTTTACTGATGCGGCGATTTACATGTTAGCCTCTTGGTGTATATTTTCATAATGTTATGATACATTAACGTAGCAATATCCACTTATATTGTAAGAGAAACAAAGAAAAAAATAATTTTAATACGAGAATAATATAATATTCAGGTTACATCCGGATGTAAGAGCTGCTGGGTCCGAAGTACATTTCTTTGACAAATATTATCACAAGGGCTTTGAATGGTATAGGTAAGTTCATATTTTGTTAATTTTTTATAGCTTATGGTTAGCGTTGAACTTTCATTCTCACGGAATAGTTTTTACATAATATAATATTGGAAGTACATTTTGATTGATAGTCTACACATCTTCGCTGGTATCGTTGTAACTAGCCACAGCCGAAGCCTCCTACCAACCTATACCGAGATTAACAACACAATTTCCTAAATAGATCCTACCGTAAAGTGAACAGTCGAGGCTCTTCAAAATAGATGTAAGTATACATCATTGGACACCACCTATTAAGGTTTCCTACGTATAAGCCTGATTTATTATATAGAAAAAGTCCTTAACAATTAACAGACAACAAACAAAAAACATTATAAGGTGTATTATCTATAAGGCGCGCTGCCATCTTAGACTGAAATAACAAAGGCTACACTATACTCGTATGTCTACCTACAATATACAAATATATTCTTGTCTATATAAATTTAAAAGTAAAAATACATTGTAGGAATAAAATGCCACCAACACTCGATGGGCAGATAACAATGGAGAAAACACCATCATATTGGGTGACAAGATCTGCACCGAGACGTGTTTTTGCCATGAATCCTTCAGTAAAACTACTTGTTGTAGTACGAGATCCAGTTACTAGAGCTATAAGTGACTACACTCAATCGGCAAGGTAAGTTACATATTTTTCAATTCCTTCTATTAGTTCACACTGTCCGTATGTACAAGGTGTTAGGAGAATGCTTCCAAAAACGAACACAGACGATAGTACTAATGATACCTTTGATAATGGGGTGGAAGAATAACCGATACTGATTAAAAAGCTATATATTTTTAAAACGTTTCATTAGCATTATTTACGATCCTTCGTGTTACTACAGCTTAATGTTACGATAATTTCATAAAAATACATTACTTTACAAAAAAATCAGCACCGCAATACAAAATAAACAATAGCTGATGGAGCAACGCATGGGTCAACGAATTGATCAAAGAACGCCCGTTGAACGAAAGGGCGTTGAGCGTAAATAATGTTAATAAAAAGTTTTAAAATATGATCATTTTAAATTAGGATTGATTCTTTTTCGGTCCCATCATCAAAGGTGTCATTACTTTTTACTAAATTCTCGTTCACATAACCGCATGAATGCTTTAACCCTTATGAGACTTATGCAGGATTTCAACATTCCCTAAAACATTTTGCTATGGGACCATTTAGCTGTAGAAAAAATCAACTTAACTGGGCCCCATAATTTACTTAGAGGGCACCTAAAATTTAGGAGAGATTGCTGAAATCGGGGATTAATTACACCGTGTGTAGCAATTAATACTTTACCAGACTAATTTAATTATGTTATCGTTTAATTTGGTTCACATCGACACCATGTTATTTTACAGTGTGCTAGGAAAAGATAAATAGTGATCTGCAGTTGCATCAATATAAAAAAGATACCTACGATACCCTTGATACCTTTTTTACAACTAATCATACATACAAACCATAAGACATAAATTATTTCTTTACAAGTTAACGTGCTTTCATCATTGCTGATAGGTTAGTCCTTGACTATGATCTCACTTGATGGTAAGCTATGATATAGTTTAAGATGGAAACGTATTAATTTGATAATAGGTATTTACCTCTTATTAAACTACCTCATGTGTCTCGTGGTTAGCATGTTCGCTACAGACATGAGGTCCTAGGTTCGAGTCCCAAGTCGGGCCAATTCAAAAATCAATATTGAGTTTTCTATTAAGATTTTCTCAATATTTGCCCGAAGTTGGGAAGTTGGCGGTGAGATCCACCCCCGTGCCTCGGAGAGCACGTTAAGCCATCGGTCCTGCACCTGATCTCTCTGGTCATGTCGGATTCCCGTAACATCGGACTATAAGAGTGAAGGAATAGAGTTAAAGGGCTGCTACTCACTATTTACCTTTTATAGTTTGAAGATAGCATCGTACCGGAATGCAAGTTTTTAACAGACTTCAAAAAAGGACGAGATTATCAATTCGCCTGTATGTTTATTTTTGTATTTTAGAGTTCTTCGTATTCTTATATTTGAACTCTGTGTCAGCCAAAGTAGCCTACATAAATAGCCATAGGTGGGAGCTACCAAGTGGACACGCGGGACATACCTTGGGTGATGCCGACCCCAAATAAAAGAATACCAAAAACTCTAAAAAAGAAGACGCATTTAATTTTACTTTTAAGAGCATATTAATTCGTTTCGAATAATTTAATTTGATGGCGGTTCTTATTTTATTACAATTTTTGTTTATTTGCTTGGCGGCACGTATTTGTTTGCAGAGTGGTAAATAACCACGCGATTCAATGCGATTTCCTAACTTTGCTCTGCTGAATGTCTTTGAAATATATGCATAATGCTTTGTTTTGTAGCAAACGACCAAGCCTTCCAAGATTCGAGGACTTGGCTTTAGTTAACAGCACTGTAAATTGGGGTGGCGTGTGGTCGATAGTCGACTCATCATGGCCGCCTGTAAGACTTGGTATATATGCAAGGCCTTTACGACGCTGGTTAAGACGGTTTCCAAGATCCAGGATCTTGCTCATTAATGGAGAGCGTTTAGTTGCAGATCCAGCTTCAGAAATGGCAAGAGTTCAGGTATTGCATTTTTCCATTCCTACTATTAAATTACTCTGTCCCAATACATTTAATGAGTAATTGCCGATTCGTTACATATTTATAATAATAACAAAGAAATCAAACGTGATACTTTATCTTCAGTTTACTGAAATGGACATTAAGGCGAATAATATCTGCAATTAAATACACAGTATCCGCGACTGATATGGTGTATTATAAAAAAAATTGATGACACTAAAACCTTGTTTTCGTGACTTTTCACAATTTACGACTTTTGCGACTGTTGCCCTATTAAAGTATATAAAGATACATACGTTCGCGACTTTCCTGTATCATTTAGTTTATTCATAGATCGTTTTGTTATATAAAACCGTTTTGTGTATTTAATTGATATTGTTAAACATTTTTATCGGATTCATACATCAAACTTATAACTATTATATAAGATTCTTATGAAAAAGAGATATCAGGCAGGACATAAACATATTTTAAAAAACAGAGCGCTTACTTATGAGGTAGCGAACGTTTGCCAGCTACATTCTTGACAATATAGAGCGTTTTTTAACGACGCAGATGACACGATGACAATCGACAATCTACCCTATCAGGTAGGGGCATACACTCAAACAAACGTTACACATCGACTCCGCCGACGGAGTCGAGGTACCCGTTTCCAGACGTCACCCGGACTTGGATTCAACCCACGCAACCGGGGCGCTTCTAATTTTTAGTCCGTTTCAGGTATTATATGTGATAACGTTGTTCCAAGCCGAGGCTCGGTCTCGCAGAAGACGCCTTTGGAGCGGCATTTCCCCGGAGAGCGAGCCCTTTTCAGGGCTCGCACTCGAAAAGTGCCGGCCTCCCTAAGAGGCCGTCCTCCTTCCGGTTACGCTGTAAAAGCCAGTAGGGCTAACAGCTAAACACACTCGGAAAAAAAAATAATTTCGTTTCGCCTAAGAGGAGGAGACCCAAGTATACCCTTAACGACCCCGATGACTTGACGACAATCGATAATGTACTTTATCAGGTAGGATCCGACACAAACAAACGTTACACACCGACTCCGTCGGCGGAGTCAAAATCCCCGATTTCTGACGTCACCCGGACGTGGACTCCACCCACGCTCCCGGGGACGCTCTTGATCAGTTCTCAAACCCCATTGATACATGATAACGTCGTTCCATGCCGAGGCTCGGTCTCGCAGGAGACACCCTTGGAGCGGCGTTTCCCTTGACAGCGAGCCCTTTTCAGAGCTCGCCCTCGAAAAGTGGCGGCCTCCATAAGTGATCGTCTTTATTTCCGGTTTCGCTGTAAAAGCCAGTGTGGCTAACAGTTAATAACACTCCGAGCAAAAAAAAATTCTTTCTTCCGATAGTTCCGGAATTTCTAACAGTTAAGTTCTTTTATTTGTGAACTATCATCGTTTGAATATTTGTGGTATAGAAAAGGGCTCACAACATGCATACATCTGAAAGCAAGGAAGTTGGTGAAATAAAACGATGAAGAAATACATATAATTTACGTAATAAATACAAATACATACATATAGGGTTCTAAATATATACATATATAGATATATACTTGTATATAAACATACATAGTCATCCTATTCGGATAGAGACAGGTAATATATTTTTAGCTTCGCTAATTTTTCGCGGCAGGTCGTTCCTCAAGTTAATTGCAGGAACGAGAAAAAAGTGTCCACAAATTTTTGTGTGTGTGGTATTACATTCAATTTTAAATTTTGGGATGGTCTAATGAATATCAAATCTAGAAAGAAAGAAAGAAAGAAAGAAAAAACGTTTATTTCAAAATTGTGCCAAACATTACATTAGTTCGTAGAGCACCATTGTCTGGTGCGATGCATGCCTGGCACAACCCTGAAAAGGGTACAAGCTCGGCATTCTACTGTATGGTCCAAGCAAATGTTGAAACATACAGCGCTGATTCTCAGCAAATACCTTTACCAAGGTGACGCCACGGAAAGGACGCAGTCACACACTAATATTTTTAATTAAATTACTACTATTACTATTCTAATAGAACTAAAATAAACTTAAAATTAAATTTCCGTATTTCCTAAATAAAGTAAAAGTATTCCAACAAAAAATTAATACAAAAAATAAAATAATATAAAAAAAAACTATATTAACGAGTACAAATCTAATACGACAATATAAAATAAAATATTTATTAAAAAACTAATTAAATAAAATAAAAAGCTTGTAATGTATTAAATTCATAATATGTTAGCTGAGACAAAAATACGTGGCTAGAGCCTGGTACATTAAGAAAATGCAAATTATTTGCATCGGCATCAGTAAAGTGCGCCGGCAGTTGATCTCTTTTCCTAGGTAGCACTGTACTTTTTAAATTTTTCCATAGGATTTTTGGATACTTGATTTTACTATTAATGTCTTGTTCGAAATAAGCACGCCTTTCATTATATATAGCTTCTGTTACCAGATTTGTGTATTGTATATAAAACTGTATATAAATCTGACTGAACATTTTATATTTGTTTTGTTATATATACTTAAAGCTTTTGTCTTTTTTTTTCAGGATTTTCTAGGTCTTAAGCTAGTGATTACAGAAAAACATTTTTACTTCAATTCTACTAAGGGATTTCCCTGTTTGCTTAAATCTGAAAGTCGATCAACACCGCACTGTCTTGGCAAAACAAAAGGTAGAAACCATCCCTACATAGACCCAGTAGCAATAGAGAGATTACGAGAATTTTACAGGCCATACAATGAAAAATTTTACGAACTCTCCGGTGCAAATTTTGAGTGGCCGTAGAATATTAAATGTTACATTTCTGTTATTTTTACAACGATAACAATTAGGAAATTTATAATGCTTTCTATGTTTAATCACACAATCCAGAATTTTTGTTAAATATTCAGCAAAATCGAATGCGAATAAATCACAAAATGTCAGTATAAAATTAGTTGCTAACAAAATTTTGTATAATTTTCAATCAACTCTCCTGTTAAATAAGCTTATTTGCATTTGCGTCGTTAATATTTGGTATATTCTAGCAGCAATATTTTCTTGTAACTCTGTAAACTCTACTTTTCTTGTAAAGTACACTTTAAATAGAAGTCAGCAAGGTTTAATGTTATTTATAAATTATTTATAAGAAATTATAAATCTAGTTATTTTTAACAGACTTCAAAAAAAGGAGGACGTCATCAATTCGTCTGTATTTTTATTTTTTTGTTTGTTACCTCATATCTCCCGACTGGGTGGACCGATCTTGATGATTTTTTTTTAAATGAAAAGTGGTGCTGGTCATAGGGTTCTTTTTTTTTAAATCCAGTTCTGATGATGGCATCCATGAGGAAACCGGATAAGTGTTAAATTTGCATTAAGCATGTGCGCGACAAATGGACGAATAACTCAAGATCACGGTAACCGATCATGATGATTCTTTTTTAATATGAAAGGTGGTGCTTTTTGTAGGGTCCCATTTTTTATGATCCACTTCTGATGATGGCATTCATGAGAAAACCTGATAAATCTTAAATTTGCATTAAGCATGTGCGCGACAAATGGGGGAATAACTCAAGATCACTCCAACCGATTTTGATGATTCGTTTTCTATTTAAAAACATATACTTCAAGAGTTGTTTGTTAGGTTTTGATCATGGGAACCATGACAAAGTAACGGAACTCTTCACTTCTTAGGAGCAAATTAACGATACTCGGCAGCATCTTTTATAGGGTATCCGGATATTTGAGTCACCTACCGTAACGTCGGTATTGTCAAGTGGATGTCATACTTAAAGATGACGATCAACGGAACTCCTCAACGGCATATAGTACGGGTGCGATTTAAGACAAAATATATACCGGTCTGTAATCATATGGCAATGAGCTTACGTTTGTTGCTGCATTACAATATTTATAGGGTGTGTTATATATGAAGCGCTGGTAGCCAAGTGTGTGTTTGTGGAGGGGGGGGAGGGTACTGAAACTTTGACGTATTAGTGACGTGCTCGATTACCATATAAAAGACTGTTGGTATCGGGATGGCAAAGTACCGACATGCAACGTAGGAGGTTGCGGGTTCGATCCCGGGTGTGGCTATTTTCGGCCACATTCTTGTTAAACTTCTTCGTATTTTTATATTTGGAGTCGGTGTTAGCCAAGGTACCTACATATATAGCTATAGGCTGTAACTACATATACAGCTATAGGTATGAGCGGCGCCGAAGCTGCCAAGTGGACACGCGAGACACACCTTGGCTGACGGCGACTCCGAATATAAGAATACGAAGAACTCTAAAAAAGAATACGCAATATAGTTTTACTTTTTAGAGCATATATTCAGACCAGTTTGTTTTGAAGGCGGTTCTTTTTTTGTTAAAATATTGACGCAATAGACTATTGCTATATTTCTTCGGACTATAAGACTATCTTTTTAAATAAAAAATGAACTTTAGTTTTGGATGCATCTCCTGGTCGGAAGGTAACATATTTTTGAAAAACATCTATAAATTTGAGCTCTTTTAATAAATAAGGTTCACTGGTGAAATCCTTCACTCGTTAACAAGATGAGTGATTGTATATTGAAAATAAAGATGGACTGAATATTGCTAGTCCAAGTTAAAAATGTTCAACAAAAAGTAACATTATAATATGATTTATCTTAAAATCACCTGTCAAAGTTTCTTATTATAATAATAATAATAATAATAATAACAAGTAGATAATAATAAGTTTTTATTCAAGGCAACATTTGGCCCAAATTGTTAAAATACAAATAACTTATAACTATGTTAGTGACAAATAGAATATAATAATACAGAAAATAAATGAATGAAATTAAACTAAATTAAATTAAAAACAATTAAATTTAAAATTAAAATTATAAAATTAAATCAAATCAAATTAAAATAAAACGACTATCAATTAAACAAATGTGAAAATACTGTAAATATAAAGACGTCTTATATACTAGCTGAGGGTTGTCCCTAGGCATCATTTTCTGTTGCTCGTCAGATGAACAGACAGCCAATATGT
>JACTOM010000060.1:611367-669839 GCA_015832385.1 Elymnias hypermnestra | reverse complement strand
CATCGGACTATGAGAGTGAAGGAATAGAGAGTGCACTTGTGTACTATGCCTGCCAATCCGCAGTGGAGCAGCGTGGTGGGTCTATGCTCTAAAAACCCTCTCTCACATGAGCGAGGAGGCCTGTGCCCAGCAGTGGGACGTTAATGGGCTGCTACTTACCTTTTTTTAGTGTATTATAATTTAAAATAAAACATGTGACATATATACTGAACCTTTGACAATTTTGTTGCATCTGTAATCTTTCATAAATCATCAAATGAATAACATTCTATTTAATAGTCGTTTTAAACTTTTTATCACATAAGCTGTTGTGAGGTAGAACTTAGCTGTAGTCACTCAGTGACTAATTCGTAATTGGACTCGACCAGGAAAATACCAGCTTAAAGTACCAAGGATTTAAAGACGACAAGATCAATCAGTCGTTATAAATATTTCCAATAACAAAATCAGCCAAATAACAGTACACAGATATGTAATTGAAAGAATTTAATTTAAATTATTCGCAACAAGTTATGAATCTTCTGATAAAAGATTCAAAATTTTACTGGTCCTGCAAATGCAATGGACGATGGAATTTACTTATCATGTGGCTTTTTTTATATGTAAAACAGTATGATATAAAATAACATTGTAATGTATTATACATATTTAATAAAATGCGTTTTGTTTCGCAAATTATTTCTATATTGCATATGTATTATCAAAAACTTATTATTTTACACTCCGATGACAAGCTATGAAGCCGCCAAGCCGTTTTCCTTTCCCGCCCAAAACTAACTAGTGACGCTCTCCCTCACAATCCACGATTTTCAGACATTGTAGGGATGTGAAAAAATAATACATTAATAATCGTTGTTTAAAAAATAAAGATTGGTAAATTATTGAAAATCTATCATAGTCGATTTTTCAGATATTAAAGTCAATTTCAATTATTCTACGCGATTTTAATATTAAAAATATTCAATATATTTTTTATGCAAAATGTCACATTCCTAAGACGTGTATTTTTTTCATTTATAGTTTAATGTTATTGTAAAATGTTTATTAATATTAAATTAACGTAAATTAAGTGTGTCCCTGACTATCAGATGAATCGAATGTGTGCCGATTTATTTCTATATAAATATATTTTTATTATTGTATAAAGTAGCATATTTTTTCCATTTAAAGACCTAGTATAATTTCATAGAACAATGAAGACCGCCGTAGCAGAAAAAGCTTAGAGTATTGTTATATTATTCATTATGAAAGCAATTTGTTATAAGAGTATGATAAAACAATGAAGTGCGTTTTTATATGGTGTATGTTGTTGGAGTAATATACATTTCATTGTTTTAAATTTATGATTATATATTATAATGTTTATTATCAATATATCTGATGCAAATATTCACACGTGGCCCTATTTACTTCACATCAAGTGAAACGTTTTATTGTCGTTGTTAGTGGAAAGTTAAAAAACAATATACATACTTAACTTTTTATAGGTTACTTAACTCAATTTTATATATTTAATACAGTATAAAATTGTTTTATTCGCTTTGTTAACTATATAAGAAAAACAATTGATTGTTTACTGTTTAATTCCTTCCCCCATTTTATTATATAGTTTTTAAAATTGGATTGGGCAAGGATTAAAATTGTAC
Organism: Elymnias hypermnestra; assembly: GCA_015832385.1. Lineage (NCBI taxonomy): Eukaryota > Metazoa > Arthropoda > Insecta > Lepidoptera > Nymphalidae > Elymnias > Elymnias hypermnestra. Next base: position 668,193 of record JACTOM010000060.1, on the reverse strand, counting down.
AACCGAATGGTAATGTTATAATCTACTTAAGAATTTTTAATTCTATAGGTACGGTATAATAAAATAACAACATGTAAATTTATATACATATTGCTGCTTTGGACGAATTAAAAACTCATTAGTATTTATAGGCATTGCCAATAGAGGTTAAAACTTTTAAAATAAATAAATATAATTTTATACAGATACCAATTAAAAAGTCAGCGATCCAAATTCTAATATACGAAACGTTACTTCTTTCTTCACTTTTTTACAAAGTTCACAGATGCATAACAAAAAATCTTAATTTAAAAAAACCTATCCATCATGGGGCTCCAAGACATAAGACACAGTTTAGGTGTACTGTAGTAAATAAAGCGTTTAGACCAGTGTTTCCCAACGCGTGGTTCACGCACCACATTGGTGTAATTTAATATCGGGGGATCGCAACCAATTAATATAGAAAAATCAATCTAAAATTATTTTGAATTTGAATTTCAGTTTTTCATTGGTTTGAATTTTTACTTACGATGTTTTCATTACAATTTCATAGTGATTTCTTCCTATTATCATATATTTCTTAAAAGAACAAATAAATTTTTAAAGATTGAAAATTATCTATTACATGCATAAAAATTTTAGAAATAGTAAGGTATGGCTTAAACGTTGAGAAACACTGTTTTTAACTTTTGATAGGTATAAATCAATATAATATTGTTGGGTAAAATCTCATATTCAGACCGGCAAAGATCGATGCTGTGGCATCACAAAATATGGCTACCTCATTAGTTCATTCTCAGCTTTTTTAAATTGTGTCACTCTACTTCCAAAGCAGCGATATATAATAATGTAATTAGAGAGAATTAGTCTGTAAATGTATGTAGTTATAAGAGCACTATATGCCATCCGTCAATCACAATAGTTGCTTTAGAAAAGCTTTAAGTAGTTTATATTTTCCAAAAGTAGGTAAGGTAACATAAAATAAAAGTTTTATATGAAAAATGTCATTTTATTTTTATAATCAAATACCGATATCAGTTCATATCGATATAAACATTGAATCCATGACTACATATGTGTAAAGTAGATTCTTATTTAACTTTAAAATACATTTTAGACCTATATATTAATTAAAATTCTACTATTAAACTCTTATATAATTGAAACATTTTATGTGTATATATTTTAAACATAATCGGGAACTGCTGTATAACATAGCTCTTATTTATCGTATTATATTTTCAATCTAAACCTTAATTTATACAAAAATTTAATCATTCCGGTCAGTCAAAGTCAGTCAGTCAAATAGATATCTCCATATTTTCTATACATCGAGAACTACACGGATAGCAGAATCGAGAACTGCTATTTAAATATATATACTAGCAATGCCCCACTGTTTCACTATCGGTTTCTAAGTCATAACATAAAAGGTTTTTCACATAGTTTTTTTTTAATTCCTTTCAGTTTTTACATACACACTTACAATCAATATATAGATTTTACTTTACATCGAATACTCGTATATATGTAACGAATACATTTTTAAATTCGTAACATCATTTCCGTAGAATGTCCGACTGTAGCCAATTTAAAAATACTCTACAGGTATTGAAAAATTCTTGACTTCAAAGAGGTAATGAAAGAATTTTTAAATTGCTCCAGTAGTTTTTAGCTTAATAAATAAAAACAGTATAGGTATATCGCTGGGTATCATTGGCAGGGTAGGGTGGTATAACATTGCGCAGTTTTCAGTCAAATGGTCATTAAATAGAAAATATTAATCCTATCTGAGATCAATTATTTATTTATTAAACCTTATTAACATGGCAACAAATTATTATATGAATGGGAACAAAAAACATATAATCTTCTAAGTAATTAAACCAAAATCTCGAATCGGGAATTGCGTAATTTTGTACACCCTAGTGTGTAAAATTGCGCATTGAGATCGATAAGACTGCGCAATTATATTATTTGCATATATCACAAATAGAAACTTCGGAGCCATTGTAGTCTGAATAGTTTTTATGCCACCACTCCTTGAAAGTGTTGCATGCGATCCAGTCTTCTACGATTAGCTCCTTATATACTTCGTTGCAACCACCACACCTCCAAATCTTTTTATTATTAGTTTTTGGTTTAATTACTATTTTCTTCTACTTTGGCTTTGGTTTAGTTTAAGCTTATTACTCTGTTCATTTTCTTTCTCTGGTTGTGTTCTATCTGGTGAACTGCTAATCACTTCTGATTTTTTGTGCTTCCGATTAGAACTCCTGTTTTGTGTAGCTTTAGGAAATGGAATTAAGTCAGCCAACGTTGCTGTACTTATTTGAATACTTGACCTCGCATTCACAACAGATGATGGCATCTGAAATACAGGTGCAGGTGAAGGAGGAGGAGGCAAGAAGACTAGTGTAGAGTGATATGGCCCGGGCTGTGGAGGATCAATTTCAACTCATTAAGCACGTTCACCGTTTTTTCAGACAAAATGATCGCTGGTGTAGGCCCATACGAGACACTTGCTCCAGAAATTGACGGCTCTTGATGAATAGACTAGGTATTTTGATTCTCTTCTGGGTCTTCTCGTTCAGTAACATCGCTTGCCAGAAAATCAGCGTCAGTAAAATTATCAGGATTCCACAGCACAATACCAGTGCATTTGAACAGTTCAACTCCACGACCAGTTGTTGCAGCCCGATGAAAAGCAGGTGTAAAAATTGAAGTCACCTGGTTATAGCTCTCCCTGGGTGGTTACGCAGCTATTTTTCACTCTCGCTGGAATAAAACTTGTTTCAAACTCCATGGAATCCTCTATCAAGAGGCTGCATCTTGCGGCCGCTGTGAGGAGGCAACGTTAACGCAATTATATTATTCTGGCGGTACAAATAAACAGCTTTTATTGTACAATGTGATACGTGATTGTCCAAAATAAGTAGAATATGCCGTTCTCTAGTGCGCTTCGCGTGGTCTTTGAAGTGCGTTAGCCAATCAATATAAAGATCTGAATTTAGAAAACTGGAATCCGAGACCATGCCGATAGATCCAGGTGGTGCAGCGTCTAACAGTTCTGCCTTCATCCTCTACCTTCCAAAAATAAATGCAGGCGGAATGAAATGGCCAGTCGCAGACACAGCATTGACGACAGTCACGTTGGTGCCTTGCTCTCCGCTGGAGATTTGGTTGACCGAGCGTTTACCTTTTCTAGACAGTACTTTCTGCTGTTTATTAGGTACGGTGGGTATTTGTCTTTATGTAAAATCTCTCTACCTGCGGCTTGTTAAATCCTACCGTAGGTGCAATGCTTGTAGAAGTTGGCTGTCTAAGAGAAATATCCGGATGTCGTTTCAGAAATCCACGTAACCATTCCTTTTCTGCAATTTTAGTTTCTCTGTTGAATCTATGAGGTATTTTTTTCTTTCTGCAAAATCGAACGCTCCACTCCTCAATATTTTTGGCGTTAAACCATAAAACATCATCTAAAATATTCAAAATCTTGCAAAACTCTTCTACCTCTTTCGAAAATGTTGTCATATCTGCTTAATTTTGTAGCACAATGTAAATATTTCAAAGGGAATCGCAAAAGTAGACTCTGCCATCCCTGTAGACGCAGCCACAGCTCCTTTGCTTTCGCCATTATTAATTCGCTTACGAGCCTCTTTAATAACCTCATCCGAACAAACTTGGCGAGCTGTTTTTCTTTCTTTTCTAGACATTCTGATAAAAACAAATATTAGGTATTGTGAGACAAGAAAATCCAATGAATAATTATGCATTCTATGAAAATTGATAAAAAAAACCTGAACCTGACCAATTCAAAAATATCATTTATATTTAACTTTTTGAAAATACTGAGGTATAACACTGCGCGCGCAATCTTACACGCACCCAAAATGCGCAATTTTACAAATTGCTACACCATTCATAACATCGAAATATTAGTGTCATCTCTTAGAAAATATAACAAATTGCTAAAATTACTTAGACATTTGGTACAGTAATGAATTAATTTTTTCAGAAAATTATATCGTAAGTGGACATAAACCTTGTACTTACGGATATGTTTTGTTTTCTACTAATTTCTACATAAACGATTTTTTATCGGAAGCGACCGCGATCAAAACACAACTGAAGTTGGCCACGAAGCTTACTCCGTTGTCTTAGTATGACATATGCGCAATTATATCGCCCGCGCAATCTTATACCACCCTACCCTATCCTTGGAATATGAGCTTACTCACCAGTCGTAAGTCCAGTTATAAGGAAAGCTACAATTTTCTTTAGATTGACAATTTTTGATTCGTTACATCTTTTGAATGGAATGTCAGATTTTAATAATTTAAAAAGTATTTTACTAGCGTATGACATTTCGGTAGGGATGTGAAAAAATAATGAGTTGTGGAAATAATCGATTTTAATATTAAAATGAATGCATATTTAAAAAAAAAACGATTAATTATGGTGCCCTGTCCTGTGTAATCGTATATATTCTCATGGACTGCGCGAGAGCTGAATTTAACTAACTTGGTCCAGCAGCAGCATTTGTGGTACTACGATTCCAATTAAGAGCTAGTGTCTAACACCAAATAAACATGGATCAAATAAATCCAATTTCATTTACCTTCTGATAACAACAAGGTCAGCCTACGACGTATTCCGACACATTCTTTATACCAAGTGGTTTGATACAATGCGGTTTTGTTATATACAGATTAAGTTAGATTGAGATTTGTTTGAGCATAGCGAATGAAACTTGTTACTTAGCATAAACCAAGAATAAGTTTTGCGAAGAGTTTAAACACGCATTGCTATTGAATTTTGGGATAAGTTGTAGAATGACAAAGTAAGAAATAGTGTTCTAAGAGAACGTTGTGGTATAAATGAAGATGTAGTGACTAAAATTGAAGATGGTATGCTTAGATGGTTTGGGCACGGAGAGAAAGAGAAAGAGAGAGAGAGAGAGAGAGAGAGAGAGAGAAATATAGAGAATACACTTTATTGTACACCATAAACAATACTTACATACAAAAATACATACTAATAAATATTTATTTACATACGAACCCAAAAATACATATCATAATAAACTAATATATATAATTATATATAAATATAGTCGTCGTCTATGTGCACAGGGAGAGGTAGTGAAGCTTGACGATGTTTTTAAAAACATTGAAAGAATTAGCCTCTCTGATCGACAGAGGTAGCTCATTCAATAATTTGATCCCCTGTACCGCAAAGGATTGCCCAAAGAACATAGTTTTATGGGGAATAACATTTAGTTTAAGGCTCCGGGATGGCCTTAAACATCTTCTGTCCGAATCATTAAAACTAAAATGTTCCTTGAGATAAGCTGGAGCACTAGGATTAAATAACACACAGTACAGAAGGGACACAATATGCAAATTCCGGCGAAAACGAGGTGTGTTCAAAAAGTATCGCGAATTTTGAGTTTTTTCAAAAAGTATTTATTTATTCATGAATATCTATTTTGTCCCCTTCAAAGTAATCCCCATGAGATATTATACACTTGTGCCAACGGTTTTTCCAATCTTCGAAGCACTTCAAAAAATCATTTTTTTTTTTTTTGTTCAGCTCCTCCTTCGATGCCGTCTTTATCTCGTCAAGAGAAGAGTAACGTCGTCCTTTCATGGGCCTCTTCAGTTTAGGGAACAAGAAAAAGTCACAGGGGGCCAGATCTGGGGAATACGGTGGCTGCGGCATCATTAGTGTGTTGTTTTTGGCCAAAAAGTCGCGCACAAGCAACGATGTGTGAGCAGGGGCGTTATCGTGGTGCAAAAGCCAATTTTTGTTCTTCCACAAATCCGGGCGTTTCTGGCGGATTGCTTCGCGCAAATTGCGCATAACTTGCAGGTAATATTCCTTATTGACCGTTCTTCCCTGTGGCAAGAACTCATGATGCACCACGCCCCTGCAATCAAAGAAAACTGTCAGCAAAACTTTCACATTCGATCGAACTTGGCGCGCTTTTTTCGGTCTTGGTTCGTGCGGCAGCTTCCATTGAGATGATTGAGCTTTGGTTTCCACGTCATAACCATAAACCCACGATTCGTCACCAGTTATGACCCTCTGGAGCAAATTTGGGTCGTCGCGGACAGAGTTTAACATCTCATTAGCAATGTTCATGCGATGCTGTTTTTGGTCACAATTGAGCAATTTTGGTACGAATTTCGCGGCGACCCGTCTCATGCCCAAATCATTGATAAAAATCGAATGGCACGAGCCAATCGATATGTTTAGGTCCTCAGCAACTTCTCTAACGGTGATTCGACGATTGGCCAATACCATTTTCTCCACTTCATTAATTTTTTCGTCTGTTGTTGAAGTGCTCGGGCGTCCGGCACGCTCTTCGTCGTTCACATCTTCTCGGCCTTCTGAGAACATTTTGTACCACCGATAAACGTTGCTTCGGTCCAAGGTAGCTTCTCCGTATGCCACAGTCAACATTCGGAATGCATCCGCGCACTTAATTTCGTTTTTCACACAAAATTTGATACAGGTTCTTTGATCCATTTTTTTGAATAGGTAAAAATCGAAGACGATCCAAAACACGTGCAAGCAAAGCAGCTGTCAACAATTAAATGAACATTCAAAATGGCCGAGCTTGTCGGCATAAGTGAGAGACATGAGTACCAACATAACGCCACAAAAAATTCGAAATTCGAATATACGTAACCCGCGAAATTTCAAAATTCGCGATACTTTTTGAACACACCTCGTAGGCCACCACTTAAGCTTCGCACGAAATTCTGATACATGGTCATATTTGCGTAATCCAAATATGAACCGAATAGAGATTTTGTAATCGCTCAAGCTTGTTCAATTGGTCCTCGGTCAATCAATCAATCAAAAATATCTTTATTCAAGTAGGCATATTACAGCACTTTTGAATCGTCAAATTATATTTTTTTTCCACACTCTGATTCTTATATACATCTGATGACGGTACTCAAGATCGGCTTAAAATCTAAAGTTACGAGGGTTCCTTCGCGCCCTGATCCGAGAAGAACCCACAACAAACTCAATTAATTGACATCTTTAGAACGTCGATTAATAAATTGTCAGATAATCAAGAACGGAAAGAAGTAGAGACTGTGCAAGCATAATATTAAATGAGATGGAAGAAGCGAAGGAGATATGCAAGGATCGTGGCAAGTGGAAGGACGTGATCTCTGCTCCCTATGGGAATGGGAATATTTTTTGAATAATGTATTCGTCAAGGTATATTTTATATGTCGGAGAATAAGAGACAAGGAGAGCATAAAGCACAGGGTTCTCCGCCGACATCGTCATTAATGGCTTCCATAATTTCTATACTGTGGGCGCTCACGGGTAATGTTGGTGCAATCAAATACTTTATTAATAAACTCGGCTTATAATGTTCAATCACTTAATGTTTCCGATATCCATTTACACAAATTCATTACCAACAATAGCTAGGAACGCGACGGTTTCATCCGTCGACCGCTCTGGCGGACTATCACTCGGGAACTAGTCCGCCGTTGGATCACGACGTATGACTCTGTCCCACGCCAGACGCACTCCGACATATATATTTAAGAGTAATACTAAATTCGGAGAATTCCTTAAATCAAACAATTCGTTAGATTGAATGTCGTTATATTTACGTTACGTTCTTGTACGTTAACAATTTTTTCCTACATCTATTATATGTATATACTTATTTATTTAGAACTTAACTCCTATATATAACATATTTTTGGTTTCACTTATACGTAATTCAAATGGTATTTGATTATGCAGTACCATTTATTAAACTATTTCTAAATATTCTAATTTGGAAGGTAGTTAAAAATATCCTAATCTGTTTATGGCATTACCTAAAAAGAAGCACTAAATTGAACTCATAAATGCAACACAGTTTTAGAGCTTCATAATTTAACCCTTTCGCTGCAGAGTCATTTTTTCAATCCCTTTTTTAGTCCGCAAATGATTTTAAGACATATTACGGCCCAAGAAAAATGTTCCCTCACTGCGGATGACGTAATATGATGTCTTCCAAATTATAGTCAACAATCAGTGTTGCTATAGACAATACAAAATAATTTGTGTAAAAAAATTATCGTCAATTTTTTTTTACCATTTTCTATACTTGTATTTACGTAGGCATAAATTTGTATAAAATATTTCTTTTTATTGCTGACAAGTAAGCGCTTGACTGTAATCACACCTAATGGTAAGTGATGTATAGTTTAAAATGATTAAAAAAACGTCTTTGCAAAGGTGGTCATAGGCAACTGACAGAGTCCTACCAGTCCAGACACAAACAAATTAAAAAATACAATTTTCTAAATCTGCCCTGCCGGGAATCGAACCCCGGACCTCAAGCGAAACAAGTATACGCACCATTAAGCCAGCGATGTCGTTTAATGTCATACCTGCACTTAATAAGATAAACTACGTTGTATCAATGTTTTATCATCACACATCTTAATAAGATGGTATTTATGCCCCGTTTCTCAGACTCTCGTGTTCAAAACTTCCTGTGTACGAGAAGCAAACTTCTCACTGACCCCTCCATATTAGTGAGCGGCTTTCTTAAAACGGAATAATACGCCAGTTATATGGCAAAACATTTTAGATAAGACGTAATGATACGCCAAGAGGCAGCGAAAGGGTTAAAATTATCGAATTTTACTATTGATAACTCTATCAGAATTGATACCAACGAAATTGTATTATAAAACTACATATTATTTGATATATATACTGGTAGGTTTGTAGGATTCATTTGGATATATGATATAGAATCGTTCCCAACGATTGCGAATACAATGGCCACTTTATCAGTATATTGTGAGTGCAGGGAAGCAATCTCATCACCGGAAGGAATGCTTGTTTGCTCACTGAAAAATAAAAATATAGATAAATAACATACAAAATATGCTACTTGATGGTACCTACATTAGATCCCTATATCAGGTAAGTAGCAGTTTATTGACACCCCACTTCTTCCAACTCAAACAATATGTTAATACAAATACGTTGATTATGAAATATTTTTAAGAAACCTAATAAAGGAAATTTGACCGGTTTTTTTTTGTATTTATTTATAATGTAGTCTTTAAGTTATATAATAATTTCACAAATAAATAAATAAACACAATTAAAAATTAAAAATTGAGATATTTTTAATTTAAACTACATTTATTAGATAGGTTTAACTCTATAAATATATAATAAATAACAATAAAATAACTAAGGAGTGATTTCACAATAGTCGAGTTAAGAAGGCAAACATTCAGCTACTTGTTATTACCGCGAAAACAATTACCTCCAGGTTGTAAACTCAGGGGCTGTTCTTCTACATTTATTTATATTTATACACTTTTACATTGTGTAAAAAAATTGGATTAAATAAATAGACTAGAATATATACATTATACTAGCTGACCCAGCAAATTTTGTTTTGCCATATAATTACTATTATCGCTATTAAAATATAGGGGTTAGTAATAGACAGGTAAAAATTTAGGGTTGTATGTATTTTTGTGTGCTGTATAACAAAAAATGGAAAATAAATTTAAGGGTGAACAACTCTTATCATTTAGGGATATGAAAAATAGAAAGTAGCCGATTCACAGCCCTACTGAATACGCATATAAAATTTGGTACAAATCGGTAAAGCCGTTTCGGAGGAGTACGGTAACTAACATTGTGACCAGGAAATTTTATATATTAGATGATACATATATAACAACTTTTGTAAAATAATTCTCAGCGGACACACAGATGCGTACATCTGATTTTTATACACGTAGCAATGCGTAGGCGCCATCACCGTGTCTCAAGTACCTTGCTCGTCCCATAGCAACTGCCACATAGGATACATCTTGTCGCAGGTAGCTAACACAACCACGTCTTGAAATCAAGTTCCGGTCATATTTGGTTCTCGGTGAAATTAACGCGCGTTACTACCCATATAATTGTTAAGGTAATAATTAAAGTCTCCTATACGCTTACAAACAGTATAGCTTAGTTGTCTACTAATATCCTTAAATACAACCCTTTTGACTTCAAATTAAAGTGAAAGTGCCTTACTGGTGTAATGTCTATTTATCTTATCCAACCATCGCACTTCGCCTCATACTTATCCGGATTTGCCCCAGGGACATACAGGTTTTTTCACAATGTTTGCCTCTACTGATAAGCTCTTGACACAATGTCACTTGTTGTCCCTGGGTTTAAATGCAACTGAATATATAAGTGAAGTTATGACAACTATTTTTATGAAAACTAAGTTCGACGGCCTCTCTGAGATTATTCAATAAAGTAATTCCTTCGTTAAATAAAATCCTGAAATCAATTGCTGTAGGGGTAAATTTCAGGAATTTTACCATTTTTCCTGGTCTGGATCGATGGGAAGCTTTGGCTCTGGCGTTACGAAACAATTGCAAGATATTTCCTCTTACCATTTTATGGTTAATCTTTATGTATTTATTTAAAAATCAATTTCCGTTCGTTCGTCTCAAATCGTAAAACTTGAGAAATACTGACTGATATGGCTAACTTTGGCTGAATTCGGGGAAGTCCAAGGAAAGACGTTAAAAAGTTAAGTAACTATAAAAATATCTTGGAATATAGCAATACCGATTACGCTTTCCCTTAAAAACTATTCCTACCTGTCAAACATTCCACGTTCGTCCCGTCGTTTAGAAATCAAATTTAAGAGAATATATTGTATTTCATAAAATTTGTTTTTCACAACAAATTTCCTTTTAGGGTGTCCTTTGTATACAAATTTTTATGTTCATTTTTAATTTAGAAATTAAGTGGTGCATAAATAAATAAATTTAAAAGTCTTCCAGATATGAAATGAAATTTAAAACAGAATTTATTTTCTCATTTTATTGTTTTGAATGTGAAACCTACGATGTTCGTTCCGTCGTTCAGAAATCATGTCATTAAATTTAAGAGAATACTTTAGACAAATTGACAACAAATATTATTTTATGGATTTTGGCGGGAAGATCGGCGTAAACGTTTGCGGTTATTCGATCACAAATTCTTTTTGTACCGGTTAAGTTTTGACCACATTTTGTTACAAAAATTGGAACATTCTGCAATTATCATTCAGCTTTTTTATTTATATATTTTGAAACAGTTACGAAATTTTCCGGGTCAGTTAGTGAAATATATATATTCTGTATGTTCTACGGGATCGGGAACAACGCAGGTGGATTCACCGGAAACAACTTATAAATAATACTAGCTGATCCACCAAACGTTGTATTGCCATATAATAACTATTCTCGCTTTTTAAAAATAGAGGTTGGTGATAGAAAAGCGAAAATTTAGGGTTGTATGTATTTTTGTATGCTATATCATAAAATAATAAAAACAAAAAAATTGGGGGTGGATCACTCTTACCATTTAGGGGGCTGAAAAATAGATGTTGTCCGATTCTTCACCCTAGCCGATATGCAGGATATTCACGAAAATAGGTCGAGCCGTTTTAAAGAAGTTCAACTTCTAACACGAGAATTTTATATATTAGATATAAAATTAATTACTCACTTGATGCATATAATGCGAAAATGTGGAGCAGGTCGATTCGACTTTTTAAAATTTTGTACATCACGATTGTAGACGTCCAAATGTATGGTAAGTTTACAAGTATCTTTTATTTTATTCTCATTTTGAATTACCCTCAACTTTTTCAACACGGATGCCATATCGCCACAATCTTCAGGTTTTACTATAGAATCTATTTCAATGTTTTGTTTAGGAAGTGTACCTTGAAATTCTATAATCGCAGCTTCAATACTATTAAAGAATGACTTTTTAAGTTTCAACCAATTATCGTATTTAGAAGGCTGTATTTTTATGAAATCGTACAAGAACTCTTCCCTTTTTATGTCTAATAGTTCATTACCACCGATATCTCTAATTATCACTTCAGCTCTTCCGAAGTCACCCTCTGCAGGTAACCAGCCTTTTGTAAATGTATCTAAGATAGCTTTACTATACGTTTTAATTGTTTTTGGGCTCACACGTTCATTAGTATCAGAGGAAGCCTCGATAATTGGCTTACTTTGCACTTCAGAAAGTCGTTTTAGTATGTTAAAGGGATTTTTTAACTTTTTCCCGCTAACTGTCGGTTGTTCTTCTACAGCGCAATCTGATTCAGAGTGTTCTGACGAGTCAAGATCTATTCGATTACGACACACAACTTCATAATCATCGTCTAAGTAATAATCTTCAACGTAAGTTTCGTTAAATGTTTTAAGAAGTTTGGAGAAAGCTCTCCTATGTCTACCAGAAGATTTGTCAGCGTATTCCAATTCCTTTAGTCGGAATGCAAAAGACTTCAAAATTTTCAGATTTTCATCAAGTTGGTCACTAGTACGACGCTTTTTACAACTAGGACCTTCGTCTGCTTCTAATACAATTGTCTCCACTACAGTTTCATCAACCAAGTCGAATGTTTCGTTGAGACGCAATTTAGTCTTATGTTTTGTGTTATACATTTGAATTAACCTTTGAAGGGAGTAAATGTTTTGTTCTTGGGCATTACCATTAATAAGTAATTGTTTTAATTTGGCAGTGAGATTTAGTATACCGTCTAACTGATGCTGCTTGAGACTTTTTCTAGGTTGTTTTCTATTGTAATTACTATGATTTCTGTTATTGATATATGTATTTGAACGCCAAAAATAAGGCTGAGGCCTTGGGAAGAAGTTTGTATTGGGTACGAAGAACCAATTAGGAAGAGTATGCCTTTGAAATAACATGTTAACGTTAAAATAATTGAAAGGCTGACGAGGTCTATGACCATGAAATGGTCTAAATTGTGCATTTTGAGTTGCAAATCCCATATTTGGTCTTCGTGGGATCCAATTAGTTTCTGTTCTGTTGATCGTATTTCTTAACCTTCTTATATGACTACCATTAGCTTCATCATCTACATTATAGATGTTTGTATCTGTTGAAGCTACTCTCGTATTTTTAATTTGGATATCCTTTAAATTTATTTTATAAACCAATTTATTGAGATCTATAGATCCAGGTAATAAATGTTTGTCAGGAACTTTAATGGTTACAGTGTTATTTCCTAAAAGTTCTGGTAAAGCGTGAAAATATTTATGGATTTTATTATTATTGCACGGCTTTATTTGCCTAGTTGTAAATTTTTGCAATTGTTTTATATTATATACTTTCTTTTTTGGTTTAATTTTGTTAACACTTCTAGTTACATCACAATCTGAATGAGATTTCTTTGTATCTTCATTGGAACAAGTGATGTCAGGTAAATTTGATTGGGTGCAAACTTTATCTTCTTTATAAACTGCAAATATGATATCTTAATTAAACGATTGGCAATCATGCCAATTTTAATAAGTTAGTATATTACTTACCTGGGATATTTTGTTGTTCTTCAATTTTATTTGTTAATACTTTATTATGTTCTGAATTGCCAATTTCACTTAGTTCTGAGCCATTATTTTCTAAATCCTTTGTTTTTTTAACACTTTCTTCTGTGTGATTGGTAACTAAATTATTCTTTTCACTAGTAATGTTTTCTACTCTAGTGTGTCTATAGACACGATATCCTAATCTGCTAAGTGATGCATATACCTTATATTGAAGAAGAGTAATTTTATCTCTAAGCAGTAAAATATAAGCCTGCTGAAGTGAAACTCTCACATTATTATGTTTTAAACTTAGACTATTCTGGAAACCATAAAGTGCAATGTTAAACAAGATTCTAAATCACAATTTTTCTTTTTAATTGATAAGACATACTAGGATTTTTTTAATTCATTAAATATTTGCCAAAACACATAAGCTATATCTACCTATATCCATTACAGACTCTATAACCATTCAATGCATTTGCTCTAAATTTGTTTCACTAGAAACACCATAATGCAAACATGGTTTTAGGTCAATAAACTCACTCACTGTCTTCAAAATTATTCATGATTGATTTGAAATTCAGCCAATTTTTGGTAATAAAACAGATTTCCCTGTATTCCCATGGGATTATTTTACACAAGCTATTAATAAATACAAATTTTTAAGTAAGTATTATATGATGATGTAAAAAGCCAGGAAGACCTAGTGGTGAGATGTGTGTGTTCTGATTCTGAGAAGTCACTGGTTTGTATTCTGAACAGGCACTTCTAAGTTTATCTTTTTGAAAAGGAACTGACATGCTCCATTGTTCCTTCCAATGTGTTATTGTGCAGTGGCAAGGTATTGTGGGTGTATACTCTAAACAGCCTCACTCCTATCAGTGAGCAGTAGTAAATTAATTGGCAGCTACTTACTTACTTATTTACATAAGTAATATACATATATATATATATATATATATAATTATGAATAATTGCAATGTAATTCAAAAAGACTACTTCTACTGTGATTCCATATCTATAAAAAGTATCACTTACAATTTCTAACAAAAATAGCGCTTCTTCTGGTCTTAGATAAATTTTCTTTCCAATGGTATGGCCCAAATATTGCCAGTAACTCCCAACTTGCTGTGTCACTTCTGCTAGCATTAATTCTTCTCTCCATTCTGCATGGCTTAAAACTCCTCTTGAATTTAAAAAAAAACAGTTGGTCATATTTATTTGTAGGTAATGTTTAAAGAAATATATTGACAGCTACCATCTATAAAGAGTCATGTATAAAAACCTAATTTTGTAAACATTATGTCAAAGACATGATTTATTACTATACTACTTTTTCTACTAAAGATTTGTTTTTAAGCATCATGTTTTAATATCTATATCAATATATTATTAATGGAATGGTGACATGAGTGTATAAATGGGGTGACATTATCAATGAATTTACAAAAAAATCAAAATGTCTCAAACATAAGTTGACTTTACAACAATAGTATAAATAAATGGCTATAAACCTCCATATTTATATGTAATACATTTCTGCTAGTTCAAGTTCAGATTTAACATTACATATCTACACCACTTCAAGTTTTATATATAAAAGAAAAAAATAAAATCAATCCATATACTGCAACTGTAAGCAAATGTCATTTTTCAATTTTCAGGCCATTAATTAAAGAAATGTTGATACATTCAAGTTTTTCTTGCATGAATAAAGACATATTTGCTTAGTCGAAGTAGACTTTACAACATATTACGCTTCATACATTTGTATTGAGAATATTTGTGAAAAGAATTGACATCAATACAAACTATATAAAGAATAATGTATTTTAATATTTAGTTATAACTATTACCTTTTGTCTATTCTTTCAACTTCAATGAGATGTTTTCTTACTTCTAAAGCTGCTTGTATTTGTTTATTTTCCAACCAAGTCTTTGCAGGAAATATATCCTTTATACCCAATTCTGGTAAAGTGGCCTCTATTTTAGTAGCTCCTTTTTCCACTATATCGTAGCCTCTTTAAATATTGAAATATAAATAGGTAAAAAGTAAAATATACATAACAAAAAAATTAAATTGTAACTATATAAAGTTCACACTCACGAAAGTATTTTTCTATCATTCATGTTTGACTTATTTTATGCCTTTATTTTTATGATTATACTTATAAAGAATTGTTTGCATTTACTTTAATATACTTCTTCTTCTTTAATTTATGGCTTTTATACTTTAATATAAAGACTGAAATAAATATAAATATGAAGAGATACACGAGAAAGTGAACATATAAATTTTTGTTCGCCTGACAAATGACAAAGTCAATGTGACAATGTTTGACAGATTAAAGATGTTTTTCAGGATGTGTTCCTAATTCCTATATATATATATTGCGAGCAATGTGTATGTTGTATATTTAATATATTTTAAGATCTTCCATTTCCGTTTCCACAATTACATTTTCAATTAAAACTAATGTCAATTTAATTAATTTTTTTTAATGCTCTAAGTAACCTCAGTCTTACGAGTGAGGAAGTCTATACCCAGAAGTGGGACTTGTACGGGCTACTACATACCTTACCATTTTTTTTATTATTTATTCATAACAGGCCTGCGCTTGGCGGCAATCACACCTGATTCACTCTGCATTTAAAAATACTCTGATTATAGGGCTCAGGAAACATGGAAGCTGGTAAAGCATTCCACTCCTATGCGGTGCAGTTCAGAAACGTTTGGCTAAAATGCTTGTTACGGATCCGTTGGATGTCCACCACGTACCGATGTCAATCGTTTGTGTGCCTTGATGATCTAAAGTAAAAAGGCGACGGTGGAACAAGATCATACAGTTCCTGCGCATACTCACCGAAATAAATTCTATAGAATACCGACAGACAGCCAACGTTACGTCGATGTTGCAGGCTTGCCATTCTCCGATCAAGATTTTTATTGCCTATGAATTTCCTGGCCCGGCGATCTACCGAATCCAGAGCATCATGCTGGTACTTCACTGAGCCGTCCCTAAGGTGGCTACAGTGCTCCATGCAGGGTTAGCTTTTTACTAAACGATACCAAAATGTATGGTATTTGTATCAAAATATGAATTTTAATTTTTTTTTATGTCTTAAATTTAAAAATTAAAAAGTAATAGTTTTAAACCTCGGGTTTTAACAATTGTGTAATACTTTGTTTATTAAAATACAAAAACGAGCAATAATCGCATGCGAAGATAAGTTACGACTGAATGTAAACAATTTGCTGGTTAAACAAAACGTCTGTTTAAAAAGGTGAGCAAACACCTAGTTCGGCTGAATCCGCAACACTACTTTTACTTTAGAAAAAAAGCGTCCGTAATTAAGAGGGTATCAGTTAAAGATACGACCTGTATCTGTCTGTACGACCGTCATTGGTTACTTGATGAGCAAGTGATATTCTGAGATGTGGAGGATAAAGTTTGACAGGGCTGGGCATATCAGAGCTCCATTCGTAGATTACTACAAAAAGTTTTATTGATTGTTGCTAGCTAACTACGGAAACGCAAAAAGATATCCAATATTTCGGCATGATTAACAATGTTTTGTATGTGTAAACTACTAATATACTATTATTAAAGTCCACCGTCTTTCCCACGCAGTATAGATACAAGTCCCAATGTAATGTTGAACGAATGGTCTCCATTCAAGGGGCTGAATGTTTGCCAGAAAAGCGCGCCATTTTTCAAGAAATACTCGTTTAAATCCTTACGCAAGAAGTTTAGTTGCTGTTGACAGATGTGGAAAAGAATATTCTGAGAAACGTAGAATTAAATAAAAGTTTTAGGCTATTTTTAGAAACTTTTCAAGTGCTGTAAACCCAACAATATAGAGTATGTCAAGGGATAATCTGCAAAGGTAAATACGTGAGGTAATAATAAGTCTAAACTAATATTATAAAGCGGACACATTTGTGTCTTTGTATGTTTATAATGATTTCACACAAAAACTACTGGACCGATTTTATAAATTGTAACACTATTAGGAAGCTCGATTTTCACTGATAAACATAGGCTATATCATTTCTAAAAAAAAAAATTGGGATCCATAAGAAAAATACATTATTGTAACTCATAGTGTGAAACGAAAAATCTGTTATCGCGTGTGCTGCGAAAACTTTTGAAGATAGAACAAAAAATGTTCTACAATATTATAGAGCGTGTTAAAACAAAAAAGTATGCGATACCATTTGTCCAACTACTGTAGTTATGCCACTGTAACTACTTTTTTGCATTTTAAGAGTTAATAAAGTGCTGACAATAATCAAAGAAATATTATTCATACCTCTGTATTATTACAGATTTATCCTTTTACTATTAAATTTAATAATATTTTATTAAAGTCCGTTTCAATATCTGTAAATTACTTCTGAGATAATTAAAATCCAACATTCCATTAAAAATATTTTATGTTACGAATTAAAAATGTAAATTTAAAGAAAATACTGTTATAGTATAATGTAGTGCACCATTTAAATCACATGTCTTTCCACTACCACGAGATCGGTATCTAGTCTTAATCTGCATCTCAAAATTTTGTCGCTAAAGTAGAAGTTTTAAATTTCATTCGCTTAATAATTTAATGAAATATTTAATTATTTCAAGAGTTAAGTAAGTGAAACTTCAAATAAGCATAGGACACCAAACTTTAGCGTGCTTCAAATTCAAAACATTGTTAGCGCAATCTAATTGGGAAGTGTTGCAGCGAGACGTGAACTTAATTTCCAGTTGTATTTGCTATCTTTGTATCAAGTCCTCTAGCTCACCTCACATTGAAACAATTAACCCTATGTATACCCGACAGTTTGAACAGCACGTTCGTACGTTGTACTTTCAAGTTCGACGACTTCTCAATTTCGTCGGTTAATAATTGTAGTGTAAGCTACGATAGTCGCGTAGCCGTTACGTTTTGACGTAGCGGCTGCTTCCCCGTCGTCTATCGATTAGTTTTCGTCCATTCCTCCCCGACTGCGACCGAACAAGGCCGAACGAACCCGAAGTTATTCGAACCGAGTCCATACATGGCGGAAGTAATGAAATGTACAAAGGATATGAACCGGAAAAATTGTCGCTCTCCTCTTTCTACGCGTCTTGTATACCCGTCTAAAAGACTTCCCCAGTTAGATTTTCTTTTCATCCCTCCCGCCTAAGGGTATCTCAAAATGAAAATTATTACGATAAAGATATTTTCAGGCATTATCCCAATTTTATAAGTTTGACAACATAAATTTACTAGTTTAAATTCACTTTACAAATACGAAAGCTTTTATAAGTGGTAAAACCAGTTCCTACTTAAAGTTATAGACTGATCCGCATTACAACTACAGTCAACGAGGGCTGGAGGCGATTTAACGTATTGTAACACAAGTTTATACGCGGCGCCGCCCCCACGCCACGACGTCTTGCCAGGCTTTAACCTAAAGAGAACGATAGTCGCCCGTTAACACAGGCTAAAGCCGGCCGGCATCGATTTAATCTTTCCAAAATTGTAATTTCGAAATTTCGATTCATAAAAACGGGTCCTGTTGACGCCGTCGCAGATCGAAAGCCGGGGGATGGGGTGTTACTCCCTGCCATACATTTTTATTTATGATATATTTTGACGTAAGCTTTCGCTGCTAACTTCAAGTTGACTAGATAATGGAGTGATGGATAGTGTTATCGGTCGCTTTTAACCGTGAACAGCGTTGAAAAAGTACCCTTGATATTGCAGTGTTTCATAAAAACCCTACGAACGATAGCAACTTGCACATGGTTATGTTCTTTCAGTGATCTTTTTAGAATAGCCGGCGTGCTATTTGACATAAATATCGTTGTGACATTTATAGTGGTCTATGTTTTCACATAAAACTTATAGTCGAAAACGCGGAAAGTGCCGTTTTAAATACATTTTTGTGGTAGGTAAAAATTACAGAAACTGACGTATCGGTCATTCAAGATAATTAAGTGCAGTTACGTGTGAGGTAAGTGCCATAACTATAAAGTTAATTAATCTTTTAATTAACAGAGGATATAGCCTATATTTAAATATACTATATTTAATAAATTATAAATACAATTTCGGTAAATACAAATACTAGATTTAAAAATTTACTCAATTTATTTAGAAATCTAGTTTAACTTTAGTGCAGTTGATTAAATCTTAAAAAAGAAATTAAATTAAATATTTTTCCTAAAATTTATACTTTCGTTTATTACGTGTTAATATGGTAATGTTTAAATATTATACTAAACATGTGCGATTATTTTTATATCAGCGCCATCTATTGATATGGTATACGTATTAGCAGTTCCTTTTGTTGCTGCTGCCTACAGCGCCAAAGTGTCAGCCGGCGGCACGCCTGCAGTCACGCGGCGTTGACGCGCGTCGCAACATGGTTGCGTGGGTGTAGATCGTTGAAGTGATAAACTATTCTTGTTTTCTTCCCTTTCTATATACTACTACTAGTGTTTCATCGTATCCGTTGTTTATCAACAACCAGGATCTAACTGCGGAATGTTTCAACTGAATGTGTTGTGATATATATGAAAGTGTTGTCTGTGTGAGTGTTTTGTTATTGCCGCGACCGACAGGGGCAGGATTTTGGCGGTGCATTGAAGGTCTAGGGTTGACATGAGGAAAATAAACGGTAGGTATCCGTATTAATATATCTACTCTTAAAACGCTGAACACAAAGCTGATGTTAACTATAGAATACGTAGAGACGTAAAAAACCGTTACACTCAAAGACCAAACTTAGAGCGCAGCGAATAAAACTGATATCATTTAAATTTATACGTTAGATAACCCTATGCAAAGTTATCTGGTCCACAGATATGGTAAATGACTATATAGATCTTATTTGAAATGAGTTTGTAATTCATATATCAAAATATTATTCAAGTTGTTCTTAAACTTCATAAGTAAATCCGTTTGCTACAAATCTACTACCGGTTGAAGAAGTTGATTATACTGAGAAGGTACCGCCAAGTTACTCAGTAGTTAATCTTTTATACATAATTATATGTACCACTGGATATTTTTATTCGAATAAATGTTGGAATTAAATAAAATACTGCTATTGTGTTTTCCGTTTTGCATGAAGTTCTGTAGCAACCTGTTCTGTAGCAAATTATGATGCAAAAATAATACTGTTCGTATAGAAATAACAAAAAAACTTGCATATATCTTGGATACAGTTGTGAGTATATGAAATCATTGACCGTAACAGAACCCATATAAATGGACGATAAACATAATCCGACAATATTCGATGGGCTGAGTCGAGGTATTTATGGTTTATTACAAAAAAATGGATATAATATATATCAATAAATGGTTTCTTTGTTTTTATTATATGTCGTGAACATGTCCATGGCGTCGAATCAATATTTTAGTGTTAGTCGCAGTAATAGCTACTATTACATTAAAATAAAAGAGACAAAGGTATGTTTGCATGTAAGTTATAGTCTTGTGTCATTATTAACAGCACAAGGTTAACGTGTATTCGACCGCAGAAATACGAGAAGTAGAAATGCAATAATACTACAGTTTTTATCCACGTATCCAGTGGATAACACCTGAGATTATCTCCCAATGATTTCCATGGTATTAAAACGCGTTGGGAGGTCGTTATTACCGGCGACAGACACGAAGATTTATTGTTTAATGATTGCAAGTGACACGGTACAACGCAGAACACCTATTTGTTTTAATAACATGCCCGAGTGAAGATACATACGAGACGCCATCTGATGCAAATCTTTGTTATTTCTGCCTAACAGATTCCGACGCAAATGTAGCATACATATATATCATAAACACCTAGCGAGTAGACCCGGCCTCGCACAGATAACTAATATAGATAAAGAATATTATGGCTAAATGTATTTATTATGTATTTATTATTGTGTAACTACATATCAAATCATAATTAACAGTTACGTTCTCTCGTTTTTAGAATGTTTGTTTTAAAATTTTAATTTGTATCTATGTCGTTTCCGTTCTTTATTGATTTTAGAAGTGTCCCGAACTTGTGCAGCGTTTTTTATGTTAATTCGTTTGAAGGTTAGGTACCTAGTTTTAATATTTGTAAATAACATGTGGCATTTTAATTTTCGACTTGTCATTTAATAATTTAAAACACTTTTTTTCACCAAGTATGTTATAATAATTTTTCATAAATTCTCTTTTCTAAATTTTGAATCCAAAAACAAAATTTAACTAATAATTTGTAATATTGACAAAAAAACACGTGGCATTTTTAATTACAATTCGTCATTTGTGATTACAATGGACTATTTGTATTCATTTTCGACACTTTTAATTTTTTAATCACAATTAAATTCATGAAATTCTTAACTTATCTTCTTTTTTCCATCCAAGTCTCGGAAACCTAAAGTTTTAGATTTGTATTAATATAAGCAATACTTTAAAATTAGTTTGCCTAAGAAGTTTTACACACTTTATTGTCTTGTTTCTGTCCATATCTTATATTATATATTAGTTGGTACTTGCACTTTCCAGTTTTAAGCACGCCCACAAACTGCAAAGAGTTTATGCAATAAAGTTTATAAATTAATTAATATATAAATATTATCGTATCAGCTTGATGCGTCGAAATATATTCGTGCGCGTTAATTATTTACGATAACCCTTAAGATATTCATTTAAATTAAATAGTATATACGATTATAATAATGTGCGTGAAATGCATAAGGTAACTACCGTATTTAAGTAGATAGGAATTGATACTGTATACGTCTGAAAACCTTTCTAATTACCGCATTGTATGTGATCATTTTTTTAAAAGATGTATTAAAGATAGACATTTGCCATAAGACAAATATCCCACCATGTGTTTTTTTGTTATAATTGTAACCAATTAGGCAGGCTACTTGATTTTTTTCGGACATGTCGAGCAATTACCGTTATATTACAAGTTTTATACATAAACCTCTTTAAGAATCATTATATATTGGTGATAACGGATGATTTTTTTAGTTTATCGTGAACAGACAAAAACAGATGCGGCGGAGGAATTTGTTTTATAATAAGGTAAGGATATGGCAATATTTAATCCCCATTCCATACAAGCTTATGAATTTTATAAATCCTGACTTAAAATACATTTTAGTATAATAATTTCGTGATATTTCAATTATATAATACAGTTGCTTAACTGTTGATGTTTCATTATGAGACGGCCAGGAATTTTACGACTTGAAAAGTCGATGGCATTCTTTAAAGTTCAATGGTCGGCTCTTAGTTAATATGCCTGCACGTAGCTGCAGAAAATCAAATAAACAGTCGCTTTCATCTCCGGTTTATCGGCGATGCACTTCGTAGCCTTGCACTTTACCGTGTGTTGAACACAACTGTTCATTCTCGCTAACATTACTCGGGCCACTGACGTTGTCGACTTGATTCATTATCGATCTGGCATTCCGATAAAAAATCCTACAAACTGTTGCCACTCGATGAAAGTTGAAAAATTAACGATTGCCTTCAGTCAGGACATATTCCATTAAAGTTTATACAGCTTATAAAACAGGTCAAATCGCCGGACTATACTGTATATAACTTAATGGAAGACGAAACTCATATATTAATGAAGTCTGTACGGAATGTAGTGTTGGGTATATTGTAAAAAATTACGGTTGGTTTAGATTTGCATTCAAAAGAGATTTTGAAGGCGTTTAGCTTTGGGATCACCATTTAAGATAAATATGAATTGTACTGGCTCATTGGTATAGCGGTTAGCATGTTCGACTACAGACATGAGGTCCTGGGTTCGAAATCCCGGTCGGACCAGTTCAAACATCAATATTGAGTTTTCTATTAAGATTTTCTCAATATTTACCCGAAGTTGAGATGTTGGCGGTGTGATCCAATTCCGTGCCTCGGAGAGCAAGTTAGGCCGCCTGTCCTGCGCCTGATCTCTCTCCAGTCGTGTCGGATTTCCGTCACATCAGACTACGAGAGTGAAGGAATAGAAAGCGCACTTGTGTACTATGCCAGACAATCGGCGGTGGAACATCGTGGTGGGTCAATACTCTAAACGCCCTCTCTCATATGAGTGAGGAAGGCCTGTGCCCCGCTGTGGGACGTTAATGGGCTGCTACTTACATTTTTTTAAGAAGTTTAACTATAAAATAAACTTGTAATGCCATATTTTACAGCGAAGAAAGTTCAGAAATCATTTGTCGGTTTGAACATACGCCTTTTTAGATTTGCTTCTACATAATTTTAAGAAATATGTCAAAAACATACTTTTACAAAAGGCATATTATAACGTTAATTGAGCGATGAAAATGTTTGGACTTGATTCCAGTTGCACACAGAAGCAAAATAATAGACATTGTAACATACAAAACTATCTTTAAAAGAGTAACCGCTGAGTTTCTTGCAGGTTTCTTCTCAGAGGATTCAACTTTCCGAACCTACTGGGATACAGAATATTTTGATTTAACTATACTTAAGTACGTCTATTGTTAAATACAGAGCGACATTTTACGGTGTCCGCATCTCCGGAAGTAATAATTTAATATCAGTTTAATTAATATTAATCCAGTGATAATTAATGAAATTGGTTGTCGTAACTGCTGCATATAGCTTAAATGGCTGAAACTATTTGCTGATCATTAAACGATAATAAGGTAAACTCGAAATAGTTTTTCTTTATTGACATTAAAAACAGACAATATTTGAATATTACTCTTTCGTTTCAATTATTGATAAATACATACTTTATAAATCTCACAGAAGTTATATAGATATTGGTGGTCTACAAATAAGTAATTATCATCTTAATAACACTCCAATGCTGGGGACAGGCATCCTCATTCATAGGATAGAGCAGTGTTTCCCAGCCTTTATTATTATATAAAGTCATGTCATTTAAATTTAATGGTATTTAATTTCGTTTCATTTCTGTATTATATTCTATTTGTCACCAACATAAGTTGTTTGTATTCCAATAATTTGGGCCGAATGTTGCCTTGAATAAAAATGTATTATTATTATTATTTATTAGGCCATGCCCTTAACAATCATAAAAGTTTTAGGCCTCCCATAGATAAATTAGAAACTTTAAAATTTGTTTTATGCTTTTAAGAAATAGAAATGATAAGTTTTAGGAATAAATTGTTATCGAAACAAGGAAACAATATATGTAGCTTTGTACAATATATTGCTTCAGATTTTTACGCAGGTTACCTAATGATGGTTTTACTTCCTATAGAAATAAATCAAATCATATCAAATTAAAATATCTTTATTCAAGTAGGCATATTACAGCACTTTTGAATCGTCAAATATATATTTTTTTTCTTTTCTTTTCCACACTCTAATTCTAATGTACGTCTGATGATGATACTCCAGAACGACTTAAAATCTAAAGTTACGAGGGTTCCTTCGCGCCCTGATCCGAGAAGAGCCCACAACAAACTCAGTCGGGTATTTTGTTTTTTTGTTATCATTATCATTACAATATCATATTAGTTTAATATATTTCAATTCAAATAAGAGCAGTTCGTTCACTCCCACGCGTTTCTATCGTCTAAGTACTCTTGCAACCTATAATACGATTTTTCTATCAACTTTCTTTTAACAAAGACTTTGAATTTATTAATTGACATCTTTAGAACGTCTTGTGGGAGTTTATTATAGAAACGTATACAGTTACCCTTAAATGAGTTGTTAATTTTATGCAGCCTACTAGAATTTACAACAAGTTTGTTTTTGTTTCGTAAGTTATATGATATACATTCACTCTTTTTATTAAAAGAGTCAATGTTTTTGTGTACGTACAATAAGTTTTCTAATATGTATACGCAGTGAACTGTCATTAGGTTAACTGCCTTGAATTTGTTTCTTAGCGACTCTCTTGGACCCATATTGTAAATCGCACGAACGGCCCTTTTCTGCAGCACAAATATTGCATCTATATCAGCAGCATTACCCCAAAGTAGAATACCGTATGACATAATGCTGTGTAATAGTTAATATCCTTTGGGTTATCAAAAGTTTTCAAAACGATAATGATATCAAACAATCGTACGTGGAATATACTAATTTTTTATAATACCTCTATTGATTTTACCAGTGGTTAGAAACACTTCAATATTGACAATGAGCGGTAGTTTAGATGCTGGTACGTGCCCAGGGATGCGATGAGAAACTCTACGTGACTCCCAGTTCATTGCTCCAGTTTTTTGCCACTTGATCTCTTGAAAAAGTTTCTGGACCTTGGCGCGGATATAGATGTCTATAAGAAGGATATATTGCCTCCGCAAAAAACACTTAATATGCATCAAATCTCGTTGGCCTTTATAAACATGGTAATACAGGTTGTAGACGAGGAAGCTTGTAGTAAATATTTTAATTTTATATGCACGTTATGCATTAAAAATTTTGTTATCTCTATTACTATATGCATATCATAAAAGCGATAAGAAATATGAATATACACTGGGAGTCGATTATTACAGCGTTGTTATTATTTTAATGAATATATGATATGCTTAATTTTATGATATTTTTCGTACAGTACCATTATAAATATAACTTTTAGGTTAGAAATGCGGATTTTATATAGAATTTGATAAATTTCATGTTAATGTATTCAATATAGCAGTTGATCTTCATTATCGCAAATTGTTTCAAATGTACTAAATAAAAGTTCCTTAATTTTTGGTTGTTATCAATGTTTCCACTCCGTTTTACGATGTTAATTGGCCGGTTTGTAAATACAATATTTTTACCAATCCTCAAATCAAAAATATTGTATAACTTTTTTATGATCTAGTTAAACGTTTGGGTTATCCATTTGAAGTTTTTTCCAGGAAAAGTTACGAATGCTACATGTAAGATAATTAGTACACAATTCAAATAATTTGTAATATATTTTTACATCACAAACTACTAATTTTCATCTTTAATGTAAATCAGGTAAGTCTATACATATTGTTCGCTCGTTTGCTCTTAGGGCGTTGTGATATATTCAGGTCTCATTTAAATATTTCCAAGGGTGATAAGGGGAAGGGATGTGAACCGGTTAATCAAGTAACGTGATCCATTTATCTGAAGCACTCTTGATACGCTGTCTCTGAGCTTTACAGTATTGGTGGCTGTTTTGGGGTTGAGATTATATATAGAGATATCAAATAATTGTCTTTATATTAAACAATTTAGGTTAATATACTGTTGGCTAGCTAACCGGCACAACATGTGATTCGCATGAGAGAAAACAAATTTTATTATCATTAAAAGGTTATAGTGGGTCATCCTTTAAATATAGAAATATACCATCGCATACTTTTTTGGAAATGTTTAAAAGTACGCAACGAAAGTTCTCAAAAGGAATACAATCCTTGGATATTGCAATTTATATTATTGATTCTCTGTTCATATTGGTCATAACGTAATATTATGTAGCATTCGTTGATGTATGGCAGCGGTCGGGGAACTTTTAAATTTTTACCCCAAAATATTTTTGTGTAAGTTGATATTATCCCATGGCAAAGAGCAAAAAAGAAACAAAATCGCTTCTTTTTAGTATTTTTCATATTATAGCCTCATGATAATTTTGAAAAGAAAACAATAACTAGAAATTTGATTTAAACATCATTTATTCAATTTATCAATAAACCGGGTAAAACTCACAAAAGTTTCATTTTTACTCCCAAAACATTTCATTTTACCCCATTTGGGGTAATTTACCGCGGTTCCCCGACCGCTGGCTCTAACATTAAAATAATTGTTCATTTCAAACTCTAGTTCCTGAGATTCATGCTTCCAGCTACACTGAATAGAAACTAGCTTTTTCTAGAAACGTTATTTGAATTGAACACGAAATTTATATTAAAATTTATCTTTAATAAATATGAGAAATTCTTTATTTGTGCAGTTTTCCACTAAAATTTAGTAGAACCACTTTTAATTTCTCCGCTATAATATGTTTCAATCCAATTTCAATTATTTGGTCTAATCTTATTGAACATTTGAAATATATACACGTAGTTGCTGACGTAAAAGAAATCATGTTATAGAAGTAACATAAAGGTTGGATCCTTACTATTAAATATATTAAAATAATCCATTTCATTGAAAGAATAATCATTAATAATAATTTCTTCCTATGTATATTTTAGAATAATAATCCTTGGATTTTGTGATTCTATTGTGCATAAAAAGACGCTAGCATAAATAGTTTTAACAAAAATACGAGGTCAAGAATATAGAAATAATGCCACGATTACTTTTGAAACAAGCTGTCATACTGTTTTATGAATATATTAACACAATGATACTGCTATTAGGAATTAATTTAAAATTTAACACTTAAAGATTATGAACATAATGTGTTGCGTTCATCGGCCCAGGAAATGACGTAAGACCACGTTTCCTGCCTGCTTGACCTTCACCTAAAGCCATGTTTGCTAACATTAGATATTTTTCTGTTTAAATGTATGTTTCCTATAGGTAACAATAACTCACGTAAATGTAAAAAATATGTGTCGCCTATTTTTTGATCTATAACAAGACTTTCTACTACAAACTTTATTGTAACTTAACTTGATAGCTTTTCATGATTTTATTTACTAGACAACTATCATTCCACTAAACGCCTCTACAAACCCTTTTGAGTCATTTATAAGAGTTTGTAACTTTAAACAGATATTTTATTCTAAAGAAATAATTAATTTGATCGCATCTAATAATTTTTTATCACTAATTTTAAGCTAAGTTCAAGTAGCCGCGATCGGTCTGCTTTTTTTTTATAAATTTTCAGTTAAACTAAACAATAGATCATGTGTATTGGTATGTGCCTGGAAGGGGTCGCTAAAATAGGCTTTCGTTAATAAATAGCGCTTGACTGTCATCTCACCTGATGGTAAGTGATGATACAGTCTAAGATGGAAGCGCACTAATCTGCTAAGAAACGATATATCCCTTACGGTTACTACACAGCATCGTACCGGAACACAAATCTCTTTGTTTGGCGGTACGTCTTTGCTGGTAAGGTGGTGAGTAGTCACGGCCGAAGCCTCCCACCAGTCCAGATTCAAATAAATTATAAAATACAATTTTCGAAATTCGTTCTACCGGGGATTGAACCCGGGACCGCTGGTAGCAAGGCGAGTACTCACACCACTGCATCAGAGAGGCTGTCAGAAGTTCCGCCGCCAGAGTTTCAATCTGTGGGCTTCATCTAACGCCAAAAGATGCGTCGTTAAATTAATTCAGAAGGCCATTACATACATATTATATGAGTACGACGCAAACTAACTGCATCAATTGATGAAGCTTTTTGAATTTAAAAAGTTGTGTTTATGTGAGTTATTCCAATAAAGGGATCTATCATGAGTCCTTGCCTTACAGACGTAAAGTTTTTTTCTCACATAGCTGATTGTTGTTGATTCTTGAGGATCGACAGTCGGCCAAATCAACTGTTTTGGGTACATGAGTTTTAGACCACGAATAATTAATACCAATTACTATAATAGTATGACGAAAATGTTACAATAACGTTCATTTGAATTATTTTTTTGTAACTCGTAAAGTAAAGATACTAAGGAAATTTAAAGAAAGTCATAATGCTTGATTGTATAGAAATTGCGGGAACTTTGGTGCTGATCTTTGACCTGTATTGACACTGACAGCATCATATGAATAATTTGCCTACTTACAACAAATTTCAGAGCTAGACTTTGTGTAGGTTAAAATTACCATGACATACAACAATGTAATTTTAAACATCTAAGTTACTGTGGTATAATTTCAGTGAATTATATTGTACTTAAAAGATATCTAAAATTTCTAAATTGACTTCTAGTACAATATCTTAAAATAGGTACAAGAAAATGGATTTATGTCAGTACATATTTCTAATATAGATAAATATCTGAAAAAAAAAAACAATTATGCAATGTTTTGATACCTTGTACTCTTGAGCCTGATTCAGATACTGCTTAAACTTAGTGTTTTTATTTCATTTCGTATTATTTTCTTTATAAATACATATAGTATAATAGACAACTTTGAATATATTAGTAATACAATGAAAGTATTGGGAAATTGGTTTTGATTATAAACTAGCTAGGTCCCAGCTTGTTAAAAGATAATTCACAGAAACTACATGAAAGAGAAACAGATGCAAACTTTCTACTATTAAGAAGCGTTATTTTGCAAACGGTCACTTACCAACAACTATTTATTCCTGTCTATGTGTAAAAAAACCTATAAAAAAATATATGTAGGTATTTGTAAGTAATAAAATCTCAGTGAATGCTTGTTTCTTAGAAAATAATTCAGTTTATTAATCAGATGAGAATGTTAGATTATTAATATTACTGAAAACCCTTCATAAAAAGGAAAAGTCATAAAATTATTTGAAGGATTACTTAGACGGAAACAAAGCGTAGGAGTGAACTGCTTTAACCTCAATAAAAGTAATTATATTGTAATTATGATAATAACAAGAAAAAGTTTTCTGAGCTTGTTGTGAGTTCTTCTCAGGTTAGGGCTTGAAGGAGCACTCGGAAGCTTAAATTTTAAGTCGTCTTTAATGACATCATCACCTATACATTGGAAATACAATAATATGAGGAAAAAACTACATTTGACGATGCAAAGTAACTCCTAAAACCCGTGTTTGACGTTTTAACCAAGTATCAGTTACAAACAGCAATATTAAATCTACGTCCATCGTTGCATAAGTATAACCCTCTATCCAATTATGAATCCAATTCCACACTTTTCAAAGTAGTCATGTTCGACAAATAAATAAGCATTCTCTGTGATTTAACTCGGGTCGTGAGTCACGAGGTTGTCGAAATAGTGGAAAGCCATCTTGCTACCGTGTAACAATACTGTGTTTTGTACAACAATGTGGAGGAAATCCTGCCTATCAGGTTAGCCTTTCAATGAATCGAAGTATATTGTGCACGTTTACAATTAATTTGTATTTTAAAATTGCTACTTTTAGTTCACACACTATGTACAAATCTTGTTTTAATTTTCAGACATTAATAAAGCACTTTTTTTTTTTTAATTCGTCCACACAAAGTGATGTGTCATTAACATCTTTATGCCCAATCTCACAAACATTCCCTAAAGCATCACATCACTTTGCTAAAAAAAACTTTAACTGCCCCCTAAATGTACTAAGGGGACACAAAGTTTAGTAGGGGGTTGGTGAAATCGGGTATAAGAGTCGTAATTTGTAGTTTGTGAAATATATTAGAAACAAGAA
Source organism: Elymnias hypermnestra (assembly GCA_015832385.1). Classification (NCBI taxonomy): domain Eukaryota; kingdom Metazoa; phylum Arthropoda; class Insecta; order Lepidoptera; family Nymphalidae; genus Elymnias; species Elymnias hypermnestra. The sequence continues at coordinate 637,548 of JACTOM010000060.1, read as the reverse complement.
AAGCACAATATTGTTAAGAGTTTTTTAAATTCATTAATTGAATTTATTTAGCGTAAAATTATACAGCACGCTCTATTGAAAAGTAAGATAAAAGGATCAAAGGTTTCCTTCTAATGTAATGAGTTTAAGATGATCATCTTAAACTTGGCTTTTATTTTGTATATTACTTGTTTAGAATTGTTCTCTTAATATGTGTTTTTGACACGCATATTTGCGCTAATACAGTAATCACTATATATTGCTTTAGAGAAGAGTGAGTAAAAGTTATCTTTCAATCAAAAGGAGCCCTGTGCCCAGCTATGACACTTAATTTTCTATTTACTGCCCTTTTAAAGTTGTAGATATTAAGCTAAGAAGAAACTGATAATTATATTCTTTTACTTTTGTTATACTAAGGATCATTACTGTAAATTCCGCAATACGTAACTCGACTTCGTTACGGTACTATGCAACATAAGTGACGTAACGGCCATTGACAGTGGGGACGTACTTTGATCGATAACTCCGTGTAAAGCATTGTTCATATGAGCCCACACAGAGCGGTTCAAGATCACGATCGGTCTTTAAACTTGAAGTAGCTCGAACTGTTATACAAGTCAATATTTAGACGGAATATTTTCGGATTATTTGTTTAGAATTACCTCTATAGCAAAAAACTAACGACAACCACATTTGTATTCTGTTATAAAAAGAAAGAAAACTTTATTCAGAGCCGTGTTTTACAAATACACTTAAATAATATATATATATATGTCGGAGTGCAAGAGTCTGTGGAACGCTGGCGCCATCTTTGTGTCGGCGTGGGGGCAGAGTCAATAAGTGGCAGTCCGGCCCGTCTCTCGGCAGTTCTCGAGCGGCGGTCGGCCGTCGCGTTGTCGCGTTCCTAGCTATTAGTGTTAATGAGTTTGTGTAAATTGATATCGGAAACCTTAAGTGATTGAACATTATAATCCGAGTTAATTAATAAAGTGTTTGATAGCACCAACATTACCTACGAACGCCTACAGAACAAGAAATTAAATAATGGATCCAATTAATAATGATGTCGGCGGAGAACCCTACACCCCTGTGCTTTATGCTTCTCCGTTTTCTCTCTTATTCTCCGACACATATATATATATATATATATATATATATATATATATGCTGACACCGACTCCAAATATAAGAATACGAAGAACTCTTATATACCTATATCTTGCACAAATTTTCAGTCTTAAAATTAAAACTGCTTACGTACAAAGTACACATGTCGGAAGTGAAATGAGTGAGTGAATTCTTTGGCAAAGTAATTTTTACCTCTTGTTTATATTTATACAAATCTAAAATTTAGATTTCCGTGACTTAGAGGGAGAGAAAGAGGAAGATAATGTTAAGAATTTAATTGTCATTAAAATATTAAGCGTTGAGAGTTAGTACAAATAATTTGTTAAAATGTCAAATGACGAATTTGAAATAAAAGTACCACGTGTTTTTTTTTCTCAATATTAGAAATGTTAATTAAATTTTGTTACTGAATTTAAAATTTTGAAAAGAGAATTTATGTAATATTTATATTTTATATAAAATATATTAAATTGTTAAATGACGAGTGGAAAATTAAAATGCCATATGGTATTTGTTAATATAAAAACTACCTAACCTTCAAACGGTAACTTAATTGGTATAAAAAACACTGCACTTCTTCGTGACGCTAATCACGCGTTGCATCCGTAAAAAAATTACCCCCGTGCGCCTAAAGAAGTTTCACTTCAAAATGGAATAAATTAGTTCTTATAAACAATTATAACTTATATATACTTATTTGTAATAATTTTGTATTGTTTGTATAATATTTAGGTATGAGCATCGAAATATTTAACATATACATTGTCAAATATTTAGACAATTTTTTTTCTATCATCTGTCATTTAAATTTGTAAACTAATGAATAATAGCAATGAATTAAATATAAATAATCTTCAATGTCTATTTAAGCATTTCTGTTTTATTAACAATAAGTTTATGTTAGATTTCGTGAAAACCATATTATGTGAGAATTATTTATGCCTGATTTAATGAGGTACTCAATCTTTGCGTTCATGTAACAAGAAAATACGCAAATATTAAAATAATAAGCCTAAAAACCTCTTTTAAAAGGATAGGTACGCAGTTTTTTTTTGCCATTCCAATTCTTGAAGGGTGTCAAATCAGGTCAAGTGTGATTCGGGACGCACAAGGGCCTTCGCAACTTTTCCCTACATTAGAAGTATCATTCAGATTTTTTTCTAAGAAACCGTCGAGATTTTGTGTAAACATGGATTATTCAGGCCAAAAATCTACTCTGAAATTATAATCGAATAATATTAATCTTATTTAATAATGTTCCAAGGGTTCGATGCCTGAATTAAATTAATTTTATTGTAATTTCCTTAATTGTTAGCTTACGAATTTTATAAAAAAAATTTCAACCGTTGTTATGTTGTACTGTAAGATTCATTAACAACAATTTATTAGAAATATCTTTTCGTTGTAAGGAATAATGAATCGTAAACGATACGATGAGCGTTGATGGCTTTATTATGACAGTCTTATTATAACTAATAATGTGATAAAAACTATATATTTTGATTTATAGTAATTGATTAAGTAAATGTTTTGGTGTGTTAAGATATAGAATAACAATTACCTTAAGTTACGAGTCGTAAAGCCATGAAAGCCCACTGACTAAACGCAATTTCTGCTAGTCACGCAATCAAATCTTTCCCGTTTAATTGATATTTAAAATATTTGATATTCCCATAAATATATATACTTTCAACTGTAAAACTTTGGAGATATATAATCTTGAAAAATATCTATAAAATATTGTAATGAACTTCTTATACAGTGTTCATATTTTCTTAAAACATGTTAGTGAAAATTATATCTATATTTAACCTTCTAATACGCTTTATTCCATACCCCGCAGTTTAATACAGATTACCGAACTCTATATAAAATATTTTTTACATACATACATACATAGCATCACGCCTCATTCCCATAGGGGTAGGTAGAGACAACATCCTTCCTCTTGCCACGATCCTTGCATATCTCCTTCACTTCTTTCATTTTCATGAAACCTTTCATAGAGGTTCGTCGGTTTAAAGTACTCTTGACTTGGCCCTTATTTAAAATGTCCTGGATTTGATTCAGGAACGTTCGCCTTGGTCTTCCCCTTCCAACTTTCGCATTCACTCTTGACTCATAAATCCTTTTTGTCAGTCTCCTCTCATTCATTCTCTCCCCATGCCCAAACCATCTAAACATACCTTTCTCAATTTTATTCACTACATCTTCTTTTATACCACAACGTTCTCTTATCACACTATATTTTTTTTTCTCTTGTCAATATAGGCATATAGATTAAGTTATCCTAAGGCTCCTATTAGAAAACATTTATCAAAATGGCATCGTAAATTATAATTTATTATTTTGTACGCATGTTTATTACGTTGCTAGTACATTAATAGATAATAGCCCTTAAATACATGGTTATAAGGACATTAAATGCTAATGATTTGCAATTTATGACAGCAGAATGACCCTGGCAGATCGACAAAGGCTCGGTATTGTTCGTGAGTCACGACTCGAAAGTGACAACTTTCAAGGATAATCGTCGATAAAAGTGTTGGCTAGGTACAAAAATTTTCGTAAATTTGTTATTTCCCGAGCTTGCTAGCGCAATGGTGCGAGTAGCAATTCGCTAGCAAAGGTGCCGGGTTCGTTTCCCCAGTCTACCAGTAAAGACGTGTCTTACAAGTAAGAGTGTGTGTTCCGTTACGACGCCGTGTAGCAACTGTAAAGGGCAAATTACTTCTTACCGGCTTAGTACGACTTCATCATAGACTATATCATCACTTACTATCAGCTTAGATTACAATCACTGATGGTTTCCGAAAAAAGGTCAGAAATGGGTAATAGCTGCGCCTTTGACTTTCGGGCCTTCTTCGTCAACGAGAGGAGGTCTCCATTGAACGAATATTGACAAAGGGTTTTAACATTCAAAAAGATCTTACTCTTTTGAATCTGCTGTCTGCTGCCGCACTGCTGTTTAAAAAGGTTTATAAACTTAAGTAAACATTTTTTAACAAAGAATTGAAGACAGCGTTAAAATATGTTTTCATGTTAAGTAATGTTTGTAATCATTTTCAAACAAAATTGTTAGTTAAAGTATTGTAACAAATAAAACCATTTATAATGATTAGTGTGTACATTACATGCATGCATGCAGGCGACAGCAGGGTATGCGGAAAGTGTGGTGGAATGTAAACCCAAACTGCGAGCCGATACCATGTATTCCAATGTTATAAATGTTTGTAAACATTTCTATTAGTGTAGGAACACTCAAATAATCTAAAAATTTCTAACATTTGAAAATGATTGTAAACATTTGTATACAGCCGTGTGGCAGAACGATAAGGACGACATTGTTTCAACTTTTTTACTTAACTAATAACATATTAAGAAATGGTACGTACATCATTGGCTATAGTAAATCTTTATCAACTGATTTCATTAGCACAACATTTAAATCTAACTTCAAAATGTTACTACATATTGTATTACAGCTTTCTTAGCATTTATTATTGTATTACGTTTTACATTTTTAATACGTTAAAGGGTCAATAGAGATTATTATTAAAATGAATCAAGTAAGTGAGTACTACTATATACTACTTATAATATGAGATAAAACACGTAAGATATTACTCTATACTAAAAGCAGCTTTAAAAAAGACGTCATAAATGTAAAATAGAAGGTTTAAAGTGATTTGTTTACTTCAGCGTCCTCTTCAATGTTATCCTCATATTGGACAACGGTAATTGGTGTCAATTTTGACGCTTCCAGTTAGTCCTCTCGTTATGTATTTCCAAGATTTTGATATGCAGCGAACGCTTTCCTTTCAGTACCTGGTTTCCGCTATTTCTTACTAACATGACCTATTTGTGGAATATTTGACCGTTTCTATATTTTAATCTGGCTGTGTCCGGTAGTTGACATCAGTATAGTTAGCTAGACTATTTTGACAAACACCACCACCTACATTTATATTCATAGATAATACAAATCACTAAATAAAGTTATTTAAAACAGCAACTAAAAGGTGAGAAACAGACAAATATTCTATATACAAGTATATAATAACGTACGTGTGTGTGTTTTTGAGAGGCGGACAAATGTATATATTTCCTGTATATAAATAAATTGTGTGCATTTATTTCATTTAATGAATTACTAAGTAATCTAAACTATGCATGTTTTGTTACGTTTTGACACAAAAACTACTGGACCGATTTAAAAAATTTTTTCAAGATAAGCTGCTTTTTCACTGAGCTACATAGGCTATATTACTTTCTTATATAAAAGAGGGATCGATAAGAAAAATGCATTACTGTAACCCAAGGTGTGAAAAAAAAAAATTGTTACCGCGTGCGTTGCGAATACTATTGAAGATAAACCATAAAAATGTTCTACAATATTATAGAACGTATTATTATCTATAAAAAGACAACGGTACCATATGTCCAACTACTGTAGTTATGCCACTATACGACTTTTTTACATTTTAAAGTTGATAAAAGTGCCGACAATAAAGAATATTTAGTTAGTAGCAGCCCATTAACATCCCACTGCTGTGTACAGGCCTCCTCACTCATGAGAGAGGGCTTTTAGAGCATAGACCCTCCACGCTATTCCACTGCGGATTGGCAGGCATAGTACACAAGTGTACTCACTATTCCTTCACTCTCATAGTCTAACGTGACGGCAATTCGACACGACCGGAGAGAGGTCAGGCGCAGGACCGACGGCTTAACGTGCTGTCTGAGGCACGGGGGTGTATCACACCGCCAAATTTTTCACAACCTCGGGCAAATATTGAGAAAATCTTAATAGAAAACCCAATATCGATTTTAAATTGGCCCGACTCGGGACTCGAACCCAGGACCTGGTGTCTGTAGTTGAACATGCTAACCACTTGACCAATGAGGCAATCTGTTGTGCCGACAATAATCAAACGATTCATACCTCTGTTTTAATTCTTATCCTATTAAATGATATTTTATTAAAGACCGTTTCAATACACGTAAAATACTTTTTAAATTATTAAAATCGGACATTCCATTCTATCATATGTCATGGCATATATATTACGAAAACTACTGTAGCGAATATATAATGATTACCATCGTAAGCAGAGATGTAGTTTTCGCTATTTCTGATTTACCGAAAAGTACATTGAATGAATAAAAAATAATGTCGATCAATTCACCTACACGCCCTCGTTAAAAACGTACACGAGCTTTAATGGTATTTTTTATTGTAATAAAATGGCATTCATTAGTTGAAGGTTGGATTCATTTATTCCATGATATTGCTTCAGTAAATTCTCCAATATGCTATATTTCTCAATATACTGATTTGATATATGAAAACTCAGTATATTTAAAAAAATAGTTGAAATGGAATAGTCTTTATTCTATTTTAAACACTACATTATACCATACAATAAAATAATATGCGGTATCTATGAATCTATTTTAAACTCCCACAAGACGTTTTAGAGATGTCAATTAATAAATTCAAAGTCTTTGTTAAAAGAAAGTTGATAAAAAAGTCGTATTATAAGTTGCAAGAGTACTTAGACTATAGAAACGCGTGGGAGTGAACGAACTGCTCTAATTTGAATTGAAATATATTAAACTAATATGATATTGTAATGATGATGATAACAAAAAAAAAAATACAAAATACCCGACTGAGTTTGTTGTAGGCTCTTCTCGGATCAGGGCGCGAAGGAACCCGTAACTTTAGATTTTAAGTCGTTCTGGAATATCATTATCAGACGTACATTACAATTAGAGTGTGGAAAAGAAAAATAAATAATTGTTTGACGATTAATTAAACATATTGAAAATTGAATAAAGATATTTCGATTTGATTTGATATGACGTATTGGAACCAATTGTATACGTAAATGTATTCCAACCTGATGAATATTTTATCATCGAATTTTAATAACATAGAAAGATGTGGATGTTTTTTCGAAAAAGTTCTGAATTATAATAAGTCTTAAAAATGTATTACGCCAAAGCGTTGTTTGTCCAAGAATGTGACTTATAAAACTTTCGCAATCACGGCCTTTGAGAAGCGTGCAAATAGGACTACGAAAATAAATTCCATTTAAATTCTATAATTTGAATATATAAGTAAGTTTATGAACTGTCAAAAGGGACCTAATATTAAAAAGTTTAAGACCCATTTTCCCCCGGATGGTCGGTGAAAATCTGTAAAGTACTTAATGTTTTCAATTCTCTATAATCGGTTTAGAATTTTCAGAGTTTCAGGCCAGTAATTGGATTGGAAGTTGATCGTCCCGGGGTGGGTTTTTTTTCTGAACTTTACGGAGGCTTTGCGAATCGAATGGTTTAATCAATATAACGTGTACCCCTTTTGTTTACTCTTCCAGCCATGTGGCCAATTTAATTTTTTATCTTTTAATAAAAACGATAAAAGTCTTGTACAGCTATTGACTTGTTATTGTTAGAGTTAGGCTCTGCTTCTCCTATTCTTCTAATATAAATGTCATGTATTGGACTGACTATTGTTATTTTTTCTTAAACTTTATTGTTTCCTCTCAACTTTGTATTTCAGAACGTACAGATATTTACACAATTACTTAAGATACTTATACACTAAGAGGATTTTAATTTTACGATAAAAACGTTATATGTTAATAGCATTACAAATTACTTTTCCAATGTATAATATTTCTATGTAATTTCATCAGACGGTGAGTGAGCATAATTCGAAAACTGATGTGTGTTTGTCTGTTAGGAGGTAAATAATAAAGTAAACCTGAAGAGCCTTTAAAGGCGTCTTTTGTTGGTAGATCTTTAACTATCTATTAGAAAATAATTTCTATCTACCACACCTAGAAAAATAACTTATCCCTAAATATTGCCTATAAGAACATACGGATACTTACATTCACCAATAATGCTATTAAGTCAACAGAATTCAATTTCAAATTAATATTTCAATAATGCAGTTACCTATAGAAATAAATGTATACCTATAGAAATAAAATGTTATTTTATCAATTTGTTTTGTACATTTAATAGCACATAAGGTAAGTAACTTGTTTACAATAATTGAATAAATTAAATTAATAAACAAATTAGAGACAAATTGGGCAAACATTAATTAACTAACGTAATTAATTTTGCTAAAGTTCTGATATACGTTTTAATGAAATCCGGCTGAGTTTGTGCAGGTAGTTGAATTTAAATTACGCGTTTATGTAAACTACGAGCTGCAATGAACCTTTTGTGTTTCAGCGTGTCTTATAAACTCATTAAATTTCACTAAAGAGTTGGTTAAGTTCGCTTTAACCATGGCGTTTTCTTTAGTGGAGTGTTAGGTCTCGTGGCGTAAGTTTCAAGCGTAGTCGGAGTGGAAAGTTTTACAAAAAATTGATAACGACGCTATAAAACTAGACGCCAATTTTGACGGACTCGCTGGCACCTTGGTGCTCGCTCAGGTAGCAGAGGTCCTAGATTCAATTCCCGTTGAATTTAGGAAGTTGAATTGTATAATTTGTCTGATGGGAAGCTTCTGCGGTCTCTTGTTACGATCCTGTCAGCAAAGACGTGCCGCCAAGCAAAGAAATGGCGCTCCGGTGCCATGCTATACAAAAACCAAAAGGCAAGTTACCAGGTTAGCGCGCTTCCAGCTGAGACTAGATTGTCACTTACCTGCTAGGTAGATTACAGTCAAGACCTAACCTGTCAAAAATGCGCATGTACTTAATACATATATGTCTCATAATTCGTAATAACAGTTGGAATACCGATAGACTTCGCATGAATACGTGACACATTCCTTTTTAAATTGGATAAGATCTTACACCAAAAAATCATAGAATACTGAATCTTGGACCACTATTTACTTAACTTGTTTTGTGTCTACTTTCAACTTCAACTCAACATACAATGTATGATGAGAGGGTTTTTGAGATACGTATATATCTGCACGAACCCAGTTTGAGATATTTTGAGGAACAGTAAAACAATTATAGAAGCAATCGTCATTAAAATAGTCCATACGAATTAATGTTGAGGTAGCTATGGGATTGAAGTAAAAGCTTACAAGGAAATTAATAAAATCTTAACATTTTCTAATCGCCTGTATGTTTGTTGCGACTCTGCAAAATTTCTACGGAAAAAGTAATTTAAGCAATACAAGCGCTCGCTGTATAATTACTACAAATCGCTATAATATAAGTAATTTATCTGTCTGATATCCTTATGTAAAATATCGATTTTATAGTTCTATGCAGTGGTCATCCAAATATGTTTGATGGCTTAATGTTTAGAGTCGTGAAATTTTAAATTTCTGTCCACTAAGCTTACAGCTCCCTCTTCTTTTAATGGGAAGGCATACAAAAGCGGTGGTATGTTAATAGGCTGCATATTACAGATTTATTTACATAAATCAATATCATGATTATTTAATGACAATATGTCAAGCCTGTCCTGTTTGCTTGCGAGCAATGAAAAGTTTTACATAAACATTCTCATCGAATAAGCCTCGGTCAATGATCCGCTTTTGAAACGAACTGCCTGAACGTATTAAGTAAAGAGAAATCGTAATTAAATTCAGTTTGTTTAATCGCAGTATTTTCATTTGAATTGATATGATTTCGCTGGAATGCTAGTACTCTGCACTGATTTTTATACAATTACGCTGCAGTATATTTTATATTCAAATTAAAATCTGTTGAAAAACATGAAACTGATTACATAGAAACAAACATTTTACGTGAGCTTTCAATAGTGAATTAATTAAAAAACGTATTTGAACTTGAGTATTCAAAGAATTATTTTATTAACAATTGAAAATATAGACTACAGTTTATTCGCGTTAAGAATGCAGTGAATCATCATTCAATCGGTTACTGTGAACTTGACCTTGTAATTTGATCGGTTATGGGGCGGGGCTAAAATGATAAGTCACCGCATTCTTAACGCGAATAAACTGTAGATATATAGGGAGAGTGTGATCTGTTTTACCAAAATAACAGGAGTTCGCGCCAACAATATCTAGTTTACGTCTTTTATAAACCTCTAAGTAATTAGGTAAAAGTATATAAAGGAAATAATTACATATTTGCATAACGTGAAGTAGTTAATTAAACACGGTATTTCCGGAGTCATAAATGTTTAATTAAGTTCGTTTAAGCTTTATATACTTAACAATAATAATGTTTTTTGTCGAAATTTAAATATAATGACTGCTTTATAATCTAATTTAGTCAACAAATAATTACTTTGTACTCGAAACAGAAGCTAATGTAGATATCGATATTTGAAGATATACACGTAGTAACCACAAATTACAAACCCTAAAGTTCAAATTACAAACCCTTAAGTGCAATTGTTTTTAAATCCCTTCTATCAACTTCTTAGCATTCTAGCCTTTTCTCGTAAATAAAATAGTTTTTTTAGTCATCTACTAAAGAACAACTGCATTTTTTAACTAGTAGTGGATGACACAAGATTTTTCTATTTGTGTAAATAGTAATTCAATATTTAAGTGTAAATTAATCAATAACCAATTTTATTCCTCTATTGAAAGCATATTAATGGTTTAAAAGTTTCTTTCTATGTAATAATTGTAAGAAGCTCGTGCTAGATATCGTGTAGAAATTGACTCATGTAAATGTATGACAAAATTTATGACGTCGTAATAATAGACTATAAGTAACATTTGAAGAGACATTGTCTATTATATACATTTGTCTGCAATACCTGGTTAAACATTTGTTCAACAAATTCCACCAAATGGTGGCTTGTCGAATTCTAAATTGTACAAAAAAAATTCTAGTTTGCACTTTGTTGTAGTTTACGAGAGAAAATATTAGCTAGAAGTCATAGTGCTACAACCTGACGAAGTCAAGAGAGAGGTATAATGTATGTAAGGGTGAGGCAATAAGCGCCTTCCTTCTTGACCGGACTAAATAACCGCTGGCAATCTACTAGGGTTGGCCACCTGTGTATTGTATTCGATTATTTTACCGTACATTAGTTTGGAAAATAAAAAAGTGCGACTCTGGATGCCCGACAGAAGTGATAACATTTTTTATTCTTCATTTATTTTTGGCTCACCAACACATTTTACTATAAATCTTTTTTTATAAAGAGAAAGCTACTTAAAGGTAATTTGACAATTAATAAATTTATGACTAAAATTTGTACATCTTAAATAATAAAATGTATTTTCTAATCTTACAGCTAACTTATATCTATTATTAATAAAAGAAACTACATGTTATTTAGGGCTCTAAAGCGTATAAGTATCACTGTCCAAAGAGGTAACGCTGCCAGCCTTATGGGCACCTATCCATTTGCTTCTGATGGCGCATTTTAATTACTTTTATTTTTTCTGTATTAATGTTAAGGTTCGATATAATGTTATCATGGGTAATTGTATATAAAATTTTATTAATAAGTATCTTTGGCTCTAACCATCGATTTTAAAAAAGTAGGCTAAGTATTATTACATATATCAAAATTTCTACATTTATTATATAAATTACATAGTCTAGGCACCGGAAAATTGGCACCAAAAACAGTAAAACAGCGTAAACATGACAATAGACAGTAATTTGTTGTAATATCTCGGATATCTACGCGAATGTTTACATTAAAGTGGCTTAATAATTGGGGACAGTGCATTTTGTTGTTTGAGGTCTAGTTTCTTTCTGGGGGTTTGAAAGGAATCTAAATGAAAAAAAAAATAGTCGTGAATCGTAACTTCTGAGCCTTCTAGTTTCCCCTGGTAAAAAGGTGACATATAACTTAAACTAATCTAAGTGGAACTATTTAACATTGATATTGTTTAACTTGAGCAAAAACTTAGGTTATTATTTAAATGGTATTTGTATTAATATAATAATGTACGAAAAGGTTATTGATTATATAATATATTTTATTCTTAGTAAGTCTGAAATACGGCTAGCGCTGTTAGCGCTGGGTTCAAGCGAGAGAGGAGGAGCCTACCTACTATTGCCGTATGCGTGAGAGTAATGCGTTACGTATCGAGGCGGTTTTCCCCTCCCATAAGAAGTTATCATTTCAATAATCACTAATAAATTATATGAATACAAAATATGATGTCAAGTAAATATCGAGGACATAACATTCTATTGTTTTAAAAAGCTGAACTATTTCTTGAATCCTTAGATATACATCTAATCTGATTTTCTGTTACATAGATTATGTTGTGCTAGCTTTTCCCGGTGGTCTCACTGGAGTAGTTTCTGATCATGAGTACTCGCAAAAGGGGATACTTTGCTAAATTTCAAATTAATCGCAAATGTTTATCAAGTTATCGTAATGAGTGAGTGATTGAATTAGTGGACAAAAGCCATTATCTCATTATTGCCTTTTTGATAAAATCGGCACACTAGTGGGACAATTTTTGTGTATATATAGATAATTTTGTTTTGTTTTTTCTTTCTTTACTATAATATTCTTATTTCTAGAGATTTCATTTTATAAGTCCAAAAGCTTCATTTAAAGAAAACATTCTTTTAATATCGTCATCAGCCATTCATTGTAAATAATAAGCGGAAAAAGTTATATTTGACTATTCCAAACAGGGTTAAAAGTCTACATTTTGACTTAGTAGGTACAAGGTACAGAATTTTGTACTAAGAAATTAAATTTGGAAATTTCTTTGTTCACATCACTAGTATAATGCGTAGATGTGTATGTACATATGTATGTCCAGCCGGGGCTGAGTTATATCGCCTCGAGCAATGGCGACCTGTCGCAGGCCATTTCCTTTCCCAATCCACTCTACAAAGCTTTTCCTTTTGTTTATGATGTATTTTAGCTTTTCCCCGGTTTTGGGAGTGTTTATCGTCGTGCGGTTTTATATTATTTTTGTGGAAAAAATTAGACTCATTTAGGCTACGCTGCGAATAAATAAAATGTTGATCTCGATATGAAAATATAGAAAATGTTTTCTTAACTTACTTGGTTTACGACGGTTATTCTGTTAGACCAACAATTTAATCTTGAAAAATATATATTCTTATCTTCAAGATTAGCTAATTTTTTGTTAAAAACACATATTGGTGAATTCTGTGTCTACCTTTGTACAAATAGATATGTATTTTATGTTTCGCGAATAAGCAAATTTAGAGACTAGTTAGGGGATTGTTTCTATAGCTAAAGAACCCTCTACTTATGTGATGCTTTAGGAATGGGAAATCGTGTATTCGTCCTGCATTTTTGGGTAATTAACAGTATAGGAACACTAATTAGAGAATTCCGCTTTTTCAGAGATTATATGTGATGTTTCACATGATTATATGTTTTATTGATATGTATAACTTTATAAATCCTGATATATACACATATTTCTATTAAACTCAATATATTATTATGCTTTACTAATACACTAAATGTCAAAACTATAACTGTCGTACTCTACGAACAAGCTTCGCCAGCCTTCCAACGTCATCATCCGCGCCGCTTAACATAGTCAATACAAAAAGTAATATCATGACGCAAACATGTTTATCTATTATACATTCTATTAAGGCGCTTAATCAAATAATTCACCACACTATATTTATTATTTAGTTAAGGTCTTGCTAAATCAACTTTATTGTACTTCTATGGCCGATTATGATAAATAAATTATAATGGTCAATTTAAATACTTTCCAATCTTATAACGAAAGTGGCGAACGTAGCCGAAAACTTTAAGTCAAAAAGGTATTTCATTAAATTCGTTCTTTAAATAAACATCGAATCACAACAATATAGTATTTGAATTTATACTAGCCTGGTATTAACGTAGTACCTCAATGGTGTTTACTTTTGAAAATGTCTTGAAGAGTAAGTGGTTTTAGTATTTTAAAACCATCTTCACTTTTTAATGAGATATCGGTTGAATGGTGTCAAAGTATATGATAAAATAAGGTAGAAAGCCCCTTTCTTGTACATATATTCTATAACTATAGTATATATAAAACGCGACAATTTGTCATCTCCCCCAAGATACAGAGAAAGCTGTTGTTGGGCCTCCAGTAATTGGAGAGGAACACATAGAAGATATAAAAAGGTACAATATGTCACATTTCGTTTATAACGCGTCTAAAAAACTTGTTAAAATTTCATACGAGTTATTCGCTTATTATTGGAAAGTCGATACGCACTTTTTTCACTTCACCGCCTTTTATGTTGAGCCCCAGAAATATTTACGTAATCAATATCATTACAGCCAAGTATGACGTTTACATCGCCTCACCTCAGGTGTTACATACTCGTCAATTTGCACTCAACATGATACATGACATCCATGACAGGTGTTTTGCGAAATACAGCCGCTCCCATGAAAGCGGCATTTGCCCTGAATTATATATCAGGGGTCTGGCATGATCATGGTTGGAGGGTGCAAATCATGTTAAGGAAAACACATGAGTTTGAACAACACGTGAGTGTTGTTCAAACTCATGTGTTTTCCGTGAGTTTGAACAACGTGAGTTTGAACAACGCAACACGTGAAGTATGATATTCACTCAAGCTTGATGGTCTGTTTAATAGATTTACGTGTTTCTCATTGAGTCTGCCAGACGTTCATTTAGTGCATCGTTAAAACCTGGAAAGCCCCAAAATGTACCGTCCCGGACAATCGACTTAGTAATAGCGGAATTGCAGTGCGGAATATGTCACACAAGTAGATATATTGGGACGATTGTATTTATTACTGTATTTATTTTGAGGGCCTCTTTAGTGCAGTGGTGCGAGTACTTTGCTAGCAGATGCCTCGGGTTAAATTCTCGGTGGGGCGAATTTAGGAAATAGAATGGCATCACGTTGATACAAGTTTCTATTAATTTTATTATGTTCATTGACATTTTACTGCCTCGCTGGTGCAATGATTAGTAAACTCGCTTTGCCAGCAGGGGTCGTGGATTGATTCCCGGCAGAGCAGATATAAATAATTGTATTTTTTAATTTGTCTGAGTCTGGACTGGTGGCAAGCTTCGGCCGTAGCTAGTTGCCACCCTACCAACAGAGACGTACCACCAAGCAGAGATGTGTGTTCCAGTACAATGCTGTGTACACCACAAGAGGTATAAATTTGCGTCTTACAAGACTAGTGCGCTTCCATTAGAATGTATCATAACTTACCTTCAGATGTGATTACAGTCTAACGCTAACTGATATTAGAAGGAGCGTGTTTGAGAATATTAACTTAATTATTATTACCTATTAAATTTTAGGACTATTTAAAGATATGTACTTGCATGAGCCGTGGTCATGAGGAGACGAAATATCGACAAATTATATGTAAGTAACTGAAATGTTATCAGATATATAATTATATCGAAACTATACAAAGTATTTCATGTTGCAGGTTACTAAACTAATCGGGATGAAAGCACTATTAGCTGATAAAATTGTGAGCTATATATAGTGTTTATTATCATTTATTCAATGTTTTATTGTAATCTACTGTACAATATTTATTAATTCAAATATAACTAATATTATAAAGTAACCAGTCTGTATATCACTCCCCGTTTAAACTATAAAAAACAATGAGCGCTCGCCGATGTTTGTTTAAGAATTAGCATATTTGTGTTTCTCATGCCATCCGCATTTGTTTACTTTGGCGAAAAGCTTAGGAAAATAAATGGATGTTTATGTTGACGATACTCGTTTATTGTAATAAGTTGAAAGGTAAATTTCGTTTGTTTAATTAAATGAGAATTCGTACCTTTTGAGTGATCTATGGTCTTAACAACACAAGCGTAAATCATTTCGCATTTAACAACAAAAGCAGAAATTGATTTCAGCTTATATCGAAGAAAATAAGAAAATTATTACGGTACTACGTAGGATTGTTAAAAGATACATTTAAAACTATTGGAAAAAGTGCAAAAAAAGGCCTAGTAGACAAAAAGTTTTAAATTCCAGTCAACCATTTTGGTTTAAAAGTTGTTGATAGATATACAGTAAATGGAGTGAAAATTAATGCTATATATTTAGAAACAAAGGGATGAAGAATTTAAAACTAGGACTTCTAGAGATTCTAGAGACCTATAAAGAATGGATGGGCCTCTTCTTTTAGAGACATATCATTCCGTTACTTACTCCATTTTAACGATTTCGTCGCCGTAATTGTTGTGATTTTTTTAAAGTTACATAACATACGCTTATTTGCAAAAGAGACATGGCAAATTTAATTCAAAATCCCTGATAGATATTTAAAAATAACAAACAGATACATACGTTTCTCCAATAAAAGTAAAAATAAAACATCAATAGGAATCAAACACGAAATATACTTTTAAAGTATTACAAAACTAGTTTCTTAATGAATATTTAATAAATTTTGATATTCAAACACAAATATAATCTCGTTGTTTCTCTGTCTAAGGTAACATCGAGAAAATTTCTTTTCCTCGATGAAGGAAATGTTTAATTGCGAAGTTTAAGACATCGATTTCATAAGAATATTATTTTTCTATTTAATGACAATCCAGCAGCCTTTTAACAAATTATTACACCATACTACATAGAAATAGAATTAAAATAACGTCAATTATGGAATTCAGAAATTACTATATATTTTAAATAACAGAATAGAGGCTCATCCTTAGAGCAGAAGTCCAAATCTAAAAAAAAACAAAATTAAATTAAAACTGAGATATTTTGACGGGTGTCTCAAAGGTCAGGTTTAGTTCGAATACATCAAGCGATTTTCAGCCCCATAGTAATATAGTAATTATTACCCGACGAAATTTTTGAAGTGCTGTTAATAGTTATATCAAAGGAGAGTATGCATAGTTCGTGTTATACAAATATGAAAATTCGTCTGATACTCTACATCGAAACTACGCCAGTTACTTAGCTAATTAATGATCTCTAGTTTTATCTTGAGATCCTTCCAACAGCCCGTCAGCCGCAGATGTCGATAGACGATAGGTTATCGCCTCGCCGCTCGATAACAAGCGAGATGAGTGTCTTGCCTTCAGACGTGGTTACACCGTGTAGATTATCGTAGGATAGAATGATTGCTCTGTAAACTTTATTTAATCCTATAATCTATATCTTAATCAAGTTTTCAACTGCTAATAGAATAATTTCTTAAGTAAAACTTGGGTTAAAAGGTAGTGAATGCGTGTTCAGAGCGTTAAGAAAAGTGAGATCGGAGGTTGAGAAGAAGATATAAGTCAAGATAGGGAAAAAGTTACTTTTCGTATTTACTATTGATTTATGAATGATAAATTATTCACGTATTTTAAATTTTTATAAGTTTTAACTTCTACCTGCAAAGGACTAGAACTGTCAAATTTTTGTCAACTTCTTTAGGCGCATGAGCATAAAATTTTGATGAGGGTGAAACGTTAAGGTTGGGTAGTTTTAATATTTACAAATAATATGTGGCATTTTAATTTGGCACTCGTCATTTGAGATTCAATAAATTATTTGTATTAATTTTCGAGACTTTTCATATTTTAATGACAATTAAATTCATTACATGTTCCTTTTTTCCTACTTTTAAGTCTGGGAAATCTAAAGTTTAGATTTGTATAATTATAACCAAGACTTAAAAATTAGTTTGCCAAAGAAGTTTCACTTCTGACATGTGTACTTTGCACGCAAGCATTTTTAAATTTTGTTTTCATCCACTCAAGTTTACATATTTTTTAGATGTTCTCGTGGATGATACTTGGTGTTTTTTTCATATATTAATTCATGATGTAAATTGAATTAGTTAGAAATCATATTTGTGACAAACTGTACAGCCCCATCTATTGAAAGCTAAGGTATAAGTTTAAGGGTTTCTTTCTGATGTGCGTTTAATAAGTTTGTCATGGCTGGCGTAGGAATTGACTTTTTAAATATGGTTTTCATGTTAAGAAGAAGTTAAATCGACACGGAATTGTAAGTAACAATTATTAAAAACAACTAGTCTCAAAAATATTTGGTAAAAGTCTTCGTGTTACTAAATTGATTACGCAACTTCGTCTGTGCCGCAAGTGAGAAAATTCGATTATCATAAAAAAATATAGTCAACCCTAAAAGATATATATATACTATTTGGTAATTTTATAAAAACATTTAAAAGGAACAATTCTTAACATATAAAATTATTGAATAGCTTTTAACATTTGAGTTTGTGATTTGCATTCTTGCCTATTTTATGCTCACTTTTAGCATAAATCGCTTTGTAAGAGATGATATTATGAAATATATAAATTTTATAATTAATGTGTTAGTTCATATATATAGGTATGTATATCTTATATATGTACTCCATGTATTATTAGAATGTATGATCTTTTTATGCACCACCTATCTACGTTTGCATAGTAAGGCTATCTGGAAGAAATCGCTGATTAGTGATAAGACCGCCTTTTTGTAGATTTGCTCGTGTTAACCTAAATCATAATTTGCAATTCTGTTTTCTTTAAGGTGTCCAGTAAAGGGTATAATAAAAACAAACAAACTTTGCCCAACATAAATGTTCAGTTTTAATATACATATTTACAAAATCAAAATCAAAATATTCTTTATTCAAGTAGGCTAAAAAACCACTTTGAATCGTTAGTAGTCTGTCCGTTGGTAACAAATCTACCACCGGTTCGGAAAGTTGATTCCACTGAGACGAAGCCGGCAAGAAACCCACCGGTTAGTCCTTTAAATATAGTTTAGCTTTCATGTGCAACTGGAATCAAGTCCAAACATCTTTGTCGCTTAAGTCATCTTATCTTAATTTGGATCATAAAATTCGTAAATGCTCCAGTTCATAAAATAAATACGTATTGAAGTGATAAAATTAAAAGAGCTACGAATTAGAATTCCATTACCATTGCGGACATCTTAAAATGCGTACCAAGAAATCATAAACCATGTCAATCCGGGGTGCCCTAAGAAAACGATTAAAATTCTACGCGGTAGATGAACAAGCCATCAAATTCCTAGCCATAAAATGGCAGAAAGTTAAATAAAAACGAAGTATGCGTTCCCGTTTTCCGCAAGCGATGTTCTAGGAAGGGGGCCGATATCGCCAAAAATGGCGTCGCACGGTCGTAGACTCCACACCGACATCGGTAGCTAGCGGTCTCGGTTTGAGATCCGTTTCACATTATTTGGGATATAGCTTAACTTCAAAAGCTTCGCCATCTAGCTTAAACTCTTTACTTCGAAAATTTAATCATTGCTTCAATAGACGCTGTATAATTTTTCGCAAATTAAATTCAAATAATGAGTAAATATTTTAAATGAACTGTATAAATTGATCGAGTCTTGATTCAAACATGGAAAAAAGATCTCGGGTCCCCAGTAGCCGGTGAGGTGTTAATAGGGGCATTGGCTGGGTAGACGATACGTATTGTTTTCCTACAGGTTGGTGCTAACCGATCATGGCTGCCTTGGAAAATACCTGCACCAAATCGTTGGCTATGTTGCCGTCGGCCATCTGCCACGAGTATGGTGCTCCTGTAGACATACGGTGGCCGATACAATGCTTGTCAGCGAGTGGGCCTGAAATGCTGTTGCCAATTTCTGCGAAACTATCATTTCGTTAGAGGAGGCAATGCAAAGAGAGAGGACAAATGCAGTCGAAGCCCAGTTTCCCCGAAGGAGATGAGTAGGAAATAGGAGACGGAGTTTTATCCAACTCCTCCCCCTGTAGTGCACTTTGAGCCGGTTTCTTTCGGACGGGTCACAGTGCAATGTTACAACGAACCTTTCATTCACAAATGATGAGGGCTCCGCTGGGTTTTCTGGTAACGTCTTGGCAAGTCCCACACTTCCGTCTGTCACCTTAAAGTAAGCTAATTAGAATGGTCTTAAACTTAATTTATTAATTAAAATAAACTTTACTGCTCTCAACCCAGAAAAACGAAAAAATCTATAATACAGAAACTGAAGACATAAGTTACTTCTTGAACCGTAATTTTGTGTATTAAGTACCTTAAAATTATTTGTATAAGAGGTAATGAACATTCGCTAAACACGCAGAGACAGAGAATAACTTTTTTCCAATTTCTGCACCTAATGCAGAATCTTTAAAAAATCTTAATAAAATGTCTTCTTTATTACGTATGATAAAATATACATCGCGAGAAATCGAAATATTCCTTGGTCAATAGTTTTTCGAACGTAAATTTTTATGAACTATCTGTTGATGTCGTAATTACACCAACATAAAAACGTTGATAACTAATTTTTTACACGATTGACCTAGAAACAGGTTATCTTATTCAAACATACAATGTACGTATATCTATATTTTCTGACGTACTATGTAACCGCGATAAGAAGTTTCTTTACTTAGAACCGGCATATATATAAAGGTATATGTAATTCCTTTGTATGCGTATACATATATATTTGAACTCCTAAACAACTGGATCGATTTTTATGATTTGATTACACTATTCCATTCGATAAATAACAGATTACCCCATATTTATACAGGATCGCAGGTAGTAGATATATTAATTATCTTTTATAGGTTTTTCTGTCAGCATTATGCCAGCAGGGCCGTCATAAATGCTCAGTTAGCTCTATAGATAAGAGTAGAAAAGTGTATCCATATATACTTCGGATTATATGAATTCTCAAATGATAACCAATTCGTAATGAGAAATTGACATCAATATATGAATTATAGTCCGAGATTGGGAGCAACATACGCGATTCCCCTTGCACTCGTGTTAAAATATAAGATGAATATTGAAAACTTAGCTGTTCCTACAATCACTCTTTCCTCGTCTCTTACATACCCATTTTTTGACCTTTGTCCCCATTAACACTATCTGAGATTACGAAAACATTGATAACGATTCTAAATACAATGTTACAATATGAGAATGGTCAATAGTAACGGCGCCATTGTTTTGTCTCCACAGATTGCATCAATTTCTTAATATAATGATGTTTGCATTCAATTACTAATAGTCAACTCCGCTTTGATATCGTCATTGAATTCATGCGATAATTCAATGTTGATATAAGTATAAACTATTGTTTTAAGAGATAAACCATCAAAACAATCGTTAAAGATGGCGTTGCAGTATAATTTTAAGTTTTCATTTATTGTTTACTTATAAGAAATGTATATCGCAAGCAAAATGAAGTAGCGAAGTAATTTACATTAAAAAGCTGATATGTGTTAGATAAGTTTGTTTGGTGAAGTATGGCCGTGTCAAATGCAATAATTCGTGCTTGTTTACTTTATGAGTTTTATTTAAAGTAAACAAACTTACCTAACACATCTAATGATACTTTTAATATAAGCTTTTAAATGTACAAAACATTATCTTGCTTCCTTATGATATATGTACAGTTTATATAAGTAAACGATAAATGAAAACCGCACGAACTTTTTGGTTGCCTAATAATTCTGTAATGAAAACAAAACAAACAAATGTATGTATTAATGTAAAACTACGCACTCTCGTTGTCGTCCAATATGCATAGTTATAAGTCGGTTTTCTTTTAAGGACAAATGTTGTATATTTAATTTATATAATTCTTTTACTCATATTTATTAACGTAACTTCGTGAAACATATTTTTTGACGTCGTACAAGACCCTCAATGGATATTTTGTGGACATAATTTGGTAATTGTAATTTTTAATGTGTCGAGAGAAAATTTGACTAACGACTATAAATATGTATATTAAACATATCAACCACCTTAACACTATATTATCGCTTACCATCAGGTTACAATTAAGCGCTAACTGGTCAGTAATAAAAAAACAATATCCTATCTTATGACAACGTTTTTTATTAAATCTATTCAATTTACTATTCTATCAGTTAGTTATATCAGTTTTTTTTTCTGCATTATCCATATTATTACAGTTGCACATACCCTTTCTTTTGTTACGGTATGCAAAGCGAAGGACCGAGATCGTGCGTGATATTTTATCATCATATTGTTTAGCGAACACTGTGATAACATTGAGAGTGTTGTCACGCTTTGTTTTGATACAAAAAATATATATTATACCTCATCTCTCACAAATTGACGCCATGCTTCCTTGTGTTCGAAGAATTTACGATCATTTCTGTTGTTTATACAGAGGGTGTTTTGTCGTTGGTTGCTAAGATTGCCAAATATTTAGGATTTCTGAGACTGTCTCCAAATGTTTTAGGCTGAAATATGATTGTCAACGACAATTTACAGCCGGTACGTAGTAACCAATGCTTACATAACTGTGTCGAAATATCGATTAAATATAGCAAATTCCTATCGTGGTATGTACCCGTAACATTATTTTTAACACGAAGTTTCCATACGTTAAACTGTACGATAAATCTGAGGGTAACAGAAGTAAATAGGTACGCTGCTTGCACGGTAGTTGATAAAAATAGTAAAAGATTATTGAAAGACAATTGATAGGACAGAGTAATAGTAGATACTCGTATATAAATTGTAAAACAGTAACTATAAAATATGTTTGACCGCGATCAAATCCGGATCTACTCAACCGATTTTGATAATTTAGATGGATTCGTACCAATTTCGGACATATGATTAGTTTAATTTCAATTTATAGTTAAAAAATGCATATTTTAAGCTGAGAGATCGAAAGTATAGGTTGGGATGCCAACTAAGTTATCCGCCTCACTTTAAGTCCCATATAAATATAATTACACAAGTTCAAGACAGTTTTTAATACAATAATACAGCAGTATATACAGCGAATTTTTATGTTATTACAAAGCATTCTTGGACATTTTCCGAAATTTATTATGGTGACCCTAAAAGGTACGCGTCTGTCCGTAAAACAGAGTCGGTGTTAATGAACTTGCAGCTGCATTTGAACCGTATTTTTAGTTTTAATTTCTTGTTAATGTATATTCTGGACTGTCTGGTTCTGCTAGTCATCTCCATTTAATCTGTATTCGCAGCAAATTATAATGAATGCCTTCATTTTCTCGGACCTTGTTAAAAAGCGAAATTCCATTCATTTTTACACCTGACACTTGACACAAATGCATTAACAAAATGATTTTGGATATATCCTATCTTTTTCAAGCTTTTATCCAATTAAAAATAGAATTTTCTATGTATCAATGTTACTAACTCTTTCAACGCAGTTTCCACTCAGTTTATGACAATATAGATCTAGAATATATCGAAGATATTTTCGTACCAATTTCCTGACGTATATTATTTAAAATTTTGTATTCAGATAGGTAGAGTATAAATCTAGTCTATTGGATACGCAAGAAAAAAAACACTTCCTAATGAAATGTATCGGTTTTAGTTACACTTGTAAAGTTCAATTTTTAAACGAAGTTTATGTGATTATGGTTCATAATAGGATTTTAAAATGAAACGTTTTTTTTACATCGCCTTAAGATTTGCGTCTATCTATCGCAAGTCGTATTACAGCCGGCTATGGAATGAGGACAAAATGAAAGACGCTCGACAGAGGCGCCAAGGCGTCAGCTGTTCCACTTGAGTCACGATTTCATAAAATCCGAAAATGTTTTCTACAACTTTTTAAAAATATTTTTCTATAACTCGCAGCCGGCGTGTGAAATATTTTAAATGAATGTTTCTTTAATTAATATAAACGGTTCTAGGTCACCTGGTTGTAACAAAACAAAGGTTAGGTCTTGACACGATTCCGTTGAGTGACCTTGCGCAGAGCTTGTCTTCTTGACATAACTATCATCCTAAAAATATCTTCATTTTTAGTTTTAATTGGGCAATATTGCGTCTAGCTTTTTAAAGGTACTTTTAAAATTATGTTACATATTTTTTTATATTAATTGGCATACGAAATGCGGACGGTTTCACAGGGAGAAATACAGTTTATGTTCAACAGAGTGCTTCCATCGGTGCAAAGGGAACTATTCAATTAAAACTTTAAAAATTAGTGAATGATTTTGATACATTATATTTTGGGTTCTATTACTTTCCTTATCATAATATTATATATGTCCCGACAAGATTGCGCTCATGTTATCTTATCTCAAACGGCCACACTAACGATCCCATCGCTTCGTCATCAATGGTGTTGCGGGTATTCATGAAGTTTTTCTGGCCATAAAAAAAATTTGCGCATATTCACTTAAGCCTCTGACACCTGTAATTCAGGGTGAGGTGAGTGTCGCTGGGTTTTTGTAGGTATTATGGCCCTGCCGGCAAGTCCCACACTCCCTGCCTCATGGCAAGTGCATAAAAGCATTTCCCAGAGAAAGAGGGGGTTTTTACCCTTCACTACCTAGTGACATACAGACAACAGTCTGCATGAGTTCGAGTCCTGTAGAAACCGATGTATAATATATAATAATTCCGAATGTATGTATTTGATAAAATCTAAGTGTACTGAATTGCGGAACGACTACTTTAATTTACGCTCCAGAGACAAAGGGGTATGGTACCGTACCCTGCAGTCGAAACTTGAATTGAAAATTGTTCTCTAACACGTCAGGATGCTGTGCATATTCTGAGAATGCATTCCAGACATATTCCATCAAAAAATTCGAATTTCTAATAGGAAAAGTTTCTTCACCTAATTGCCTTTAGTTTTGTAGTAATTGACCAGAAGATCTGTATTATATTTTGATGGAAAGTATTCGAAACGCACCAGAGCGAAATGACATTATTTTCCGGTTTACTTCACTTCGAGAGGTCGGTGGCTATAACAGTACCCTGGCTCATCCTCTTGCGGTGATGGTCAAGGAACTGTTACAGCTGTATAAAATGCGAAATACGTAATAGCGACTTAGTCCTTTATGGGCCAAGCTGCTTTAAAATAAAATTTTAAAAAATACAAATTTTTCTATATCTGGATGTGGTTTGGTGGGAGACATTGGCTGAGTTAATTAAACTAGTTAATAAAGTAAAGTGCCTATTTTAGATACTTATAATGGTGAATACCAAGGCAAAGAACGCTTTGAAAAGGAATGCCTAAGAAAGAATAGTATTATTCTATTTCTTGTTAACATTAATATGTTTTTGAAATTTTCTTTTCAATTCTATATTCATTATGAAATGTAATGGATATTATTCTATGACATATCTCATTTGACAATATCATATAACCTTAGGGGAATTTGAAAATCTTTGGTATCTTTGGTATTTTAAATTAAATTTTTGGTAAGAATTAAGTAAATGTAAAATGATTTTTATATATAATTATCGATTTCAGCAAAGTATTCTACAGTGTTATCTATCTTACATACCAGCTCAAACGAATCGGTATCCTTTATCAAACTGACGTTTGGTATTATTAATAGGAAATAAAGTAAAATTCTTACTTGTTCTCTCAATAAAGTATTGAATTTGTTAAGCACGTATCTCAGATACTATCTTTCCGATCTTCAACACCATCGCTTCTCTAAAATTTAAATAAGTTCTTAGTAGAGAACATATTTGCGTTAATCTCAGAAACTACCAGATAGATTACCAAGCAAACAGTTAGGAGTATCATGAATTAACATAAGTGGTTGTGTGTAAATAAGGTTTTCATGTGCGACTTCTGTAGTGTTTAATTAATTTTAATTTAACAAAGGAAATGAAATTGTTTACCTTTATATATGTAAATCTTCTGTATGTATATATGTGACTGATTTTAACTGGCTGGCCGGATTTTATTAACTCACTAGCAGAACCGGCAAACTTCGTACTTACTCAGAGTAAAAAATGTAGTCAAAATTTCACTGCAACTAATAATTTTTTAAAACGCGACTTTTACTCAGAGATTTCCGCCAAACTCTGTCAAAACTTACAGCTGCGATCATAAATTGTTGGTTGTCAATGTCAAATGTCAAAACAAAAAAAAACTTCAAATTTAATTCAAAAGGATAGTCTTTTAAATTAAATTTCATTTCTGAACGGGACGAAGTTGGATAAGTAGAAATGGTTTCTAAGAGAAAGCGAAAATTGATATTTTTACTGTATTCCAAGCATATTTTTAATACGCACTCGTCTTTTAAACCTTCCCTGGACTTCGACAGATAATTCAAAACCAAAATAAGCCAAATCAATCCAACCGTTCTCCGAGTTTTAGCGAGACTAAGAGCAATTTATATATATATATATATATATATATATATATATATATATATATATATATATATATGTCG
>JACTOM010000060.1:595527-610066 GCA_015832385.1 Elymnias hypermnestra | reverse complement strand
AGAAAACACAATTCAGCCGCAAACCACGATTTCTCGCCGGTATTTTTCTTATCAGGGACCATGTTCGACCCTGGACCGGTAGATTTCCACACATAGCACGCGTTTGTACA
This sequence comes from Elymnias hypermnestra, assembly GCA_015832385.1. Taxonomy (NCBI): domain Eukaryota; kingdom Metazoa; phylum Arthropoda; class Insecta; order Lepidoptera; family Nymphalidae; genus Elymnias; species Elymnias hypermnestra. The sequence continues at coordinate 609,956 of JACTOM010000060.1, read as the reverse complement.
CATAGCACAAACGTACGTTTCGCCCTTTTTCTCATTTCGCACCAACAGTGATCCCACTTCTGATGTCGGAGAATAAGAGAGAACGGAGAAACATAAAACACAGGGGCGTAGTGTTCTCCGCCGACATCGTTATTAATTAGATCCATTATTTAATTTGTTATTCTGTGGGCGTTCATGGGTACCGTTGGTGCAATCAAACACTGTATTAATTAACTCAGTTTATAATGTTCAATCACTTAATGTTCCCGATATCAATTTACACAAACTCATTAACACTAATAGCTAGGAACGCGACAGTTTCAACAGTTGACTGTTCCGATCGAGCGCTACTCGACAACTGTCGAGTGACTCCCGCCGGACTGCCACCATTGACTCTGTCGACGCCGATAGATGGCGCCAGCGTTCCACAGATATCTGCCCTCCGACATATATATATATATATATATTTACAGATATATAGATTTGTTTGAATTCAACGTTCGTAATTCTACGACACCTTAACAAAATTTTGTATTTTTTCCAACCCATATAACTTTTTTTTATTTATTGCTGACATGTTAGCGTTTGATTGTGATCTCACGTGATGGTAAGTGATGATACAGTCTAAGATGGATGCGCGCTGATCCGCATGAGGCGATATACCTCTTATGGTTTATACATAGCATATCTTTGTTTGGTGGTACGTTTTTGCCAAGGCCGAAGGGACAGACTCAGACAAATTAGAAAATACAATATCCTAAATTCGCCCTACTGGGAATCGAACCCGGGGCCTCCGCTAGCATAGCGAGTACTCGCACCACTGCGCCTGCGAGGCCGTCTTTTGATATTATCCGTCTACATATTAGGTACTAATAGGTCTACATATAGTATATTTGTTTATACATTATGTATTCCATGCAAGTCGAAAAATTGATGTTATCTTTATAGGCTTTTTCGGTATTTTCTATTGGGGTTTATCTTAAAATAGCAGGATCGATTAAAGCATAGTTTTTATAGGAAATCACTTAAGATTGTTTTTTAGTTAAGCATTGAATTAATTTCGACAAAATTTTTCATAATGACACGGGAAAATGAAACTTTAATCAAACGAAATCAGTGCCGTATGCTAGTTTCCCGTGCAATAAATCGTAGGCAATACTAGTTCTTAGTAATCTTAACAAGTAAAATAAAAGTAATGTGATTATTTCGCAAATTCATAGGCAAGGCATTCAATTACAACGTAATCATTATAGATAATAGTAGAATTCTAGAAAGACATTACACTGTAAATATGCTATTACACAAAAATGTTTTCAAACATATCATTTTCTAGGGTTATTTTACAAATTAAACGTAATGTAAATAGTTAAAGTAAATATACACGTGTATAGTTTTGGTTCGAAAATGATTAAATAATATAAAAATTGAGTAAGATATCATATCCTATTTTATTTTGACCGTTTACATTGCAAAAGGTCTATCTTTGGTAATTTACATTACATTTCCAAATAGTTTTTAAGATCTCATGATGAGTTAATGAGTGAGTTTAGTAGTTTAAAATCATCTCACTTTGGCCACTATATCATGAAACCGATATGGGGCAAATCGTTTCATCTATATGTATTATTATACATACATGCTCCTATAGACAGATGCTAAGTGAATGGCTTTAATTATAAAAAAAATCAAGTAACAAACTATCAAGGGCATCATTACTAGGCATACACTTTCATACTTATATAAGAGTGAGTTTTTTGAGCATAGACCCGCCTGGCTGTTTTACTGTGGGATAGAATTGTGATGTAAGGTTCCTTAAAGTGTTTAATTTCACTGAAAAGCACAATAATGGACTTTACAAAACTGTCAAACTCAAAATATCTTTATACAAATAGGCCTTTACAGCTTTGAATCGTCACATATGGTTTTTTTAATTTATAATTTAAATGTACAACTGATTAAAGAACGACTTACAATCTAAAGTTACGAGAGCTCCTTCGCGTCCTGATTATCATGATATCAAGCTCGTAAATTTCATTCCAAGAAACCCTACTCCTTTTCTGAACACAAATCCATCATGGGCTTTATAATCATTGTAATACCTGAGCATTTCTTAATTGTTATCTTTGGTATTCACTCAGTAAGTCGGCCTCTCTCATCATTGAGAGAATATTACCAAAAGTGCGTTAGAATTCCACTCAGTCCTGGCGCTCTTTTGCGTGTTGATGACGCGCACTGAATTAAACATAGGTGGCATTTAATGCGTGTGAACCGAGCTTTAACAAAAATTGTAAAATTGCATCATTAGGTTAAAGACCTACTCGAGTCGCGTTTAGGGTTTCCACCTTGTTTTTGAATACAAAATAATTGTATATTTGTGTCTATTAAGATTTATGTTTAAGCATTATATATTTATTTTGGCGGCCTCGGTGGCGCAGTGTTGCGAGTATTGCTTTGCTAGCTGAGGTCCTGGGTTCAATTTCCGGTAGGACGAATTTAGGAACTTGTATGTTCTAATTTGTTTGAGTCTGGACTGGTGGGTGGCTTCGGCCCTGGCTTGTTACCACCCTACCTGCAAAGACGTGCCCCAGAAACAAAGATATTTGTGTTCCGTTACGATGTAAGAAACCATAAGGGGTATATCGCCCCTTACCAGATTAGCGCGCTTCCATCTTAGATTCTATCATCACTTACCATCAGGTAAGATCACTGTCAAGCGCTAAACTTTCAACAATTAAAAAATTCCAATCAAGGGTCTAATACTTACAGCACTGTCTTATTTTAATTTTTTACCTTAGAAATAACAATTAAGATAATGCAAAAGTGAACCAAATTAAAATTCTGTTTAAGTAGGCTTTTAAAGCACTTGCATTGACAAATGTAGTTACAGATATGATAATGTACGATTAAAATTAAACTCAGTCGGGTCATATAATTTTATAAAAAATTCTCCAGATGGGGAATTCTTGTATTTGTTGTTTTACAATAATTTCATCTTCTGAAGCTGAACTAAAAACTTGTGCTTCAGCTTCGTTGCCATATTCCCATGGTAGAAAAGTAACATAATAACAAATTAAAAAATTCTTTAAGTAGGCTTTTACAGCACTTTTGGCACATAAATTTTCAAGATAACATTTCCAGTGAAAGATTGATGATTATATTAGGGAACGACTTACGATCTAAAGGTACGAGGATTCCTTCGCGCCATGTTCTGAGAAGAGCCCACACCATACTCAATCGGGTGTCCTTTTTTTCATCAATATCATAATATATATATTTAATTTTTCTATTTCGATTAGAGCAATCCAGCCACTCCCACGCTTTTTTAACTTCGTTTCGAAATATTATTTAAAACAACATAATTCAGAATTTCTCATTGACTTATTATAGGATACATTTTACAACAGATGGCAACCCTAGTCGAATTAGGTAACACGTTTAAAACAAATGCTTACATGCTAAAATATTGTTTTTACTAGCCATCTTTTTTCTATTGTCATTGCATTTTTCCATAGACGATTGAAATTAAATTAGAACTGTTTATTTAAAAGAAAGTATCCATTTTTCAAATAATTTCAGTTTTCAAATCGTGTTTCTAAGTAACTAAGAAATTTATGTTACTTATTGTTAAAAAAAATTCATCAGTTTTAGGACATTTCATTCCAAGTCTCGTTAACTCACAATTGCACTATAGAAGTTGAACCTACAGAGAACAAAAGGGTGCCATTAGGGAAGAATTGAGATAACAACAAGAATAACCATTAGGTTATATGAAAAGTTTCAATATAAAGGGATGCTTACGAAAAAGATGTTTGCGAGGAGCCTTTCGATGTTTTAGTTCTATCACACCTCAGTGTATTTTATATATCAAAACAATTCATTCCTTACAATAGTTTCTTTTAATTTGGGTAAAAACTAAAGCTACAGATTATAAAACACACTTTTTTCAAGATCAATCCAATGAATGATTACTGTCTAATTTTTAATAACATAAGATTAATAAAACCTGAGTTATACTGTCAGTTTACGAAAAATTGCCATTCCTAATATGACAAAAATTTAACAAAATATTCCGTATATGTTAGGGTTATAAGTAGTATTAGTGCATTACTACAAAAACATGTTAACTAAAAACAGCGAGGAGATACAAGTAAGAGAGTTAGGAGTGCTTCAATTAGGTTTAGATAAAATCAAGAATAACATCCATCAGAACTTATTTTCTAATTTTTTTGGCCTTGAATGTCAACGTTTGATGTTCGGTCCGTCCGTTTAAAAGAATACTTTTGTATCTTCTTCTTCTTTTAGTAAATGGCTTTCAGGTGTGACCAGGTACACACAATTTCGCCAATGTCACTTTAATTATAGAAGGCACGTAGGAGATTGTACGGTTTTTTGTGATGGTAAACCAAAATTTTGATAATCTACAAATAGTGGACATCTACCTTATAGTCACTTACCATCACCACTAAAAAATAAAAAAATTAAGGAACGACACAATACAACACAAGATGAACACATTTACAACTTAATTCTATTACGTTTAATAAATTTACTAAGATATTTACAATAGGGACTATACACAAGGGTTAACAAATACCTAACATTTAAAGGAAAAGGAACTCTTGGGGGGTTGATGTCATAGGTAGGTTGGGAAATTTTAGGGCAGTTGAAAAAAATGTGGGAAATAGTGCTTTTACAAATAGATTTGTCCCTAATCCGATGTTTCGCTAGGTGGACAGGGTAACACAAATGGTCAAGACGTATTCTTGAGATAGTTGATGCTACTCATCGATTTGCATATCTATGAAGAAAAAAACCAGGATCGCCTTGGGATGTTTGGCTGATTGGCGGCATAATATTTGCTCTAAACCAATTTCGATGAAATCCAGAATGAGCTCAAGAATTTTCCATATAAGATTTGGAAAGCGATCTTATAATCGTGTGAGAAGTTTTGAAAACTGACGAGCGTTTCATCTTGGATTGCACCTTTAGCGCAAGAGTCATCTGTCTCATTTTATAAGGGATACCGGAATGGCGGGGAAACCAAACAAGCAAAACTGATAGATTCCGTTGAGTACAATGCCTATCTGATTCTGAAAATAATGGGAAATTTTGATTTACTTCTAAAGGGGTTTTCTTAATACTTTTTTGTCTTTGACACTGACAACCAAAAATTTCTGATCGCAACTTTAATATTTTATGGATTTTGGCGGTTCAGCTTTTGTTATTTTAATTCTGAGGCGCTACGAAGTTAAATCAATATACATATATTGAAAGCGACATAGGAATTCCTCAATGGTTGCCATAAGATTTCGAAAAACGTTCGCTCCGTTGATTTAAAATTTATCAGTAACTCATTCCGGGATTTCGATCACTAATGGGGTTTCCCATATTCCCACACTTTTTAGAACTAAGCGGAGATCATCGAGTATTATATTTTTGGAAAATTATTGCTAGGATTGAACGTTAGAGAGAAATAGATATGAGATCAAAAGCAAACGTTATGTAATAATTAGTCTGTTGTCAGCCATGACACATTTCCGCGCCGGCGCCCGCATTCGTCAATTAACGCCCAATAAAACGTCGATAACTGCTACGCATCTCTCTTAACTAGTAGACTACACTTTGGCAGATGACCTACTTAATGCCATACAAATGAAGTATTGTGACTGCGCCTGCACACAGCATCCAACAACGTTGAATGCTAGAAACTTTCTGTATCATGCAGCGTTTTTATGCTATTTTATTTGGAGGTTGGGTAGTTTTAATCTATACAAATAACACGTGGGGCTTCAATTTGCCACTCGTCATATACTAATTTAATATTCTATTTTTCATAAAAATATTTCATAATTTCTCTTTTCTAAATTTTAAATTCAAAAACTAATATTGACAAAAAACACGTCGCATTTTTATTTGAGATTTCAATAAATGATATGTATCAATTTTCGTCACTTTTAATATTTTAATGATAATTAAATTATTAAGTCTCGGAAATTTAAAGTTTTACATTTGTATAAATATAAATAAGATTTAAAAATTGTTTTGGCAATGAAGTTTCACTCCTGAGATGTGTACTTTGTACGCACGCACTTTTATTTTATTCTTTTAACTGACAATGTGTTCAGAGTTTCACTGGTTCTACAAATGTTTATGAATGACAGGATTGAGTTGAACGTTTTTATATGAACCATATTGCCTGATAATTTTTAGATTTTTAAGTTTTGATCTACTTAGTCTGTGCATGTATTTAGGAATAATTGTTTTGCATATGATTGCAAAAGAGCATGCTATGGAAAAGGGAATTTATTTTATACTGTAACGTTGTATTATAAAATAGATTTATTACGTTTACGTACTATAGATGTAGCTTAACAAACTTTAATAAAAAGAACTAATTCATAAATCTTACCATAATTTACAAGATTACTTGAACGATAAATAAGCGTGGAAATAGATTGTTCTAATCTTAATAGAATAAATTAAAATCATATTTTAATGGTGATGATAACCAAAAAATGACACCAGAGTGAGTTTATTATGGGTTCTGCGTCGTACATTATAAATCATATGAAAGCAATATTTAACGCAACATAAGTGCTGTAAAAGCCTAATTGAATGACGAATTATTAAATTTTAACAGCGTTTGAATAATTACTAAAGTCATAAATATGTATCCGAGTTTACGTGATTTTCGTAATTACAAATGATCTGAACAAAAACATTTATCCTCCTTATAATAGCCTAAAAAAATGTAACGAAGGTGACCTTTAATAAATCCCAACGGTTTCATTAATAAGCGGACGCCTTTGCCCTGCACTTGGACGTTAATTGGCTGTACATTTACTTTACAACTCTGCAAAATTACAGTGACACCTTGTAAAAGCGAGAGTTTATGGTGGCTGACATCAATTCACGCAATTCGATTTATTTCAGCGTTCCCTTTATTTAGTTAAATGGGGGCTGTTTCTGAAACTATTTACCGAGTAGCGTACGGTCAGCGGACTGTCCAAAGTTTCGTGCGGTCTGTTTACCACGGATGTTATTAACTTTAGTTTTAGTTGGAGTTGACTTTAGCAGATGTTACGAGTTAGGGTTAAAGAGTTGAAAATATTTGGGGGGGACATTTGGCCTTTCGTATGTAAACCCCAATATCCAACATAATAAAAGCGTTGCAGCATTTGCCTGTCGTTTTGTCTATTCCAAAATCGTTTCGGATTCATTTTATGTAATCGGCGTGGATGTCGAAATTAACAAGCGCGATTCTCTTTACTGAGAGATGGTGGGCAGAAATGGCCCTCTTCTGTGAGACGATCATCTTACGAAGATGGCCCACGAACGAGAGAGGGATTACAGTGGATGCCCTCTCACACCGCCGGAGGAGGCGTGATTCCAGGCTCAATTCTCAGTTTGATTCATCCGGGACACCAGGGATGAATGCGAATGTTGAACCCCTGGTGTTTCATTCATGGATGGAGAGGGTTTCGCTGAGTTTTAGTGGGTATTGCGATGCCTTCCTATTCCCCGAGTCGCCGAGAAAAAAAAATTGTGTTAGACTATAGATAGTTGGTTGGCAACACTAAAATATTGTAAATTATTGTGTAATATAATGGCTATATTGAAATGTTATGCGATACGAGGTAGCTTTAACGTGCAGAACAATTGTGTGAAGAGTCTCTCGTGCTGCTTTATCGTGCGGTACAGTGCTTAATTCAAATTGTGAAGTAATTATTAGCATATTGCAAGTTTTGTATATTTAAATAGGAAAGACAATAAAAATTGTTAATATGAGTCGGTGTTTTTATAATAAGTCAGTTTAAGTTGACTTTAGTAGATGTTACGAGTTAGAGATAAGGAGTTGGAAATATTTCAGGAGAAATTTGTCCTTTAATATGTAAATCCTAATGTCCAAAGTAAATATCTAACTACCAGTTATTGGTAATAAAGCGTTGTAGGTTTTATCTGTCAGTTTGTCTGTTGTTGTATTCCAAAATCACTTCGAATTGATTTTATGTAATCGTTGTTGATGTCCAAATTAACAAGTATAACTATAGTTTAAGTTGACCAAATGTTACGAGTTAGGGTCAAACCTTGAAAATATTTCACGGGGAATTTGTCCTTTCATATGTAAATACTTACCTAGAAGGTTTTGGTAGTTAAAGCGTGGCAGGATTTGCCTGTCAGTTTGTTCATTCCAAAATCATTTCGGTATCTTTTTGTGTAATCATTGTTGATGTCTAAATTATAACGTGTGGTAAAACAAACTCCATTAAATTTCGATGCCATCTTATTATTGACAAAATACACTACGTTTTAAACTTTACAATTTTGCTTAAAATAAATGTAATTAATTAATATTAATTAATGGTATTAACATTAAGTGTTTAAAAAAATGTATTTGAATTCGATGGAATGTATAAAAGTATTTAATCTACGAGTTACTTTATTTACAAGATATAAATTGGGAGACTGAATTAACAGTAGGTATTGAAAAACCAATAAAATAAAAAGTATGGACATCCGTTTAACAGTGTTTAATATTCAAGAAATTATGTCGAAAATATACTTTCCATTATGTTCACTTAAAAGCAAAATGTAATGTGTCATTTAAATGAGAGTGAGTAGCTATTTAATAAAAGTCACTTTAAATATTGCTGTTCCAAATAAAACTACAAAAATGGTATTAAAATGGCTGGCGCATGCAATTTTTCCGAAGCTGCACTACAAAACTTTGACATGCAAAATTTTACAATGTTAATGTTTCCACATCGTGTTAGGTTTTACTGAATTCAATTCCCCTAAAAGTTAGAGAATGAATCCGACCGAGTTGTCCACAAATTTAATTCGGTTACATAAAGATTTTTCGTGGACTGAAACTCTGTGGAATTTACATTACTGTTCATAAGATATTTCATATATGAACATTTATGTAGGCGTAATATTTGAATCATTTCATTATTTTCGTTTGATTTGCGTTGAACTGTTGTTAGCGACTTCGTTTGCAGAAAATTAGTAACCAAGTACATAACATATGTATTAGTGTATAGCAATTTGTGTGTGTTTATGTTATTGGCTACCTCCTTCATTTACTTCGATACTTCAGCTCTTTTGATTGCTCTAATGGTTAGCATGTTTAATAACAGATATGTGGTCCTGGGTTCGAGTCAAGTTAAAAATCAATATTGAGTTGTCTATTCAGATTTTCTTAATGTTTATCAGAAGTCGGGATGTCGGTAGTGTTCTCCAGCCCCGTGCCTCGGAGAGCATGTTATGCCGTCGGTCCTGCACCTGATCTCTCTCCGGTCGTGTCGTATTTCCGAGTATATTCGAGAGTGAAGGAATAGAGAGTGCACTTGTGGACCATACTAGCCAATTCTATTACTGAGTAGGCCTGTGGACGTTAAGCGGCTGCTACTTGCTTAAGCTCTTCAATGTACGTTTTTTTTTTGGAAGAAATCGCTACCTAGCTTGTACTCTCAATCTTTTTTCAGGGTTGTTTTTATTTTTAAAGCGCCATCTATACGTGTATATTATACGAGTTTGTCGGCAAAACGGACAATACGAAATTGCAATGTTTTTATAAAGCGAAAGATGACTTTTGATGTCATTAAAGTGTACGCAGCTGAAGTTGCGCGGATTTGCTAGTCAAGAGTATGAATAAATAAATATATTCCTCTATATCAGGTTACAAAAACTGGTAAAGTCCGACACGACCTTTAAGTATCCAGATGTTCTGGTTTTCTCTCTTTAGTTTTACATGACAGGAACGACTGACGAGCGTAACATTGACATTTGCAAGACACCGGAACGAGCACTATCATGTTCGGCCGATGTACTTGCCGGGGTACACAGGAATCCAATTAAACGGTGGAATTTATCTTTATAGAACATGTTTTATTGTATCTACTTGATGGAAGCTAGTGTAAGTAGCAACTTGTCGGATGCCCTAGTTCTTTGGCGTTGTATGAGGTTTTAAGTTAGGCATCCAACGTATTACGAATTTATTAAAATACCCTAGTTAACGTTACAAATACATTAGTCAACAATGTGTTTATAACGAATTTTTCGTTGTTGAATTCACAGCAATGACATAATGTATCCGAACTTCCAACTTCTAATTTTGTTCTACGTTTTAATAGCAATTCATGTGTCAACAGACAACACACACAGCGAGACAGCCATTGCTGTTTGATGCTAAGTAACAAGTTTTTTACCTAATTAAAACCTATCGTAGTCCAATCTAAACTGTGTATAAAAACATCTCGTTGTAACAAATAAATATATAATGAGTCGTGGTATAACGAATGTTTTCGCGTCTAGTGCTTAGCATGTTCGACCACAGACATGAGGTCCTGGATTCGAGTGTTGGGTCGGGCCAATTCTAAATGAATATTCAATTTTCTATTAAGATTTTCTCAATATTTGCCCGAAGTTGGGAAGTTGACGGTGTGATCTACCTCCGTGCCTCGGAGTGCATGTTAAGCCGTCGGTTCTGCGCCTAATATCTCCGCGAGTGTCGGAATCCCGTCACGTCCCACTATGAGAGTGAAGGAATTGTGCACTTGTGTACTAAGCCTGCTAACCCGCAATATAGTACCCTGGTGGGTCTATGCTCTAACAACCCTCTCTCGTATGAGTGTGGAGGTCTGTGTCTAGCTGTGGAACTTTCGTCGTCGTCGCTTCAACCGATGGACGTCCACTGCTGGACATAGGTCTCACGAAATGATGCCCACAAGGCCCGATCATGTGGCTCCAGCGGCTACCGGCGACCTTCCTTATATCTTCGGTCCACCTTGTGGGGGGTCTACCTACACTGCATCGCCCGGGCTGCTACTTACATATTACTTTAATATGACTTACGTGGTTTAAAACTATCTTCGTCTTTTTATAATGAAGCTGGCATAAAACATATCGGTAGGATAGTGTTTACGTCCATAACCAACATGATTAGAAATAGTATTTGTATTTTATCTAGATATTAGTAAGAATAAAGTGCTTGAAAGAATATTTCTCTTACTCTCATCCAATTCTCTCCGTTGTAGATCATGAGATCGTTTCTAATCGAATTTAATACTCGCACGGGTATACTGATGCAACGTAGAGGCTTTCCGAGAGATATGATCGAAATTGTGTAATGAATACACCCACTAATAGGATAAGTTACTTGGTTTTAAGCTACAAAGAATTTTAATTTTATAATCTGATAATCTATACTATATAATATTTCAAATGAGATGTGTGATCGTACGTCTAAGATAGTTATTAAAATAAAAATTGATTGCAGTTTAGGAAGGTCTTCACGAAGTTTTTTTGCCTCTTGGGTTTCTAAATTTACATTATAGGGAAATTGTAAATCGTATATGAAGTATTTTATGTAATGTTATTACATCATTTTCCCGTCGTAGGCTTGCATCAATTTGGTATGTGGATAGATTTAAATGTAATATAATGTCGACTACTTGAAGTATTTTAACTTATGTGACATAATTAGACACAATTATTTTGTTTTATATATGTGTAGATGACAAACTTATATTTGTTTTTCTTTGTTTCAGGTTAGTAAAAGCTCTTTCAAAGATTTGCAACAAACGGAATGACAGCATCTACGTATCCAAGCAAGGAAATCTTTATTTTAGTATTGTTTTTAAAAATATTATTCTTTCTATGCCACCTAAAAGTTCATTAGGGCGTAAAATGTTTAGAAAACTGCGACTATCTTGTGAGTTAAAAAAGTAAAATGGTTGACGAGATATTTTCGCAGACAATTGATTGGCATTATAAAAACGGGTTGACTAAAATCTGTTTCGACATTATCTAGAATAAATTACGGATTCTCTTTGTCTGCGTTTCGGTCTGAGGAGTTTTAGTTCAGACTTAATTGCTTCAAAGTTTTCTAGGACGGCAAATTTCAGATGGTAGTGAAAGTAATTTTAAAATTTGTTCAATGCTATAGATTATATCGTGATAAGTATGATAAGGTACAAATATATGCACTATTGTTTGGAATTTTTAACTATTCTCATTAATAGCTTATAAATATCATAATATACGCCACTTCACCAGTGTCACGTAAATTGAAGAAGGCACGAAAGAGTTTGTACGTTTTATGAGATTTCAAAACGGAATTTTGATTGTCTGCAAATAGTTGATATCTTATTGTTAATTAACACCACATCTAAAATATAGAAAAATAATGGTTTGGGATAAAGAAATTTTACGTTTTTAAGGAAACACAAATATACAGATGACAAAACTTTATACAGATATTTGGACGGTTTCGTTAGCGTTGTTGTGCGAGTACTCGCTTTGCTAACAGAGGTCCTCGTTTCGATCCCCAGTAGGGTGAGCTTAGGGAATTGCATTTTCCAATTTGTATAGAGTCTGGACTGGTAGGAGGCTTCGGTCGTGGCTAGTTTCCTTCCTACCGGCAAAAACATACCCAAACAAAGAGATTTGTGTTCCGGTACGATTTTGTATAAAAACCATAAGAGGTAAATTTCCTCTTCGCAGAATGGCGCGCTTCTATCGTAGATTGTATCACCAAATACCATCAGGTGTGATCACAATCAAGCGCTAACCTGTCAGCAATAAAAAAATTACAATAACGAGTCCATAGTCGATTCCGATAGGAATCACTGTATCATACTGTTAGACTATAGATAGTTGGATGACTATAGACAGTTCTGAAATGCTGGGACTTCTTGAGTAATATAGTGGCAACATTCAAAAATATCAAAAGTCTGGGTGTAATATTACGAAATGTTATGCAATACCAAGTAATTTTAACAAAGAGAACAATTGTATGAGTATTGTGTCTCGAGCTGGGTTTTGTGGAGTAGTTGTTTTAAAATAGTATTGCTAAATGATATAAATTCAAATAGTGAAGTAGCTATTAGTATAGTGCAAGTTGTGTATATTTTAATAGTGAAGAGAATAAATGTGAGGTTTTGATAATAATACGATCACATGGACTGTAAACGTCTTATTTGATGATATAGATTGACACAATCTAAGTTAGTACGCTAATCCGGTACGAGGTAAATAATCATCGCTAAGTGGATTTTTTCGTTGCTGACAAGTGCAGTCTAAGATGGTAGTGCGTCAACCTAGAAAATAGTTCCTATTCAACCTCGTCCCACGAGAAATTAGAAAATACAATTTTCTAAATGTAGTCTGTCGGGAATCGAAGTCAAAGTCTGCTAATGAAGAGACTATTCGCAGCTTTAGACCAGCGAGGCTGTTAAAACGTTGATCTTTTTCTTTATCGTACAGGAACTTTGTACTATTGAAGTAATTAGAACACTTAATCTTTGACAAGTTATAGCATTAATCAAGTAATAATATACATTTGAATTCTGTCGGGAAACTTGAAAGTTTAAACGGATACATAATACTACCAAAGATAAGCTTAAATACATATATCCTTAGCACATAAGGGCCGGTAGTTACCAAATTGACAAATGCGTCAATTGTTGGCAGCGGATGTGAGGGTCAAAAACGATGGAAGACAAATAGGAGATCTCGTGGAACATAAATCTATGACTTCCTACAGTTAGCTATAAAAACGTTACAATAAAAAGTTTTTCATTTTCTCGTTGAACTGGAAACAAGGAACAGATAAAAAATGCTCGATAAATTTGCAAGGAACAGATAAAAAATGGTCGATAAATTTACAATTATCTGATGATTATTCAATGAATATCTAATTAAGAAATCTATGATGATACGTTGTTTTTTATAACGTAGGTCAAGGGTCAGCAACCCTTTTTAATAGCTACAAAAGATAGAAGGATATTTGTCCGGTCCTCATATATCTTGGTTTATTATACTGGGCCACTTTTCATTAATTTTTACATGTTCTACTTTATTTTTTGTTGTAGATCCCTAGCTTAGGTATATTAAAATAAAATAGGCAGGTTATACTATTTTTTTATTTTGAAATAATTCTCGAAGTAGTATATTTTATATCATGACATTTATGCACGACGTCTAAAAATTAAGTAATGATTATTATTTTATTATAAATATTTTTACTAAAAAGAAAAATAAATTATCTTAGTTATGACACATTATAATAATACTCTTTATTGTACATCTTAAAAACCCAATGACAAATAAATACATGTACAATTTATTATACAAATATTGTACAATAGACGGTCTTATCGCTAGTCAGCGATTTCCTCCAGACAACCATCACGAGAAGGAAATTGTGCAAAAGTAGCTGGGTGGTGCATAAAGCATACATACATACATACATAGCATCACGCCTTATTCCCATAGGGGTAGGCAGAGACAACATCCTTCCACTTGCCACGATCCTTGCATATCTCCTTCGCTTCTTTCAATCTCATTAAATCTTTCATACAAGTTCGTCGGTTTAGAGTACTCTTGACCTGGCCGTTATTTAAAATGTCCTGGATTTGGTCCAGGAACGTTCGCCTCGGTCTTCC